>CM024757.1:120093704-120158630 GCA_014218235.1 Colocasia esculenta | reverse complement strand
GGAGCTAGGCAAGAAGGGAGTGGGGGATAAAGGCCACATAGGAGGATGGCATGTTCAAATGTGAATGCGACAATGGAGGGCGTCACTTTTAGAATGCAACACTCTACCATGTCACCTTCACCAACCTGATTTATCTACCACTGGCATGTCAGTAGGGTTGATTGATGCACCACCAAAACATGACATGATGACTAAGCGCGTTCTTGGCCATGTAGGCCGCCACTTAGATCTCAAAGTTAGATGCTTGTCAGCTGACCAATTCACTACTTGAATGGACATGCTAACCTATCGTGTCCACCCAGTAGAGTTTGACACCTCAGTCTATCTATCCTAACACTGCAGACCTACTACAAACAAATAGCCAGAACGCAACATCATAGGAGGTCGCTTTCAAAATGCATCATATCGGGTTGTCGTGTTTACCTTTTCCACTGTGAAAATCCCAATAATTCCATAATTGACATAGAGTCTCACCTTTGTCCAAGGCCCTCTACAAGTCGATCCAACACTCCAACCCAGTGATTGGAGTTCGAAAGATCAGAGACGTTACAGTCCCATGTTTTTGAAACATGCTAAGGCTAGTGTGGAACTGCCATAAAATGGGGAAGTACCACTGAGGGCTGGGGCAAAAATGAATTAGATTAATCTCATATCAGAAAATAGGAGAACATTACATGGCTATATATGTGAGGTTGTGATTTTTAACTTGTGAGGTGCTTTTTAAGAACAAAATTATGAAACCTTTACCCAAAATGAACAATACCTCACAAGAGTTGAATTCAACTGTGATATTATGGTATCAGAGTACAACTCGTGCAATATAATATGGACTAGTTCAAAGATGAACCAAGCAAAAACTAGTGGACCTATGGTGACTCAGTCAAGAGCCATGTAGGAGGAGAGGCCTACATGTTTATTCAAAAAAGGCTACCTAGTAAGAAGACTTGTGTAGAGCTCTCACTATGTATGGATGTTAGGACAAGAATGAACTGAATTATTCACTATAAAAAATAGAGGAATGTTACTATTATATATGTGTAGAGTTGTGATATATAACTTGTGAGCCACTATTTGAGGGCAAAAATATGTTGTCTTTACCTAAAAAAATATACTTCTTATCCATTTTCGAATCTGATAAGTGATGCAAAATATATTGGAACAACAAGTTTTGAATATTTGTCGCTATCCCTAACTTTCATCCAAGCATTCTTAATTTGGAGTTCTAATGAGATCTGGTTCATGAGTGGCATGGTTGGACCCATGAAGAAGAGGTAGATGTGGGCCTATAAGGGGATGTGGCAAAGGGCAAGGGAAAGAGGTAGGGGTGTAACACGAGGACTTTCCAAGAGGCCATCCATCTTGATACTATTTTTGCCTAAGCAAACTTAACTTCTTCATCCTGTGTAGAAAAGATGGATGTTTGGGCCTAAAAGGGACGCAGTGGAGGAGAGGGGAAGAGGGATGGGCGGCAAAAAGGATGCAATATAAGGACCTCCCAAGATGTCACCTATCTTAATACTACTCTCACCAAAGCATATGCTTAACTTTGGAGTTCTAATGTGATCCAATGCATTAGTGCTAGTATGATTGCACCCATAAAGAAAAAGTGGATGTGAGCCTAAGAGGGGACATGACGGAGGGAAAGGAAAGGGAAGATGTGCGAGCAACAAAAAGGACAATATAAGGACTTCCAAATAGGTCACACATCATACAATTACTTTGACCCAAGATTCAACACATAAGTGCTAGTATAATCACATTTGTAGACAAGAAGTGGACGCGGATCTAAAAGGGGATGTAGTGGAAGGGGGGGGAGGGGGGGGGGGGGGGGGGGCGGGAAGGTGTGCTAGCAACAAAAATGGGGCAGGTGGCAAAAGAGGTGCAATATGAGAACTTCCCAAGAGGTCTCCTATTTTACTACTACTCTGTCCCATGCACGTTTAATTTTGGTGATTCAATAGGATCCAATGTATTAGTGTGGTATGATCATATCGCTAGAGAAGAGATGTGGTGCATGCAAGGGGAAAGGGGATGAGCACAGCAAGTGCCACCAAACCTGTAATACCCCGGCTTCTGGCTTCCTGATCTGGCATGTCGGACGACTGGCCACTAACATGATAGTTATCCTTGTCGTGACCAGCTTGTGTGTTGCGTTCTTGACGCACTCGACTTTCCCGTCGTGTCTTCGTGTCGTGCCCCGTCAACCGGTCGCGACAGTGTTCCATATCTTCGGTCATCTGATGCCTGTCAGGGTGGCAAGCGTGTCAGTACGACCTGTCTGGTTATCATGGAGTCCATGAGGGACGTGTTCTTGTCGCAGTGCGTTGACTCGTCACGTTAAGGTCCTTAATGTGACTCGTCGCCCCGTCGCGACTTGGTTTCCAAAGGCTTAAGGCCTTGGCTGGCGACCTTCTCCATTTTTCTCCTTCCCCTCTCTTCTCCTCTGTAATGACCTGAGAACCCAACCCTCGACCCAAGCTGAAGACCCAATTTTCACGTCGTCGCCCACGGATCTGGGGACTCGGAAGGGCTATAACACAAGTCTAACAGAATATGTAAAGAAAATAAATGTCAACTACTAACTAGGAGCACATACGCGGAAGCAGAAAGAAGAGCGAGACCACAGCGTATCACTCTAGGTACAGTCCCAACACACAACGAGTACAAGTAAAGATGGGAAGAACATAGCCCTTAGGGGCATACCCCGAGTGTGAAGTACAACTGAAGGGGGCACCACTGCTAGCTACAGGGACGACGACTACCACCCCACCTCCTCCCCCCGGCGCACACCCGGCCGCTGCTGAGAAGTCTCACATGGAAAAAGAAGGGATGAGCTTCACAATAGAAGCTCAGTAGGGACTACCAATCTCCTACTGGCTCTAACATGCGGGAAAGAATATATATAAACAAAGTAATTAACGACAGTTATATATATTCTACTCTACACGGGAAAGTGCGGAAGCAAAGCTACCAACTAGCAACGGTACGAAAGGACACCACGGTCGAAAACTTTGTACAACCTGCACGTAGTGACCTAGACATGGCTGGAAACATAGACAGAAGAACCCTGCCTGGACAAGAGACACTAGCTACGGAAACCACTACCACTAGTCAACCGGTCAGGTGCGTCTACTGACGTCTTATCCTCGACCCAGGTCAAGACCTCCACGTCTTGTCAGAGTGAGGTCAGGAACACAAAGTAACACAAGAGTAACCGCCGTAGTCTAGCCGGACTACGGTCCCACACCTGGTCTCTCTAGGTGGTTCTGGGGCCACAAAGAGCGAGGTAGTGAGAAAAAGGATTGGCTAGTCTGCACCGAGTAGAACTCTGGCCGTCCTCGGTGTCCCAGACCAACCAAGAGAGCTCTGCAAATGACTCGACGCCGCCGTCCTAACCACCATTTTCCCCTCTACTCCAGAGTCCGTGACTCGAGCATGCCCGTCACCCCGAATGCTCTCTCTAAGACGCATGAGGATGGGGGTCCCAAGCAAATGGTAACAACCTCTCTCATGGGACAAGCCTTTAGGTGCCGAGCACTGGGCGAACTATTGTGTTGAGTGTATATTTGAAACCTTTAATGATGATTTTAATTATGACTAATTGACATCACTCATAATTTGATTTTGATGATGACATTTTGTACATATTGTACATATTATAATGATGACTAAATAACATGTTTTTAACACTTACTATTTCATATTTTGATGATAATGCATGTTTTGATGGTTCACACTTCATATATACAGGTTCACATAATTTTGTCAAAGTTGTGTCGACACAAGTCCATTGTGTGTCGACACATCCATTGCTCTCCAGAAAATAGTCAGAAGAGAAGAAGCCAGTTGTGTCGACACAGGTCCATTGTGTGTCGACACATCCATTGCACTCAGAAAGTATAATGGGAAAAGAAGCCAATTGTGTCAACACAGGTCCATTGGTGTCGACACATCTCTTGTTCTCCAGAAAACAGTCAGAAGAGAAGAAGCCAGTTGTGTCGACACAAGTCAAGTATGTGTCGACACAGGTTAACCACCAAGCAGCAAACTAGGATCTTGTGTCGACACACAACTTGATTGTGTCGACACACTTCGAATGACAATTCAAAACCTGAATTTTCTGAACATGTGTCAGCTTCGGAATAAAGGGATCTGACCTAGATTTTTGTGCCCACACACCCCAAGGCACCACATGGACACATGGGACTATAAATACCCATGATCCTTGTACTCCAAAAGCAAGCCAGCCCATACAATTCCCAGGAAAGGTTTTTGGCGGCAAAAAGGGGTCTCTCCAGTGCCTTGCTCAATCTCCAGAAGTTGCAGACCAGCCTTTCAACATAGAGGATGTGGGAATCAAGGCCAAGCTCTGGAGAAAGAAGTGGTGTGCTGAAGAAGGAGCAGATCTGGAAGAAGTGCAACATAAAAGAAGAAGAAGAAATCGTAATTCAGAAGCTACTGAAGCAGAGCATCGTGAATTGAAGAAGATTTCAATTGAATCCCTTCAAGCTTCTTCAATTCAAGCTTCTACAAATCTTCTTCATCGAAGAACCTCCAATTCACCTATCTTTTATTCATTTCTTGGAGTGTTCATCTCATTTTACTTTTGAGCTTTTGTGAGATCTGTACACATGTTCTGTGCAGATTGCAGTGAGCTTGAAGTGTGTGAATCATATCAGTGCTAGAGGATCTGATTTCCTGTGGATTTGATCTAGCCAGTGTGGTTTGAGCCGTCGTGCTCATGTGTGTGGTCTGAGCCGTCATGCTCTCTTTGTGTGTGTGGGTTGAGCCGTCGAGCTCAAGTGTGTGTTGTACTCAGATTTGAGTAGTGTGGCCTCACTGTATGAGGGGTGGATGTAGGAATCACTGGTGTGATTTCCAAACCACCTAAAAATCTCTGTGCAATGGTTTGATTTGTTTTTCTGTGCTAGATGCTTGCATAGGATTTCACATTCACACTAATTGTCTAATTGCTTCACACATCATCTACACACACCCACTCATCAGATCAGTAAAATTGTTTGACTGAATTGATCTTTAACTTGAAGTATTTTTTAAATTGCTTAAGCTTCCACAATATTTGGAGTTAGATCTATTCAACCCCCCCCCCTTCTAGATCTATTCATCTACCTATTCGTCCTACAATTAGTATCAGATAGGTTAATATCTGATTCTGATATGATTTAATTATTTTTGTTTGATCTGTGTGTTATATTTGTTGAATTGTCTGCTTGCTCATTCACTGTTTCTTATTTTGATCCATAGATTCTAGAGGTTTTGTGGTTGAGGGTCATTCTATCAATAGACCACCATATTTTGATGGATTTGGTTACTCCTACTGGAAAAATCGCATGCAAGTTTTTCTAAGGGCTCAAAACTATGAAATCTGGAGGATAGTTAAAGTTGGTCCCTATGAAAACCAAGGGAATGAGGAGAATTGGACTAGAGAGAAATTAGGAAAGCAACTCTTAACTATAGTGTCATGAATATGCTTCAATGTGCTGTTCACCCTAAGGAGTATTCAAGAATATCCATGTGCAAATCTGCTAAGGAAATGTGGGATAAACTTGAATTAATGTATGAAGGAACATCTCAAGTTAAGGAAACCAAAGCAAACATACTTGTTTCTGAATATGAACTGTTTATGATGAAAACTGATGAATCAATTTCTAAAATGTTTGCTAGGTTTATGATAATTGTCAATGGACTGAAGGCATTAGGTAAGGAGTACACTGATGCTGATCTGGTAAGAAAAATCTTGCGCTCTCTATCATCAATTTGGTACACAAAAGCTACTGTGATTGAAGATTCTAAGGATTTATCCAAAATATCTTTGGATGAACTCATAGGATCTTTATGACATATGAAATAAATCTGAAAAGGAATGAAGAACACATACTTAAAGCCAAACCAGTAGCACTTAAGGCTTCATCAAGTCATAAGGAGAAAATTCAAGAAAATCTAATTCTTAGGAGTCTGATTCTGATGAGGATGAAATTGCCCTCATGACTTGACAATTTAGAAAATTATTAAAACCAAGAAGAGGGAAATTCAATGGAAAGAATAACACTCTTCTGGCAAAAAGAATAAACACAACGAGTACAAGAGGGCTCGGGGGAGGAAGAAGGAAGAAGAAGAAGAAGAAGAAAGGAGAGAGGGGAAATGGGTCGCTTGCCTCAGTTTTGAACCGACGGCACCAGAGACGCGATGAGTCGGGCCGGCGTGACAGCAACCTTGTCGTGACCACCTTGCAGGGCGCGACCATGTTGTGATAGCCTGCCCCGGCGCGACACCAAAAGCAGTCAAATCTCGAAGACCAAGAAAACCAGAACGCGACGAACTGTCAAGTCACGTCAACGCTATACGCACCTGACACTCGACAAGGCCGTTCTGATAGAAAGGACAGCGGTCAGAACCAGAGTCGCGTCACCTCCAAACGCCGCGACAAGGACGCGACGCCCACCCCTGTCACCACAAGAACGTGACGGTCAGGTGTGCCGCGACCAAAAGCCTATCACGACCGGCTCCTCTGGCGCGACAATGTTGCACCCAGGGGGTCCATCGCGACCATGAGGATGGGGCTAAGGGCTCGAGAGGGGCGGGTCTTACATCCACCCCCTCCAGCGGTGCTCTGCCTCCCTCTCTCCCCTTTATGCATTTCAGGCGAGGAGGAGGGTCGTTCGCGGTGCCTTGGCATTGTGGAGCTTGCGTGGAGTGAGGAGGAGGTGGCCAATCTAACGTGAAGGGCCCTTATAGGTTCGTTTCTTCATTTAAGGTGGGGATTGCTTGAACCCATCTCGATCTGGGTGGACTGGGAGCCCCTCGTGGTTTGTATATAGCATTTAAAGCTTTTCTATTCTCCCCTCCCCCGTATGGTATGTATGTGGTGTGTGGGTGACCCTGGGATGGAGCATCCTGTGGGTTTGCCTCTCTGCTGGTGTCGCGACCGCGGTGCACGTCGCGACAGTAGAAGAGGCGTCTGCCCAGCCGGACACGATCTTGTCACGACGTGTTGCCCCGTCGCAATAGGGTTGTTGTCGCGACGCGTTTCCCCTGTCGCGACAAGGTTGTTGTTGCAATGTGCCTCCCTGTCGAGATAGGGCTGTCGCGATATCCCTCCCGGTCGCGATGACATCACGACGGCCAGGGGGGATGCGATAATACCTATGTTGCCTCGGGTGTTTCTGTGGCCCCAGTTAGTGTGTTGGCATGTGTCCCAGGGCAGGCTTGCCCTCAGGACCTTCAGGTGGGGAACGCGGCAGGTTACTTCTCTGCATTCAGTTACTAAAGGTGACACTTTAGTGGCCGTGTCTTGGCGGCGGTGCTAGGAGGCTCGTGTCTATCTAATAATCGATTATCCAGTAGTTAATCAATTATTAGCAGAGTGACGTTTTTCCATACTGACTGGTGGTGTTCCGAGGTTCTGGCTCTTTCGTGTGTGTCTTGGTTGGCCGACGGCCCTCCTGAGAGTTTGTGCGTGCCTCGTGCTTGCTAGGCTTGTCGTGGGTTATTATCCAGCAATTCAGCATGGTTTTTGTTGTGCTTGCCCCTCCTGTTTCGCTCTGTGCTTGGCATTGAAGACTTGTCCCATTCAGAGGTTGTCTCCGTTGCTTGGGACCCCCATCCTTGGGAGCCTATTGAGGGAGTGCTCTGGGCTACGAGCATGCTCGAGTTGGCAGCTGAGTTGGCAGACTCTAAAGTGGAGGAGAAAATGAGGTTTGGACAACGGTGCCGAGTTGTTTGTAGAGCTCTCTTTTCTGGGGCGGGATGCCGAGGTCATTGAGGCAATTTCTTCCCGGCACGACCCAGACAGTCCTTTGTCTCACTGCCTCTCTCTACGTTGGTTCCAAAGCCACGTAGTGGTGCTAGTCATGGGGCCACAGCTTGGCCGGGCTGCGGTGGTGTGTGCATTCTTATGGTGTTCTGTGGCGGCTCTGTCTCTCTCTTTCGGGAGAGGTTAGAGGCAGGAGTCAGCTGGCGAGCAGAGAGGGAGTACCCGGTGTGTCCTCCTCTTAGCTGCCAGTGGCGGTGGCTTGGTTACTGTTGTTGTGATAGCGTTTCCTCACGGTGTTTCCTAGTGCGATTCGTTGCCCTAGCCTGCACGGTGGTTGTAGCCTGGTCGTGTCTAGCTCCTGTGGGCATTGTTGGTTTGGCCTTGTTGGCCCGTACTTCTGGTGGTTTCCATTTCGGTGTTCTCTCGGTTTCGTAGTCCCGTTCTTTGGTGCTAGTTCGTGGTGGCACCAGTGTGTGTGGTTTCCCAACCTCGCAGTGTGTCCGGAGTTCGAGGTGGTTCTGCTTGTGGGCCCTCGACCATGTGGAGGTCTGAGGTGATCGTGCTTGCTGTGAGACGTCCTTCTCACGTGGTTGCTCTATGGTCTCCATGAGACCCCTATCTCGGTAGGCATGCTGAGGCTTGTTTCCGTGTTGTGCCTGACTCCGTTGGTTTCTGCGGGAGTCGTGTGTGTGTCACGACCTTGGTTGGTGGTCGTGGCATTGTATTGTTCTATTCTACTGCTTAGTAGTACTATGAGCAAATTTCAAATTACGTCGTAATGCCACAAAATGGCCCTCTTTTGCCTTGCAAGAGTTTTTCCCATTATTCATGGATTTTCCCCAATTTTTCCGGTGCTTCCCCATCAGTTTCCAAGGCTTGTGGACAAAAGTTGAAAATCGCGACAGGGTATCCCATCGCGATTCACAAAGACTGTTGGGCTGAACTGAAACGCGACGGGGTATCCTGTCACGATTCACATCGACCATTGCGCCTTTCTTAAACGCGTCAGGGGTCTATGTCGCGATTCAACAATTTCCCTTATTTTAAATCATTTCCTTATTTTACTTACGGAAAAGCCGATTGTCATTTTCTAAAATCATGATGGCCTTAGCCGTCGTGATTCTCATTTTCATATTTCGGTTTTGGCAGGTTTCTATAAGCAAAATTCGGAAGTTCTGAATCGCAACGACCATATTTTCCATATTCGATTTTGGAAGGTTTCTGTAAGCAAAATTCAGAAGTTCTAAAACGTGATGGGGTATCCCGTCGTGATTTAGAGTCATCCTTTGTCCGAATGAGGAAATTCTTAAACGCGACCATGACCCCCCTCATGATTTAACCTTAATGCGTCCACTGTCTCAGACGCGATTTGCGCCTGATGTCCCCTATAAATACAACCCATGTCCCATCATTCCAGAGGTTGGAGACATACTTTGTGCACCCCTGGAGACACCGAGCACCGCATTCCCGTGAGTTGGAGGAGGCCAATCCTAAGGCAAAGCCCTGCCGGACTGCCACCTCAAGCTTCAACGCCTCCATCTCCAACTCTCTCAACGCCTCCTTCATCTACTCAAGCTCCAACAACCAGCAATCTGCATCTTCACTCATTGGGGAAGCATCTCCCTCTCCCTCTTATCTTTGTTCATACCAATCTCCTCCAAGCCCCACATGGCTATTCTTTTTATTCTCCTTTTTTATACGAACACATGCATGCATAACACACACACACACACCTATTTCCTAGGGGTTTAAAATCCACCACACGGTGAGTACACCTCCATGTTCTTCCTTTTCTTCAAGCTATTTTGAGAATTGCGTACTACACATGGGATAATCTCCTCTTTTTGTGTTTACTTTTGCAAGGGCAATCAACTTGGAAAGCACCTTCTACCACGGCCGCCGTGCTCATAGAAGAAGAAGGAACCCCGCCATCTCAATCTCCCCGCTAAAGGTACATTTCGCGATCACTTTTCATTTGCACCCCACGTGTGCATCTCCTTCGGTACCTACGTGTACCTAGCGATCACGGTCACTTCAAAGGAGTTGTGCTCCACCCCCCCCCCCCCCCCCCCCCACGCATGTTTTCTTTATGTTTTCTTCATATTTTCTTTGTGGATGCTTCGTAGTTCGAAAGAACAAAAAAGCATAATCTACACTTTCTTCTTGTACCTGTGCTTTTACTTGGGACACATTGTACAACTGTATATCTTGTTATAGTTATTTAAATTCAGTACATATCTCAGTAGACTATTTCTTCTAACCCTTCCGGATCTTCAAATCCGTGGGTGGCGGTGAGAACTTCGGGGTCCCTGGCGGGGGTCTAGGAGGTCAAGTCGTTACAGTTGGTATCTGAGCATGGGCCTATTGAGATTTGTAACAAGTTAATAACTATAGTTGTCCCAAAGAAAGGTACTAGTATGCTACTGACACCGTCCATCTAGTGTTAGGCTTGTGCTTTCAATTGTCTTACAGGTGTGCGGCTTCCCTGCTAGGTTCATGTGCGTGCTGCAGGAGGTTGCAGCTGTTGCTATGCCGCGTGCATGGTGAGTGTGGTCGCTCGGTGTGTTCGTGCCATGGGGGCACGGTTGGCGGTGGACTCTCTAGTAGTGGTCTTCCCCGGGTGGAGGATGGTTGCAGGCAAGTCCAGGCGTGGTGCTCCTGGTTGTCTTCGGTGCATTTGGGTGTGTGTGTGTCGCTGCGGCTGAGAGAGCCTGCGTGTGGTGTGGCCTTCACCGATACAGAGTTGTTGTCTGTGGAATTGGCCGAAGGTGTCCTTGCCTTGTTGGTTGTCTCCCTGTTGTTGGGGTGTGTGCTGTGTTGGTTGTGTGTATGGTCTCTTGTATCTGTGCGCCATTGTGCATTGTGCTCTGCTCAGTCGGCCATAGACACGCGAATTCGACTCCACCACGGGAAAATTTCATATTGCGCCATAATGCCACAAATGGCCCTCTTTGTGCCTTGCGAGAGTAGTTTTTCCATCATTCTTGGATCACTCAGTTCTTCCCCGGTGCTCCCCCTTCATTTCCAAGGCTTTTCGGACAATGTGGGCATCATTTTCAAGTCGCGTCGGGCCTGGCAGACACGTTTATGAAGGTAACTTAAATGCATTCGACATGGTGGATATGACTATATATCGATTCTTGGGTCTGCATTGATTCTTTTTAAATGCGCCGGGTATGCTGGACGCGACTATGTCCTTAACACGGCGGGTAAAGCCAATGCGTTTAGTCACCTTTTCCATCACATGCTCTAATTAGAGTCACGTCCACCAAGATCGTCGTGATTTAAAAGTCAACCCTAAAGTCTAAAGCTAGGGCCGATGCATTTATGAGCCCCATGCCTCGAATCATTGACCGATTGGAATCGCGTCAACCCAGGCTGTCGCGTTTCAAGTTGCGGCGGCCCTACCTGATGCGATTCCAAGCATAGCCGTGGGCTATGATCATCATGCGACTGTCCCATCAAATTGACTTTTAATTTGCGGCGCTCATACCTGACGCATTTTAATCCATAGTCGCGGTGGCTGTCCCCGATGCGATTCAAGTCGTTCATGCCTATAATAGACCCCCAAGGCTAGCCATTAACACCACCCCCCATTCACGGCGAAGCTCTGCCGGATCAGCGACTCGACTCCGAGCCAAGGAGGAGCACCCACCATTCCATGCCAATCTGCTCATTCCTCGGAGCTCGACGTCGTTGCCTTCTTCACGTGCATCGGAGCGGGACGCGGGAAGCTTCTTCCTCTTTTTCCTCTGTACCATTCAGCAGCAGCTACTGCGCCATCCGATATTTGGGGAAGCACCTCTTCTCCTTTTTCTTGTCTATATCAATTCTTCCGAGCCCCACGAGGCTCTTTTCATTTCTATTCTCCTCCTTTTTTTAGCATACACACACACACCTACCTTTCCCAGGGGTTTAAAAACCACCACGTGGTGAGTTCTCCCCATTTTATTCATTTCATTTGTTCATTTGGGATTCGATACTACACACATTATTTGGCTAATCCTCTTGTCTTTTGTCTTTTTGCAAGGGTAATCATCAAGAAAAGTGCCTTCTACCACGGCCGGCCGTGCTCGTAGAAGAAGAGGAACCCAAGTCTGTGAACACGCGATTTTGACTCCATCGTGGGCAAATTTCATATTGCGCCATAATGCCACAAATGACCCTCCTTTTGCCTTGCAAGAGTAATTTTCCCCATCATTCTCGGATCACCCAATTCTTCCCCGGTGCTTCCCCTTCATTTTCAAGGCTCGTCGGAGGTCGTGGGCAGAAATTCGAGTCGCGACGAGTCTGGTGGGCGCGTTCTTTGAAGTCGCGACGGGTCTAGCGGTCGCATCTGAAACGCGTCCGGCATGGTCGACGCGATTCCATCAAGTCGTGCCGGGCATGTTGGGCGCGACTAGGCTGATTGGCCCTTGTCGCGTCGGGTCGAGGGGATGCATCTTAAATGCGTCGGTCTGTGTGGACACGACTATGCATCGATTCTAAGGCTTGCACCGATTCCCTTTAACACATCGGGTCCTCCCCACGCTATTATATCGATTGATGCTTATCGCATGGACTCGATACGACACGTCTCAAATTTCTATATTTGCATTAATATGGAAATTTGGAAATTCCTTGTCGCGTCGTGTCGTACCGACGCAATTCAGAGTGATGCATTGTCACGTTCGCCATGTGCGACGCGATTAAAAGTCAAAAAGCCTGTGCGTACCCTGCAGCCGTGGCATTTAAGAGCTCCCCACATTACCAAATCATGGCAATTCCGAATCACGTCCGGGAAGGACGCCACGTTTCGACCACCTGTCAAATCAAAGGATGATCCTATCAGAAGGCACGATCCGGTTGAGAAACACGGCGCCCTTGCCCGACGCGACTCCAAGCATGGCTGCAAGCTACGCCTGTCACATCAGTTTGACTTTTAAGTCGTGGCGCCCCTGCCCGACGCGATTAAGAGCATGGCTGCAGGCTACACCTGTAACAACCTAGATTTTTTAAAAAATAAAATTTTAATAAAAATAAAAATAAAAGCAATTAGAAAATCAAATAAAAGAGAATTAAATAAAACACATTAAATGAAAAGAATAATGGGCTTTGTTAAATGGACCCATTAGAATTTGTGGGCCAAAATAGGGATTTTTAAAAGAAGAATAATAGGAAAATACCTTAAATTCATAACTTAATTATTACTTAAATAGAAAAGAGGTAATTAATGCATTAAAAAGAAAGTTTGAGTTGGATTTGGATTCCTAAACCTACCCTAGTTGCTTGGCCACGAATTTAGCTCCCTTCCTAACCCAATTAAAAGTTCTCAAGCTTGGAAAGGGTGAGAGAAATAGGAAATCTCGAAATTTAATAGGAATTAGAGTCCTATTAGGAATTAGAAACATAAGAGACTTAAATACTCTCCTAAACCCCCATGGCCGCCCTAGCTCCTTGCCAAGAGTTGCTGGACTAGGAGGAGAGGCCAAGGAGGAGGAGAATTCGTGGGGAGAAGAACCTCTCAAGCTCTCATCCCCATCTTCAAGTTCTAGCCCTAGAGAAGGAAAATGACTAAAGATAGGCATTCTCATGAGAAAAATCAAATTAAATTCGTCTGTAGATTGTTCCTTGCATCAGGAACAAAACCCCTTTTGTTTCATAGTTTTTCGTGCACCCAATCTTTTCTTATTGAATTTTGAAGTCCTGCAAACTTCTTGACCCCAAACCTTCATGTTTAATTCATATCTCCTTGAATACTCTATCCCATGCCTCGAAATATTTTTTTGAGATACTGATGATTGTTAGGAATCTTTCGCCCCTAAAAGCCCTAATTTTCATCCATCCTACGATGTGATTTAATTCGTTGATCTCAACTATGTACTGTATCATGCACTTCGTGAATAAACCTATTTCAATCATGTCGAGACCTTGTCTACTTTTCAATTCCTATTTACTGTGAATACTAGCATATGTTTAGATTCGTTTGTAACTGGTTTTGTGATTTTTCATCCTCTGTACATTTAGTTATGATTTTCTGAACGTCCATGTTTCAAAATAAGGCCACTCAGACCGTAATCCAAGGAGCTGTACTTTTCCCGCTCAGACTCAGGCGTAGAACCTGAGAACGCGACGACCCGATAGGCCGTGTTCTCAGGGAAGATCGCGATAGAGCCAACCGTTGCATTCTAAACACGACAGGCGCTGGCGTCGTGTTCTGTCGGCCTGCACTGACTGACCCGATGCATTCTGTGTAAACCCTTGTCACGATCTATTCTGACCCCATCGCGACCATACAAGGGTACGTCGCGATCTGGGATTTTTGCATGAAACCCCCTATCTCTGCAAGATCTGACTTTCTACAGTAACCCTTTACCCTGTTAACTGTCTTAAACTCAGTAAATAAAATTGTTAATCATGGACATGTAATTAGTTAAATTAAAAAGTCTTTCACTTGATTATTTCATCTCCATGCATGCACACACTTGAACCATCCAATATGGCTTAATTTGGCATGAAAATATTTCATAATGTATCTGGTAATTTATTTCAATAATGTATATTTATTGCCCTATTTTAAAGGACTTGTCTTCATTTCTTGCGTTGTTTAGGGAAAACTGATATCGACGCTCCACTGTTCTAGAATTCCTCTAGAACGTTGAGCACTTGTTTCTATATACAGACTTTCTCTTGACTTGGACGAACTCTCCGTCGGATACTCCTTCTGCTAGACTAGTGAATCCTTGTTCAAGGCCTCTGTAAGTCTCCTCTGTCCATGGATTCCCACATGGTCGACGAGCTGGTTGTACCCTAACACCTATGATACCCTTAGGGATCAACATAATCCAAACGGCTATTAGAAGTTCGCTCTTATCTTGAATCACGCCAGACCTCTGGACCTGTGCGTAACATGGCCAGGGAAAAGGTAGTGAATTCCACCTGACTGCCAACACCAATAGCGCATGTTGTGCAACTATTACTATTGCTTGTTACTCGATGTGTTACGTGCATTGGCCCTTAGCTCTCATCTATACTCTACTCGCTCATCTATTCATATTCTATCTACTATCTCATCTATTTATCTAGTACTCTCATCTATTTTCTTGGTAGTCTATATTGGCCATTGACTGATTGTCTAAAGATAAACAATATAACCAATGCCTGGCAATATATAAAGGGCCCAGTCTGGTCCTGGGATGTGCGCCCGAAAGTGCTATTTGCCCATGGGAGTTAAATGACTAGAGTGTTTGGCATTACACTCGAGTGCTATCTATCTCGACTATCTAAATGACAATCAAAAGTGCTATATTCTCTCGTTGTCTACATGAAAAACAAAGTGCTATACTATACTCGTTGTGCTATTAATATACTTGTGCTATTTGTGCTATGGTCATCTTGCTATTTGTGCTATACTCGATGCTTGTGCTATATTTGGAAACTTGTACTATTTCAATCACATGCTATCATACTATCTCTCACATTACTTGACTTTCTCGCTCTATCATTAGTTACTCTGCCTTTTAAAACATTAATCATTTAAAGCCTGCTTGACTATTGAGATTTAAGTCCTACTGGGCATTACCGCTCACCCTGTGTTATTTGTCCTTGTGTTCTCAGGTGAGACCGAGGATGACACATACACTTAAGAGGACGGAACGACCAGGAGTGAAGTCATGAGTACCCTAGTGTCTTAGCATTATGTTAAAGTGTTAGTTTAGTCTTTTGCCTTATTCAATATATTGGGTCCTATTGAATGGCTCTAATATTAGTGGTGTACCCGTTTACTTGCAACTGCCTCGCGTTCCGATATTCCGCATCGGGGCATGATAGTTTTGTGGTATCAGAGCCTAGGTTGTTCTTAAGTATAGGATGATCTAGGTTGACCTTCCTCGACTAGAGTCAATTATCCTACCTATGTGAGTTGTGGTTAGAGCCATGGGTAACTAGATAAAATGAACTCACACACGCACGAATAAATTCCACATCAATATCATAACAATAAGTTATTTTCGTAGGAACTAAGAATCAAGATGACTGCTGAACGTGCTCAAATGAGGGGCATGCAACAGACCATTCAAGAACTGACTCGTGCCATTGTGCAAGCTACCCAAGGTGGGGGAAACCGCGGCGGTGCAGGCAAGCTGCATCATAACTTTAGGAGCCTGAACCCACCTAGGTTCAGTGGATCCACGGATCCAGATGAAGCCGAGCACTCGCTAAAAGAAACGGAAGGAATCTTTTGTGTCACGCAATGTGTAGCAGGGGATAAGTTGCTACTAGCCACATTCCAACTGGAAAAGGACAACCGCGCTTGGTGGGAGTCTGTTGAAGCAACCAGAGCTAATGGTCAGTTCACCTGGACCGAATTCAAAGAAGCTTTTAACTCCAAATACTTCTCTGAGCATGTGCAAGAAAGGAAGGCCGCGGAATTGCTGCTCTTAAGCAGAGGAGCCTGACAGTGGCCGAGTATGAAGCCCAGTTCTCTAGACTGACGAGGTATGTTAAACACCTGGTGAATATGGAGAGAATGAAGGCTAAGCGCTTTCTCAATGGCCTTAAGCCTCAATACATTACCCAACTGGCACCTCTCAACATCCAGACCTATGCCGAGATGGTGAAGAAAGCTCAGCTGCTGGAAGATGCTACGGATTTCACCGACCGTATCAAAGGGAAGTTCATGAAAAAGGAAATGACATCTGGTCAATCATCTGCTAAGCCAAACAATGGCAAAAAGTATCCCTTCAACATCACGGAGGGACCCAGCCAAGAAAGGAAACCCAAGATCCCAGTCCCCAATACTCCAACGAAAAGCAACTGCAAGCATTGTGACAAGCCAGGTCACACGGCTGACGAGTGTTGGAGGAAAGTCGGCGCATGTCTACGCTGTGGTAGCCGCAAGCACCGCATCCCCGAGTGCCCGCTACTGAAAGAACATGAGAGCGCCCTAATGCGCCTAAGAAACAGGAAGACTGCAAGCCCTGCATGATGAGGAACCCGCTATGGAAGGTGGCGTGGTAGAAGGTACCCTACAAGTTTTCTCCTTATCAACTTTTGTTTTATTTGATACTGGAGCAACTCATTCATTTATATCTCAACACTTTGCTGATACCCTGACTGCAAAACCTATAACCATGGGTTGTGAGTTCTCTGTCACAACACCACTAGGAGAAAAGGAGAAATTGAACAAATGCTTTTCATCTGCCGATGTAATGATTGGAGACCATAACCTACAAACCGACCTGGTGTGTATGCCCATGGAAGGCTATGATGTAATTTTGGGAGCCGACTGGTTGTCCACATATGGGGCAAGTGTCGATTGTAAGAAAGGGAGGGTTACCTTTAGTGATTTCCCTAAGTTGTCCTTCACTGGGATTAGACATAAGAGACGGATGTCTCTAATCTCCACCATAAAAGCCCACAACATGATAAGGAAAGGTTGTTTTGCTTTCATTGCGGCCGTAGTAGTTGAAAAGAAGGGTTCTAAGATAGAAGACATCCACATAGTCCAGGATTACCCCGATGTATTTCCTGAAGATCTTCCAGGGATTCCCCCGAAACGTGATGTCAACTTCACCATAGAGTTGATCCCTGGAGCTGCACCGGTATCACGATAACCGTACTGGATGTCACCTACCGAGCTCAAAGAACTGAAGGCACAACTGATGGAATTATTAGAGAAGGGGTTCATCAGACCAAGTACTTCCCCATGGGGAGCACCTGTACTATTCGTTAAGAAGAAGGATGGATCTATGAGGCTATGCATCGACTATCGTCAACTCAATCAGCTCACCATCAAGAACAAGTACCCACTGCCCAGGGTCGATGAACTTTTCGACCAGATATCCGAAGCTCAGTATTTCTCCAAAATCGATCTTTGATCTGGTTATCACCAAATGAGGATCAAGGATGACGATATCTTCAAAACGGCTTTCAGGAGCAGGTATGGACACTGTGAATTCGTCGTTATGCCTTTTGGTCTAACCAATGCTCCTGCAGCCTTTATGCAACTCGTGAACAGCATATATCGGCCATACCTTGACAAGTTTGTGGTCATCTTCATCGAAGATATCCTCATATATTTAAAGACCAAAGAATGGTATGAAGAACACTTGAAGATTGCACTGTAAGTCTTGCAAGACAACAAACTGTACGCAAAGCTAAGCAAGTGCGAATTCTGGCTCGAAGAAGTGTCCTTCTTGGGCCATGTCATCTCAAAGGACGAAATCTCCGTTGATCCCTCCAAGTCGAAGCTATGCTCAATTGGGAGAGATGAACCAACGTCACCGAGATCAGAAGCTTCTTAGGACTGGCTGGCTACTACAGGCGGTTCATCAAGGACTTCTCAAGATCACCGTTCCTCTCACACGTCTGACACGAAAGGAGAATCCCTACTCCTGGAGTAAAGAGTGTGAGAAAAGTTTCCAAACACTTAAAGATTGTCTTACCTCAACACCTGTTCTCACTCTACCAATGGAGGGAGAAGGTTTCTCTGTCTACACCGATGCCTCAGAAATTGGGCTAGGGTGTGTATTGATACAAAAGGAGAAAGTCATCGCCTACTCTTCTTGACAACTGAAGACTCATGAAGTCAACTACCCTGTGCATGATCTTAAGTTGGCTATCGTGGTCTTCGCCTTGAAGATCTGGAGACATTACTTGTATGGTGAGAAGTTCACTATCTACTCAGACCATAAAAGCTTAAAGTACTTATTCTCCCAGAAGGAACTCAACATGAGACAGAGAAGATGGCTAGAATACCTAAAGAATTTTGACTTCAACATCCAATACCATCTAGGCAAGGGAAACTCCGTGGCTGATGCTCTTAGTAGGAAGCCGATGGCATCTGTTTCAAGTCTAGTCCTTGGCGAGATGCAACTACTAGAACAATTCGTAAGGTTAGACTTAAATATTGAACATAGGGATGATTGAGTCTTGGTTGCCAATATCAAGATTCAATCTGATCTACTAGAGGAAATCAAAGCTCAACAAGATAGCGATCCATTCTTGGTCCGCATCAGGGAAACCTTAGCCGAAAGACCAGACTTTGCTATGACCGAAGATGGAAGGCTAGTATTTCAAGGAAGGACATGCATCCCCGACAATGAAGAACTGAAGAGAAGATTAATGGATGAAGCTCACAAGACGAAATATACTATTCATCTTGGAGGTACCAAAATGTATCAAGAAATGAAAAGAACGTTTTGGTGGCCGAACATGAAGAGAGAGGTAGCCGAGCATGCTGCTCACTGCCTTACTTGCCAACAAGTAAAAGCGGAACACATGTGCCCTCCTGGTGTACTCAGACCGCTAGATATTCCGAAATGGAAATGGGAAAGCATTGGCATGGACTTCATCATGGGTTTACTCAAGACTCGTTGTGGACTAGACGCCATATGGGTCATTGTAGACCGACTAACCAAATCCACCCACTTTCTGCCTATAAAGAGTAAGTGGTCGGTGGAGGTACTAGCTGCCTTATATGTCAAAGAGATTGTAAGACTACATGGAGTTCCATCATCCATAGTCTCGAATCGAGATCCGAGATTCACATCTCATTTTTGGAAAGGACTGCAAGGTGCACTGAGTACTAAACTAAACTTTAGTACCGCAATCCACCCACAAACTGATGGACAAACTGAAAGAACCAACCAGATAGTGGAAGACATGTTGAGAGCTTGCACTGTAGACTTCCAAGGATATTGGAACGAGCACCTATCCCTTATTGAGTTCGCCTATAACAACAGTTACCAGGCAAGTATTAAGATGGCACCGTTCGAAGCACTCTATGGAAGGAATTGTAGATCTCCTACATGCTGGAATGAGGTGAGAGAACAGCAATGGCTAGGCCGGATATGGTACAACGAACAACAAAGGACATTCAGGTGATTAGGGACCAGCTCAAGATTGCTCAGTCCAGACAAAAGAGCTATGCCGACAGAAGAAGGCAAGACTTAGAATTCCAAGTCGGTGATCATGTATTCTTAAAGGTGTCACCTACTCGTGGCATCCAAAGATTTGGTGTGAAAGGAAAGCTCAGTCCCAGATTCATCGGTCCTTTTGAAGTACTCGAAAGGGTTGGTGAGGTTGTGTACCGACTGGCGTTGCCACCGGATTTGGCATGTGTACACAATGTGTTCCATGTCTTCATGCTCAAGAAATATGTATATGATCCTACACACATCATTTGCCACGAGAAGCTGGTGTTGAACAAGGATGTGACATATGAAGAGAAGCCAGTCAAGATACTAGAACGGAAGGTACAACAGCTCAGGAACTGTCCCATTCACGTAGTTAAAAGTCTTATGGAATAACCGTGGAGTGGAAGAAGCCACATGGGAACCGGAAGGAACCATCACACGGAACTACCCCGATCTTTTCGGTAAGACATTCTCTCCTAGATGATCATATGAATTTGGGGACCAAATTCTTTTTAAGAGGGGAGGATGTAGCAACCTCGATTTTTCAAACAATAAAAATTTAATAAAAATAAAAATAAAAGTAATTAGAAAGTCAAATCAAAGAGAATTAAATAAAACACATTAAATGAAAAGAAGTAATGGGCTTTGTTAAATGGACCCATTAGAAATTTGTGGGCCAAAATAGGGATTTTTAAAAGAAGAATAATAGGAAAATACCTTAAATTCGTAACTTAATTATTACTTAAATAGAAAAGAGATAATTAATGCATTAAAAAGGAAGTTTGAGTTGGATTTGGATTCCTAAACCTACCCTAGTTGATTGGCCACGAATTTAGCTCCCTTCCTAACCCAATTAGAAGTTCTCAAGCTTGGAAGGGGTGAGAGAAATAGAAAATCCCGAAATTTAATAGGAATTAGAGTCCTATTAGGAATTAGAAACATAAGAGACTTAAATACTCTCCTAAACCCCCATGGTCGGCCCTAGCTCATTGCCAAGAGTTGCTGGACCAGAAGGAGAGGCCAAGGAAGAGGAGAATTCGTGGGGTGAAGAACCTCTCAAGCTCTCATCCCCATTCTTCAAGTTCTAGCCCTAGAGAAGGAAAACGACTAAAGGTAGGCATTCTCACGAGCAAAATCAAATTAAATTCGTCTGTAGATTGTTCCATGCATCAAAAACAAAACCCCTTTCGTTTTATAATTTTTTGTGCACCCAATCTTTTCTTATTGAATTTTGAAGTTCTGTAAACCTCTTGACCCTGAACCTTCATGTTTAATTCATATCTCCTTGAATACTAAATCCCATGACTCAAAATTTTTATTGAGATACTGATGATTGTTAGGAATCTTTTGCCTCTGAAAGCCCTAATTTTCATCCATCCTACCATGCAAATTAATTCGTTGATCTCAACTGTGTATTGTACCATGCACTTCGTAAATAAACTTGTTTCAATCATATCGAGACCTTGTCTACTTTTCAATTCCTATTTACTGTGAATACTAGCACATGCTTAGATTCATTTGGAACTAGTTTCGTGATTTTTCATCCTCTGTACATTTAGTTATGATTTTTTGAACGTCCCTATGTCAAAACAAGGCCACTCGGACCGCAATCCAAGGACCTGTACTTTTCCCGCTTGGACTCAGGCGCAGAACCTGAGAACACGACGGCCCGATAGGCCACGTTCTTAGGGCAAATCATGATAGAGCTAACCGTCGCGTTCTGAACCTGACAGGCGCTGGCGTCGCATTCTGTCGGCCTGCACTGACCGACCCGTCACGTTCTGTGTAAACCCCTGTCGTGATCTATTCTGACCCCGTCGCGACCCTTACAAGGGTACGTCGCGATCTGGGATTTTTGCATGAAACCCCCTATTTCTACAAGATCTGACTTTCTACAGTAACCCTTTACCCTGTTAACTGTCTTAAACTCAGTAAATAAAATTGTTAATCATGGACATGTAATTAGTTAAATTAAAATTCTTTCACTTGATTATTTCATCTCCATGATTCTCTTGACACATGCACACACTTGAACCATCCAATATGGCTTAATTGACATGAAATATTTCATAATGTATCTGGTAATTTATTTCATAATGTATATTATTGCCCTATTTTAAAAGGACTTGTCTTCGTTTCTTGTGTTGTTTTGGGAAAATAGATATCGACGCTCCTTGTTCTAGAATTCCTCTAGAACGTCGAGCACTTGTTTCTATATACACACTTTCTCTTGACTTGGACGAACTCTCCATCAGATACTCCTTCTGCCGGACTAGTGAATCCTTGTTCAAGGCCTCCATAAGTCTCCTTTGTCCATGGATTCCCACATGGTCGATGAGCTGGTTGTACCCTAACACCTATGATACCCTTAGGGATCAACTGATCCAAACGGCTATTAGAAGTCGCTCTTATCTTGAATCACGCCGGACCTCTGGACCTGTGCGTAACATGGCCAGCGGAAAGGTAGTGAATTCCACCTGACTGCTAATACTAATTGTAACACCCCTAAAAAATTTTATTGATAGCAAAACATGAATAATATGGTTATTGGACTTAACCATTATTCTTAGATTGAATTAATTGATATTTGGGAATGTTTAGCATTAATGAATATTACCCTAGTGTCGTACTCGGACGTGCACGCTTCCACAGAGCGACACTGAAAAACTGTAACGAAAATGAAATATGAGAATACCATAATTTCTATAAAAATGTGAGTATATCAAAAATATAAATATCCGGATTTGGTGGATGTGAGGATTTCGAGATTAAGTCGACGCAACTATTTTCTAGTGATTTTTCACCTGGTTAAAATAAATTCCAAAAATTAAACTAAAATCATCATAATTTGTAAAACCATCACATTAGTCGATGGTTAAAATTTTAGTACAAACGGACTTGTTTGGACATGCTTACATCAAAACTAAGGGGCCAGATAAATTATGGGTCATTTACGTAACTATTTCTGGGATTTTACGTAATGACGTATCATAGGTGATGCAAGCCCTTGTCATGGTGGGTTAATTTTCTTACACGATGGTGGCTGAGGTGTAGGTGAGATTGGGTGCATGGGCCATGTGTAAATAGTAAAAACCAAGGGGTTTTACTGTTTACACCTGCGCATGGGAGGTTTCCTCATGTAGGGGAGTCTTACTGGGCTATAAAAGTCACTCCCCTTCCTTCGTACATGTCTTTCCAAACTTCATTTGCTCTTGTTCCTGTCTTCCCCTGCTCTTTGCTGCTGGGATTGCTGCTGGAGGAGTTGTTGGATTTGCTTAGCTCCACAGCTACTGCAACTACTCCTGCTTCTGCTCATAACTGCAACTGTAGCTGTATCTACCTTGGTGTTAAATTGCTATTGAAGTTACTGTCGTGGCTAGCAAGCCATCAACTTGGGAGGAAGTTCTTATTTTACTGGATAGGCTCTTTCGTCAAGGTCACGTGAGAGCTCACTTGCTTAGTAAGGTAGGATTCATCTCCCTCTAGTTCAGTTCTATCCTCCACACATGACAAGGAATTCTTGATAAATAGACAAGTTGCTATACTTGTAGTTCTTTTGTTTTTCTTCCAGTTTTGGTACAATTATTCTTATTGGGAGAAGAACAATCTTGTTATACTCTAAAAACTAATTCCTATCTTCTTCTCCCATCCTTGATCTTTATACATAATAGTAGAGCTTATTGGAAGTCACAATACCTTTAGAACAGTGTGATTATTTCTGTTCAGATGCTCTGTACTTCATGACTTGATTTAGATCTATGAAATCCTTTGAGATTTAGTGTCCATCTTGTAGGAATCTTCCAACAAACTATTTCTATCAAGGTTATACTTTCAGCACTACGCTATGTTTAGTTTCTAGCTAGACAAGTTTGGATTGCAAACCTCATGTTTCTTCTTGCTTGTTTAGCTTACAGATCACTGTGAAAACTACAAATAGATTCTTCTATTTGATATAATTCATGCCTTGATCCATAGGTTCCATAATTGGTATTGTTAGAGTGTACTCAAAGTCATTTTTGAAAGGAAGCTGCTATCTGTCGACAGCCAGCCCATAGCTGTCGACAGACCCAGTCTCCCAGAACCTCAGATTGCTGGGGGTGTTGCTATCTGTAGATAGCCAGCCCATAGCTATCGAAAGGTACCCTCAGAACCAGAAAACCATGCTCTGGCTGTTGCTATCTATCGACAGCCACCTCCTGGCTGTCGACACCTACTGTCCTGACTTGTATTTCAATAATCTTTTATGTATAAACTCATGTTAAAACTTTATCCTAATGGCATAGAAAGCTACCCTCTTCCTTACCTTGGTATTTACTATCATGTTACCACAAGTTTCATCCACATTGTGTGCCTCACCCATCCTTGGATTATTCTTGAAGTTATCAATTACGTACGATACCCCGATAATTCTATTCTCCTGTATTCGGTAACTGAATTCATAAAACCTGTTTTACTAAGAGTTCAAGTGTTTGAATACCTTGTTGGATATAATACTGATGATGACGACATTTATTGGGTCCTTGGACCCCACTTGATTAATATGCCTGTGCAAATAGGGCTGGTCCAATCCTGGGAGGAGCACCCGAATTCATTTACGAACCATATGGAATGATAAAGGGCAACATGATGTTTGGCATGCATCACTTACTGTTTGATTATGGTCATCATAATTCCTATTATGTGTATCTGATAAAAGAGCCATTTATTGAGTTATAACTTCAAAATGCCTGTGTTTCATTATCACTGTTTCCAGCTTACTGTCCTGATGTTAGATTGTGTCTCTTGATATCCGTTCTGTCTTTGTCTTGACTATCATGTACTCACCCTTTGAATTATGGATTTGAATTCTACTGGGCTAGTTAGCTCACTATTTCCTACCCTTTTTAGGTAATTCAGATGGGGGTGAAGCTTAAGGGCACGTGTGCCAAGTAGACTATCCGAGTCAAGCAAAGCCAACTCTTTTCTGTTTTTAATAGTGTGAAATAAGATGTAATGAATAAAGTTTGATTTTAATTTACTCCTCTTCTTGTTATAATGAGGAGTACTTTTGTATTAAGACTTCCGCATATCATGTTATGAATGGACAAATATTAATATTATCTTTTGTGCTTGTTTTCTGTCACTTCCGATAAATAGCCTTTTATTAGGACGTGATAGATAATTTGGTATCAGAGCTTTAGTTCGATAAACCTAGGGATATTAGTGAGATGGGTAGAAACTTGGGATTAGTTAGTATGATTTTGTAACCACGAAAATGCTTAACTTGATATTTATTTCAGTATGGATTGACTGCCCAAGAAAACTGGTAACCGCCATGGAAATGCTACGTCAAGACATTGAACTATATGCCCAAGCGTAGCGGGAAGCCCACCTACTAATTAAGGAAGAGGTGCTCAACTTGACTGCAGGTGCTTTCATGGCGGGCAATCCCTATGCTTCTTTAGAAACCATGAGCCAGGTTACGATCAATCTGGATAATTTGAGGCTTGGGCAGAATATGTTGCTCCATCAAGTTGAAGGCTATTGGGAGGTGTTGACCGATGTGGCCAGAGAGCTGTACCATGGAGCCGGAGGAGCGCAGCAACCACCGTCAGTAGAATCAGTTGTAGACCTGACCCAAACTAGAAAGGGACTTAGGCAACTTGTCTTTTTGTAAACCTCTCCTTTTGTTTGAATGTTGGTTGTATATAACTCCCATGTGTACAGGGAGTGAGAGTTTAGTGAAGTGATGTTTTGTAAATACGAAGACTTGGAAGGAGAAGACTGTAATCTTAGTTTATGAACCAGTGAGTTTATATAATGATGTGAATATTTGCCTAGTGAATGGAAATGATGTGTTATGTGAATTTGAAATGTGTATGTGATGAATGCAAGTTTGGGAGGATTGTGAAATTAATGTGTGTATTATTGGATGTTTTAGCTACTTTCTCTATTTAGTGATGGACGGAGGTGACGCTAATTGGAGAAGATGGAGAGTTCTATGCATGATTTGACCCGAGTAATGAAAGCGGTAGCCAGAAATAATAGTCACAATGGAACAAGCTTATTCAAGGATTTTCGAAGTCTAGATTCTCCGAGATTTACAGGAAGTGGATCCGGACGAAGCTGAGAATTGGTTAAAAGACATTGAAAGGATATTCAGAATGATTAAATGTACAGAAGAGAAAAGGTTCATCTGACTACATTCAGTTAGATCGGGATGCCCGTGCTTGGTGGGAAACTATGGAAGCTACCCTGGAGGATTCCAATCAAGTTAGTTGGGAAGAGTTTGTGGAACTGTTTAACGATCAATATTTCTCTAAGGTAGTTCAGGAGAGGAAAGCAAATGAATTGCTAGTCTAAAGCAACTAAGGATGTCATTATCAGAGTATGAGGCTCAATTTGCCCAGTTGTCAAAATATGCCCCGCATCTTGAATCCACGGAGAAACTGAAGCTAAGAGGTTTATGAATGGATTGCGTCCCAACTTTATTATACAGTTAACTCCTCATCTAATCACTACTTATTCAGAAATGGTTAAGAGAGCCTTGGCAATGGAAGCTGTGAATGAAACTGTGGATAAGATTAAAGGGAAATCTGGAGAAGGATCTTCAGATCGAAAAAGGAAGTATGAGTCGGGGAATGCCCCAAAGGTTCAGCAAACTGCTAAAAAAGCAGGCAAAGCTCCAGTAGGGAGTAAGGATGTTTGTAAGCATTGCCATCTCATCGGGCATAAGGTTGAGAATTGCTGGCGTAAATTGGGTGCATGTCTCCATTGTGGAAGCGCTCAACACCGAATCCCAGATTGCCTGATGCCCAAGACAGCACCAACAAATAAGAACCCCCAAGTAAAGCAAGGAAGACTGCAAGCCATTCAGGAAGTGGAACATGAATCCCCGCAGGAGGGTGGATTGATTGAAGGTACACTGTTAGTTAACTCAAAACCTATGTTTGTGTTGTTTGATTCTGGAGCTACGCACTCTTTCATTAGCTATGAGTTTGCTAAATCTATGGAGATACAATCAGTTCCAATATTTGCACAACTTAAAGTTGCAACTCCTTTGAACAAAGGAAAGAAGCTTAAGGAGTATTATCCAGCTAGCCAGATTTTAGTTAAAGGACATAATTTGCCTGGTGACTTGATATGTCTAGAAATGTGGGATTATGATGTAATTCTTGGGGTGGATTGGTTATCCAAATATCATGCTAATTTAGATTGCCAATTAAGGCAGTCACCTTTCTAGGAAAGGAAATTTATTCTATGACCTTTGATAAACCCCAAACCAAAGAATACCAATAATTTCAGCAGTGAAGGCTTGTAAATTAGTACAGAAAGGTTGTCAAGGGTACTTAGCTTCTGTAACCTTACTAAATTAGGATATCACGGGATTGGGAGATATTCCGGTAGTAAGGAATTTCTTGATGTTTTCCCTGAAGAGCTACCTGGCATACCACCTAATAGAGAGGTGAATTTTTCAATTGAATGGTACCAGGAGCTACGCCAATTTCTAGAACGCCATACAGAATGTCAATTGAAGAATTGAAAGAGTTAAAAAAGGCAATTATTGGAATTGTTAGAGAAGGATTTATTAGACCTAGTACCTCACCTTGGAGTGCTCCAGTATTATTTGTGAAGAAGAAGGACAAATCTAAGCGATTATGTATAGATTATCGCCAGTTGAATCAATTGACTATAAAGAACAAATACCCACTTCCAAAGATTGATATCTATTTGATCAACTGTCGGGAGCTCAGTGTTTTTCCAAAATCGACTTAAGATATGGTTATCATCAACTTAGAATTCAAGACAGGACATTCACAAAACGGCTTTTCGGACAAGATATGGACACTATGAATTTGTAGTGATGTCGTTTGGATTGATAAATACACCAGCTGCATTTATGCGTCTGATGAACGACGTGTTCAGATCTTATTTAGATCAGTTTGTAGTTGTGTTTATTGATGATATACTGATTTACTCTAAAAGTATGGAAGAGCATGAGACGCATTTACGGATCACTTTGCAATTATTACGTGATCACAAGTTATATGCAAAATTAGCAAATGTGAATTTGGTTGAAAGAAGTGATGTTCTTATGACACATTATTTCTAAGAAGTCTATCAGTAGATTCTTCAAAATTGAAACCATACAAAAATGGGAACAACCTAAGAATCTCACTAAGATTAGAAGTTTTCTGGGCATGGCCAGTTACTATCGGTAGTTTGTCAAAGATTTTTCTAGGATTGCCTCACCTCTCACACAATTGACTAAAAAAGGAACTGCATTTGCGTGGAATGAAAATTGTGAACAAGCATTCCAATTATTAAAGGAATGTCTATCGTCTGCACCAATTCTAGCCTTGCCGGTAGAAGGAAAAATATTTGAGGTTTATACCGATGCTTCCAATATTGGACTGGGTTGTGTATTAATGCAAAATGGAAGAGTTATTTCTTATGCATCGAGACAGTTGAAGACTCACGAGAAGAATTACCCAGTACATGATTTAGAATTGGCTGTTGTAGTCTTTGCTCTTAAGCTTTGGAGACACTACCTATATGATAGTCAATTCATAGTGTACTCCGATCATAAGAGTCTCAAGTATTTATTTTCACAGAAAGAACTGAACATGAGACAAAGAAGATGGATGGAATATATCAAAGACTATGATTTCAAGATTGAATACCATCTGGGAAAAGGAAATATTGTGGCTGATGCACTTTGTAGAAATCCTGTAGCCAAGATATTTCGGTTACAAGTTAAGGAATGGAAATTGTTGGAGGAATTTTCCACATTGAGCTTGAAAGTTGAAACACAAGAAGAAAGAATTGTGATTAATAACCTGACAGTGCAGTCAGATTTGCTGAAGCAAATTAAAGAGCAACAAGACAATGACCCTATACTGGCAGAAATCAGAGAAAAATTGGCTTCTAGACCCGACTTTAATGAAGATATTCTTGGAAATATTCGATTTCGGGACAGATATGTGTCCCGGATAACTCTGAAATCAAGAAGCAAATTTTAGAAGAAGCTCATCGATCACATTATACTATTCACCCGGAGCTGTCAAATGTATCAGGATTTGAAGAAGCATTTCTGGTGGTACAACATGAAAAAGGATATTGTGGATTTTATTGCAAAATGTTTGACATGTCAGAAAATTAAGGCAGAACACTAAAAACTTGCGGGAAAATTAAAACCACTTGAGATACCAGAATGGAAATGGGACAGTGTTGGTATGGATTTTATTGTGGGATTACCCAAAACACGAAGTGGATTTGATGCTATCTGGGTAATTATTGACAGACTTACCAAATCGGCTCATTTCTTAGCAATGAAGACAAGATGGTCTGTTAATATTTTAGCAGCATTGTACATAAGGAAATTGTACGATTGCATGGAATTCCAAAGAGCATAATTTCTAACAGAGATGCAAGATTTACTTTGCATTTTTGGAGAGAGTTGCAAGATGCTTTGGGAACTAAGTTAAAATTTTAGTACCGCATTTCATCCTCAAACTGATGGACAGACTGAACGGTGAATCAGATTATTAAGGATATGTGTCGTGCTTGTGTATTAGAGTTCAGAAATGACTGGAACACTCACTTAGCAATTATGGAATTTGCATATAACAATAGCTACCAGTCTACTATTCAAATGGCATCATTTGAAGCATTATATGGCCGACAGTGTCGATCGCCATTGTGTTGGGTAGAACTAAAAGAAACACATATTCTTGGACCTAAAATGATCCAAGAGACAACAAAAATCATCAAGTTGGTACAAGATCGGATGAAAGCTGCTCAAGACCGACAGAAAAGTTATGCCGATCGACGTAGAAGGGAACTGGAATTTCACCAAGGTGAACATGTATTTCTTAAAGTATCACCCTGAAGAGGAATCAAAAGATTCGGTATCAAGGGAAAGTTGAGTCCAAGATACATTGGACCCTTTGAAATATTGAAGAGAGTTGGTGAATGACATATCAACTGGCACTCCCAACACAATTGTCCAATGTACATGATATCTTTCATGTGTCAATGTTAGGAAATATGTATATGATCTGAAACATATTATTGAATATCAAGATCTAGATATACAAAGAAATTTGGTATATGAAGAAAGACCAGTGCAAATCCACGATCGAAAAATCAACAACTTCGGAACAAGGAAGTTCCCTTATTAAGATTTAGTGGAATAAGCGAGGACAAGAAGAAGCAACGTGGGAACTGGAGGATGCCATCAAGGTCAAGTATCCAGAATTATTTCTAGGTAAGTAATCATACACTTATGTATTAAAATTTGAGGACCAAATTTCTTTTAGTGGGACAGAGTTGTAACACCCCTAAAAATATTTATTGGTAGCAAAACATGAATAATAAGGTTATTAGACTTAACCATTATTCTTAGATTGAATTAACTGATATTTGGGAATGTTTAGCATTAATGAACATTACCCCAGTGTCGTACTCGGACGTGCGCGCTTCCACAGGGTGACACTGAAAAACTGTAACGAAAATAAAATTCAGAATACCATAATTTCCAGAAAAATGTGGAGATATCAAAAATGTAAATATCCAGATTTGTGGATGTGCGAATTTCGAGATTAAGTCGACGCAACTATTTTCCAGATGATTTTTTACCTAATATAATAAATTCCAAAATTAAACTAAAATCACCATAATTTGTAAAACCATCACATTAGTCTATGGTTGAAATTTTAGTACAAACAGAATTTGTTTGGACATGCTTACATCAAAACTAAGGGGCCAGCTAAATTATGGGTCATTTACATAAACTATTTCTAGGATTTTACGTAATGATGTATCATAGGTGATGCAAGCCCATGTCATGGTGGGTTAATTTTCTTACACGATGGTGGCTAGGGTGTAGGTGTGAAATTGGGTGCATGGGCCATGTGTAAACAGTAAAAACCAAGGGGTTTTACTGTTTACACTTGCGCATGGGAGGTGTCCTCATGCAGGGGAGTCTTGCTGGGCTATAAAAACCACTCCCCTTCCTTCGTACATGTCTTTCCAAACTTCCTTTGCTCTTGTTCCTGTCTTCCCTTGCTCCTTGCTACTGGGATTGCTGCTGGAGGAGTTATTGGATTTGCTTAGCTCCACAGCTACTGCAACTACTACTCCTTTCTGCTCATACTGCACTGTAGATGCATCTACCTTGGTGTTAAATTGCTATTGAAGTTACTATCGTGGCTAGCAAGCCATCAACTTGGGAGGAAGTTCTTCTTTTACTAGATAGCTCTTTTGTCAAGATCACGTGAGAGCTCACTTGCTTAGTAAGGTAGGATTCATCTCCCTCTAGTTCAGTTCTATCCTCCACACATGATAAGGAATTCTTGATAAATAGACAAGTTGCTATACTTGTAGTTCTTTTGTTTTTCTTCTAGTTTTGGTACACTTATTCTTATTGGGAGAAGAACAATCTTGTTCTACTCTAAAAACCAATTCATATCTTCTTCTCCCATCCTTGATCTTTATACATAATAGTAGAGCTTATTGGAAGTCACAATACTTTTAGAACAGTGTGATTTTCTGTTCAGATGCTCGGTACTTCATGCCTTGATTTAGATCCATGAAATCCTTTGAGATTTAGTGTCCATCTTATAGGAATCTTCCAACAAACTATTGCTATCAAGGTTATACTTTCAGCACTACGCTATGTTTAGTTTCTAGCTAGACAAGTTTGGATTGCAAACCTTCTGTTTCATCTTGCTTGTTTAGCTTACAAATCACTGTGAAAACTACAAATAGATTCTTCTATTTGATATAATTCATGCCTTGATCCATAGGTTCCATAATTGGTATTGTTAGAGTGTACTCAAAGTCATTTTTGAAAGGAAAGCTACTATCTATCGACAGCCAGCCCATAGCTGTCGACAAATACCCTCAGAACCAAAAAACCATGCTCTGGATGTTGCTATCTGTCGACAGCCCCTCCTGGCTGTCGACACCTACGGTCCTGACTTGTATTTCAGCAATCTTTTATGTATACTCATGTTAAAACTTTATCCTAATGGCATAGCAAGCTACCCTCTTCCTTACCTTGGTATTTACTGTCATGTTACCACAAAGTTCATCCACATTGTGTGCCTCACCCACCCTCCTTGGATTATTCTTGAAGTTATCAATTACGTACGATACCCCGATAATTCTATTCTCCTGTATTCGGTAACTAAATCCATAAAACCTATTGTACTGAGAGTTCAAGTGTTTGAATACCCTTGTGAGATATGAATAACTGATGATGACGACATCTATTGGGTCCTTGGACCCCACTTGATTAATGCCTATGCAAATAGGGCTGGTCCAGTCCTGGGAGGAGCACCCGAATTCATTTACGAACCGTACGGAATGATAAAGGGCAACATGATGTTTGGCATTGCATCACTTACTGTTTGATTATGGTCATCAAAATTCTTGTTCTTTATAACTGATAAAAGAGCTAGTTATTGAGTTATAAACTTGAGCATGCCTGTGTTTCATTATCACTGTTTCCAGCTTACTATCCTGGTGTTAGATTGTGTCTCTTGATATCCGTTCTGTCTTTGTCTTGACTATCATGTACTCACCCTTTGAATTATGGATTTGAATTCTACTGGGCTAGTTTCTCACTATTTCCTACCCTTTTCAGGTAATTTAGATGGGGGTGAAGTTTAAGGTCATGTGTGCCGAGTGGACCATCCGAGTCAAGCAAAGCCAACTCTTTTCTGTTTTTAATAGTGTGAAATAAGATGTAATGAATAAGTTTGATTTTAATCTACTCCTCTTCTGGTTATAATGAGTACTTTTGTATTAAGACTTCCGCATATCATGTTATGAATGGACAAATATTATATTATCTTTTGTGTCTGTTTTCTGTCACTTCTGATAAATAGCCTTTTATTAGGATGTGACACTAAGCGCGTGTTGTGCAACTGTTACTATCGCCTTTTACTCGATGTGTTACGTGCATTGGCCCTTAGCTCTCATCTATACTCTACTCGCTCGTCTATTTATGTTCTCTCTACTATCTCATCTATTTATCTAGTACTCTCATCTATTTTCTTGGTACTCTATATTGCCATTGACTGATTGTCTAAAGATAACAATATACCAATGCCTGGCAATATATAAAGGGCCCGATCTGGTCCTGGGATGTGCGCTTGAAAGTGCTATTTGCCCACGGGAGTTAAATGACTAGAGTGTTTGGCATTACACTCGAGTGCTATCTATCTCGACTATCTAAATGACAATCAAAAGTGCTATATTCTCTCGTTGTCTACATGATAAACAAAGTGCTATACTATACTCGTTGTGCTATTGATATACTTGTGCTATTTGTGCTATGGCCATCCTGCTATTTGTGCTATACTTGACGCTTGTGCTATATTTGAAAACTTGTGCTATTTCAATCATGTGCTATCATACTATCTCTCACATTACTTGACTCTCTCGCTCTATCATTAGTTACTCTGACTTTTTAAACATTAATCATTTAAAGCCTGCTTGACTATTGAGATTTAAGTCCTACTGGGCATTACCGCTCACCCTGAGTTATTTGTCGTTGTGTTCTTAGGTGAGACCGAGGATGACACATACATTCAAGAGGACGGGAACGACCAGGAGTGAAGTCATGAGTACCCTAGTGTCTTAGCATTATGTTAGAGTGTTAGTTTAGTCTTTTACCTTATTCAATGTAATTGGGCCCTATTGAATGGCTCTGATATTAGTGGTTGTAACTAGACATTAGAAATTATTAATGAGAAGAATTTACTTTAGTGTTTATTTCTTATTCAATGGTGTGATGTCTAGTACTCGCTCTGTACCCGTTTACTTGCAACTGCCTCGCGTTCCGATATTCCGCATCGCGGCGTGACAATGCCTGTCTCGTCAGTTTGACTTTTAAGTCGCGGCGGCCTACCCGGACGCGATTCCAACCTTAACGCATCCGCCATGCCCGACGCGATTCAGAGATTTTCTGCCTATAATAGACCCTCGATGGTCATTTGTTGAAGGGGTCCATTCACTACGGCGAAGCCCTGCCGGATTCTCGCCTCGACCTCTGGCCCAAGGGGACCATCTACTTCAAGCCATCCATTCGATCCCCTGGAGTTCGGAGCCGGTGTCCCCTCCGTCACCCACGTACATCAGGGCAAGGTGGGAGCTTCTTCCTCGTCTTCCTCCATCCATCCGGCAGCGCCTTCCCGCCATTCATTCATTGGGGAAGCACCCCCCCTCCCTCTGTCTTTTTATATCTCCCTCCGAGCCCCACGTGGCTCCCTCATGTTTATTCTCCTTTTTTTTACACACACACATGCATGCATAATACACACACCCACATTCTTAGGAGTTTAAAAGCCACCACACTGTAAGTCATTCCCCATGCTCTTTATTCATTTCGTTTCATTTATTTAGGATTGGTACTACACACACGTGGCTAATCCCCTTCTTTTCTTTTGTTTTCTTTGTCAGGGTAATCATCAACGAAAAACTCTTTCTACCACGGCCGGCCGTTCTCGTAGAAGAAGAGGAACCCACATCCCCGCGCAACCTCCCACGCTCCAAAAGGTATTATTCGCGATCACCCATTCCATCTGCACCCCTTTGTGTGCACCTCCTTCGACACCCTCATGTGTCTGGTGATCACATTTTCATCTCACCCCATATCCCTTTTTGTGGACTACACGTCGCGTCGTCTCTCGGTGGTACCTACAAATTGACGATCATGGTGGGACCTCTTTTTGCATTTTCCTTTTGATTACCCCTCTCCATCGTGCCCCACGTGGCACCCTCCTTCTTTTATAGTTGCTTTATACCCTGCAAGCATGTTGTGTGTTTAATTTTATTTTTCATTTGTTTTTTTATATACATTTATCCTGCTATTTCCTGCTTTTTTTGCTATTCTCGGGTGGCTTTCTGAAGTCGCGTCCAACACAGAGGATGCGTTTATAACGTGTCCACTTCACCGGACGCATTTCACTTTGTTTTCGCGGTGGCTAAAGTCGACGCTTTTAGGATTTATGTCGCGGCGGCTGACTCTGACGCATTTATGCATATCTTAATTTTTATTTCCTATACATCTTCCCTGTTTCCAGCTTTTTTTTTTGTTCTTGGGTGCCTATTTGGAATCGCGTCTAACATAAAAGACGTGATTCAGTGTTTTGGTAACACGTCCGCCTGACAGGACGCGTTTCACTTTCTTGTCGCGGCGGCTAAAGCCGACGCGTTTTTGTCTGACAGACCATCCACAGGGACCAATCGCGGTGCTGACAGCCTTCTGGGGCTTTCAGATCCGCGGCCAGGTGACTAGACGTGATTAAGTCAAATAGCGGCCACTGTACCGGACGCGATTTGACTGACTGACAGAAACGTGCCCCTTTGCTGCCATCTCTGCTATAAACTACTGCATACAAGGCATTTTGCATTGGTCGGGGGACCTCCTTCCCTCATATCCTAGGCTTCACACACCCTTCCAGTGAAGACAAGATCTCCTTTGGGCATTCCGTTCCTTTGGACTAGCAAACCTTCTCCCGGAACCCTGTAAGTCTTGGTACCCCGTGGATTCCCTCACGGCGGACCGAGCTAGCGGTACCCCTCCGTTGACCCGGGTTTAGATATACATTGCGTGGTGAGGGTGAGCTTAGTTGTACCCGAAGTTCCATACTCTACCCAACTAAGGATCTCACCTGGAGTGACATAACATTTTCAATCCATTAATTAATTGTGAAACTCCTAAAAACAAGCATTAAGCATCATAACTTGTTTGAACCACCTTGATTGATTTATAACTTTGTTCAACTTGTTTGACTACTTAATTGTTAAAAATGGATCCACACTATCATGATAATTTCAATATGGACTATGAGGATAGTTTAAGTGACCAATCTTTTCAATCCCATGTCCGTCCATCTCACCACCGTGAGGGACAATCTTCCACTTACTATGGTTATGTGCGCACACCGCGCACTAACCAATTTGATGTCCCCTCACATTTACCACCAATCAAAACCCGGCAAGAGCCTTCCCCGCGCCATGATCCTACTGTACAAACTATCCTACATGCACTTGATCAGCTCACCCCTCAACAACTCAACCTCATTCAATCTTTGGTTGAGGGTGTGACCCCCCCCCCCCCCCCCCACTCCTTCTCCTTCCCTTAGGCACCCATCTTTGTATATTCCAGCAACTTCGCCACCTACCCCTGTACATTCTTCATCATCTCATCCCTCTGGCCATTTGCACCACCGTGCTCCGGTCCGAACAGAGCATCCCTTGGGAGGGCCCATTAATTCAAGGCCACCCCCATGTACTCCCTCATTTGCTCAGTGGCAACCCACTCCACTCCAAAATGCTCTTCTCCAAAAATTGAATAATTTGGATAATCGAATAAACAAGCTGTCCAACTCCACGGGCGACCCCGTTGCCGCCATGCCGGCTCTCCCTCAAATTATATACATCCTTCGGAGATGCCAACGTACCGATTGTACAATGGCACGGGTAATCCCTATCTTCATGTCCAAGAGTTTCTCTATGAGTCCTCTCGTTGGCAACGAGACCCAATCACCTTGGCATATTTATTTAGAAAATCTCTTGATGGCCCTGCACTCGAATGGTTCTACTCTCTAGAGCCAAGTGAGGTAGGAGACTTCCGCCCTCTGCATAAAAATTCCTTCAAAGGCACAAAGACCGCGTTAATCCTTATCTCTCTATCACGGATCTAGCATCCGAGAAGATGAGAGCTAACGAGGAGTTTGTACAATTTGTTGACCATTGGAGGTCAATGGCCACCCGCATGCAACATGTGCTCTCAGATCCGGAGCAAGTTAAAATCATTATTTCTAACTCCACTCTGAGGTTCAAGCACATTCTAGCCATTAACCAGATTAATACAATGGAAGAGCTCTACGAGCGGGGACGTTACATCCAGACACATCTGATGAACTCCCCGATCGTGGAGCCATTCAATCAAATTAATCCGAGAAAGAACGGATCAGTGGACGCCATCCACCATCCACTTCGCCACTATACAACATCCACATCATATGCCCCACCACAAACACCCATCTACCACAACATGCCTTGATAGCCCACGAATGCGTCGTTAAACACGTGACTAACAATCTCAAAATTATCGGCCTACACTAAATATTTTGACAATGGTTAAGTGGTGAGAGCCGAGTCGAATCCATGGGGAAAAAGATTTTAGAGTTGAAAACCTTGAGTTTTGTTTAAGAAAATAACGTGGTAGTATTAAGACTAAGTTGCACGAAATAAATTTAAACTACGCTAAATAAGTAAAGAGAGAGATAAAGAGGGAATGAGAGAACACAAGACACTATTTAAAACTATAATCTATTAAACAATAGAAAATGTTTAACATAAAGATTTTATTCTACTCAAAAACTATTAACAAGTACACTGAAATAAAGAGAAAAAATAGAGAGAACTAGAGAGAGAACAAGAGTGACGAGAGGAGAGAGAAGAGAGAGAAAAGAAAAGAGAGAGAGGAGAGAGAGCGCAGGGAGAGAAGAGAGAAACGTGAGAGAGAGATAGGAGAGAGACGTGAGAGAGATAGCGTGAGAGGAGAGAGAGAGAGGGAGGCGCGAGAAAGAGAGAGAGAGAGAGAGGCGAGAGAGAGGGCGGCGGCTCCTCTACGTGCATGCAAAAGCATGCACATGGAGGAGGAGGCAGGTGGAGCGCGCAGGGGGGCCCGGCGGGGCGCCGCTGGGCCCGGCCTCGGCGCGTGGCGGGAGCAGCAGGGCGACGCGGTGGGCGCTGGCGGGGCGGGCAGGGTGCGGGGTCGCGGTTGCTGGCGCAGGCGGTTGCTGGCGCGCGGCCTGTTGCTGCTGCTGTGTGCTGAAGAGAGAAATCGGCCAGAGAGATAGGGCGAGAGGAAGAAGAGAAGAGAAGAAGAAGAGAGGAAGAAGAAGGGAAAGAGAAAGAGGAGGAAGGCGGTGCGTAGGAGAGAGGGAGAAAGTAGAAGAGAGAATGAGAGAGAGGGGAAGGGGTTTTTAAAGTGTTCAAGGAAAGAGAGAAAGGAGGAGAGTTTAAAGGAAAGAAAATTTTGAAAAATAAGAGAGGAGATTTTAAAAAATGAGAAAGTGTTTTAAAATTAAAAAGAAAAATAGAGGGGGAATATTTTAATAGAATCTCTCATTATTCTCTCTTGATCCAATCAAATCCATTGGCCCATTTAACCTTCATTTCTTGGCCCATTAATCCTACAAACACAACACAAAATAAATTAATCAATTATCATTTTTGTAATAAAGTGACAATGAGTTTGTGTAAAATTAAGGACCATAAGATAATAAAATAACATGATTATCATCAATAACATCACAATTATCACACCCCCAACTTACTCATTGCTAGTCCCTTAGCAATGCACACAAGTGAATAATTGAGACTAACAAGAGTTCAAAATATCATACTTTATGACAAGAAAGTAAGAATGAGAATGCTTGATCATAAGTATTTCAAGTTCCAGTCGAGAGTGTCACAGGCAAATATGTCAGTTCATGTCATTAGACAGTTCCTCAAGATACTGTAGCACCTCATATAAGAATATGTTAAATGGACTAAATCAGTAGACTACCAACAACCCGGACTAGTCATTTTCAGAGCTCGAGTAGGAAAAGAACTCTGAAGTTAAGTGTGCTCAGTTGGGAGTAGTCCCAAGATGGGTGACCTTCCTGGGAAGTCTACCAACTGGCACGGTTGTTGGGCCAGTTTGCTGGTTGGGTCGTCAGAGAATGGTATCAAAGCCTTACCCAGCCGGAAGTGCAGGAACTAAGTGTCACACAGGACAAAGTGCTACGCTATGGGAGCCACCTCTTGAAGCCATAATGGCGCAAAGTGCTACATAGTGGGAGCCACCTCTTGAGCCTGTGGGGGCCACCTCTAGAATCCTGCCTGCCTGGGGTTTGATTGTGTGCTATATGTGAGCAGCGACGAGGACGTCGCTTATATAAGAGGGGTAGATTGTAGCACCCCATATAAGAATATGTTAAATGGACTAAATCAGTAGACTACCAACAACCGGACTAGTTATTTTCAGAGCTCGAGTAGGAAAAGAACTCTGAAGTTAAGCGTGCTCAATTGGGAGTAGTCCCAGGATGGGTGACCTTCCTGGGAAGTCTACCAACTGGCACAGTTGTTGGGCCAGTTTGCTGGTTGGGTCGTCAAATATACACACAAAATTTCATGACTTTTTGTTCAATGTTTGAGCATTAATAACAGGATGCATGGGCTTTTTACTTATCACTGAGGGATGGTATCAACTCTACACTCCTTAAATTCGATCCTCGAATTACAGGTAGCTTTCACTCTGCCTAATTCTCTTTTTCATGCTCATTTTTTTTTCTTTTCATTTACATGGTGCTGCACTTCCTTTCACCGTTTGACGCGAGCCTCAACTCTTACCTTAGGAGCCACATACCCGGTTACTAAGATCAGGGGCATTTTCCATGTTTCTTTTTTTTTTTCTTTTTTCACTACTACACACAGTTTCACATTTATTTTTAGGCAGGTAGCTTTTTCCCCACGATTGGTCATCAATAGAAATGTAGAATATCAATCAATCAACCTGAATGTTCGGTAAAACTCTCATCATCCATTTGAATAGCTCAAAACAATACTTTACTATGTTGATGAAATTTCAAATGTATTTTGAGGAAGATGCTAAAAAACATAACTAGTTAACTCACCCCTTCAACTCACCACCTTCACAAGTACACACTATGAGTCAAGCTAGAAGCAAAAAAAAAAAATCTTGCATGAAGCACAATTTTAGGGACAAAAATTTGAAATACAATTGTCTCTCCCCCCAACTTAAATGGCATTGTCCTCAATGGCATAAAAGTAATGACAATAGAATAAAGCCAATGTAAGTTAAGAAAGAAGAGATGCAACCTGATGATCACATGCGGGTGGTTGCACACTAGCTTTATCAAAGGATAGTGGCCAACAAACACCTAAGACACAAAATAAAAACGAAATCAATAGAAATCAATTTTCCTAAAAATATTGGGTTGCCTCCCAACAAGCGCTAAGTTTAATGTCTTCAGCCAAACACATGGGGGTAACAGGGTCACGTAACACCCCCAATCAATTGATGCCAAATTTTTTCTTTGTAGGGCAACACCAGCCATGGTGGGTCAAGTGGGCCAAACTTACCCTTCATATCATTCAATGATAGAGAAATTGGGGTATTCAAGATCATATCTTCAATTAAGGAATATTCATTTGGACACTTAAAATCTTTATATGTGTTGAACACATCAATGCGGACTTTATTGTTTTCATCCTTCTCACCCACAACTTCCATTTTTAGATCCTCTTTCATGATATTGAGGTCAAATTGAGTTGGATGCTCAAAGGATTGCTTGAACTCCACAGGCTGACTTGAGTCAAAATAGTAGCATGATCAGGAATGAAATGGATATGACTTTCAACACAAGGATGCTTAAAAGGTTCAAGTGCAGTTGACCAATCAGCTAGTGGTAGCATGTCCATGAACATGTTGGATTTGCCAAGGTCAGGAAGAGGTAGGAATTCTATGTTTTTTCTCGACATCAAGAGAGACCTAGTCAATGTGGACTTCAGGCAAAATTTCTAATTCTTCTCTTACCCAAGAAGAATGATTGATGATTACACCCAGCTCTTTCTCCACACTCACCTCTTCTTTGTCACCCACTTGAAATATGGAAGACCCTCGAATTTTCCGTCGTATTTTTCGTATTATGTGTGTATATTGTGTTGAGTATGTATGTACGTATTTACGTAGATATTAAAATAGCATAATTACGTGCACATGTGTTTATATTAAACGTAAATAGTGTGTGTATTGCATGATGATAGTGTGAATATATACCATGTACTTATTGCATGTATAGAAACTTGGTATGCATGGTTTTCTGCATAAATTAGGGTTCTGGCCGAAGGCCCTATTGGCGTCAATCCCCAGGCCGTTGAGGGGTGTTAGCGTCCAGCCCTGGACGCCAACCCTATTCCGGCGTCTAGCGATCTGGACGTCGACTTCTCTGGCCTGCATGCGCAGCAGAGCTGCTGTCTTCTGAAGCAAGGCATGGCAACCATTGGGGGATGTCCCCCAATGGCTCTGAGGGTGTCCCATCACCCTAGTGAGTGGGAGAAAGACCCTCTTTAGGTCTGAACCCGAAATGGCTCTCCCCATTCTTTCCCTTCACCCTTGCAAGAGGAGAGAAGTGAGGAAGAAAAACCCTAGGTGAGCTGTGAGAAAAACCCATTTTTGAACCCCCAAATCCGACCCCTTGGAGGTTCGTTTGGAGATCTTCTGCATCAAGGAGGAAGCTGAAGCAAAGAGGAAGGATTCCCCATCATCCCCTCGGCGTGGAGATCAACCAGGAGCTCGGAGGAAGGCAATCTTGGAGGCACTTCTGCAACTTCTTGGAACTGCCCAAGGAGGTCTTCTTCGAGCCATAAATCTCTTGGAGGATATTTTTAGAGAGGCAAGTAACCTATCTATGGTGTTCCCATATGATCTAGGTGGTTTTTAACATTTTTATGGAATTTATCTCGAGTCCTAGACCCTCCATTTCACCCAAGATTTAGAGCTCGGGTCTGTGTTTTCTGCACAGACCTGAGTAGACGGCAAAGTCCCTGGACGCCCAGTTCATCCTTGGCGTCTCCGACCATGCCGCTGACTCTGATTCAGCGGCCAGAGACCGCCGTCTAGTTCTTCTGAACAGAACAGTGAGCTGTTCTGTCCCTCTTGTATATTAATTTCGGTATGTTTTATGCGATGAGGATATATTGTACACCTTATACTCTATGTATATTGTGCATTGTGGTTTGAATGAATGTGATGTAATGGTGAATGTGGGGTAATGACATCTTGTAAAATTGTGAGCATAACTCGTAGATAATTTTTGCAAATTAATGTTCCATGATTAGGATTAGTTGAATGTCTTGGTTTCAGTCTATTCATGAGGAATTTGGGACATGTATGTGTGTTCTGAATTCTTGGTAATTCATGCGTACTTGTGGAATTGCTAGTAGGTTCGATTCGGTAAAATGAAAGCATGTAAAAAAAAAATGGTTTGTGGTAACGGATTATAGATGTATGAATTAGGATGATGTTGTATTCTGAAATCATGCATTAGTGTTTTCTGTGCAAAACAGTAAGTGGATAAAGTTCAAATGTGTTAGACCCATGTTAGCTTAAATTGTGAATAATATGCTAATTAGGTGTTTGATTTCTGTAAATCCTACTTAGCTCAGAAAAATCTGAAAAATTGAGGGTATGATTTGGAACCCGAAAAAGCATGTGGTTAAAATTTCAGGTCAATTGGAACAGTAAATAAAAGTTATGTGCTTTCATGTGAAATGTGAATAATTCGTACATATGATCGAAATGTGATTTGATTTTTGTTAAAACCCAGCATGATTGGTGTGTTTACTGTGTGTTGAACCTTGAAAACTCTGTAGTACCATGTTAGAAAAATAGAGGTTCATGTGAGTAAGAAAGTGTAAATGTGATGAAGAGTGTCAAGTGTAAAACCATGTGTAAAAACGGTAAATGTGTAAAAGTGTAAACTGTGCCAATGTGATACTGCTTCCGAGAAGGCAGTGGAGCCGTATCAGGGAAAAGTCCCCCTGAGAAAGTTCATTGTGTTAAGTGACCCTAAGGGCATTAGGGGGAAATCCTGGAGGTGGACAGTACCACTGGTTAGGGTGGAGACTTGTTCTCCCGGTCTGCGCAGTCCAAGAGTCGCCATTGTATTGCCTAGATGGCGTCTATGTGTTATGTGATGTGAATGTGTCCTTCTTTGTTGGTTTGGACTATGTGTCACGACACTAAAACATGTGTAAAGTGTAATGTGTAAAGTGTATGTGACCATGTGTAAATGTGTAAGTGATATGTGAATGTGTATGCGTAAAGTGAACCATGTGAAAGAGGGAAATAGTGTAAAGAAAAATGTGAAATCTTAGATATGTAAATGTGTTATAGAAACCATGTGAAACTAATCTGAAACCAAGTGAATTCAGAATGCATGTTATTATCCTCATGTTTGTGTGTGCAAAAGTGTTTAGAATCCATGTTAGGAACAACAAAGGAGTATGTGAGTAAAATGGCATGATGGATTGTTCATGTGTTATGTTTAAGCAACGTTGTAGCTTTCATGTGTAGGTTTATAGTCATTGGACCATGTGAGATCAGCAACCTTAAGCATGTGAAAAAGTTAAGTATGTACTGAAGAACATGTGGAAATCCATGCTAATTATGTTCCCCGTTCATGTATGTAATTGTTCATGTCAATAGCTCTTACTTTGATTAAAGTCTCATGAGTGAATTGAATAGGAACCATGTGATAGGTGAATGTTATTTTGAAATCTGAAAGCATGCGTTATGTATAAATGGTAGAACCTTCATGATAGGTTGAAAACTTGAATGAACTAGCATGCTATGTGTTGCAAAGTGTAATGTGCGTGTAGAAACCACTAGGACTTGTACGTGTATATCATGCATAGTGTTACTTGCTGAGTCCCTGGACTCACTCCTTGCTTCGGCGTACAGGTATAGTTGGTGACACAGTACCCTCGGAGGAGGCAGCGGAGACGGACTCCGAGCGTGGAGACTAGCCAGTTTTTGAGATCCTTGTGATTGTGTACTTCTTAGTATGTACTTGAACATTGTATTAGGATTATCATTAAAAGAATGTAATATGTGGACATTTGTATTTCTATTTCAGCAAATTAAATCATGTGAACTTTAGTTCCTTTTTGCAAATTGTAAGCTGCATGTATGTTTAATGTGGATGATGAATGAATGGAGATAGTTCTCTTTACTTCCGCTACTCTGTTATATATATTCGCGTGTATCTCAGTTGTTTGTATCGTTGGGTAAATGTCCCACTATGGCTGGCAGCGCTCGCTATACCGACGTGGGTTGGTATAACCGTACCGTATAATGAGGGCCGTCACAAATAATGTCACATCAAACTCGGACCCAACATCTAGATGACATTCTTTTTCCTCTCCCCCCAACTTGAGTTCAACTAACTTATTAGAGCTTTCCTCAAATATGACATTATGGATGGAGTCTTCTTGATGGTCAGTTTCAAGTTGAGCAAAGACTATGGATTGATTTTCAGTAGCACCCATCTCCTCCTGATTTAACTCATTAATATTATCTCTCATTTTCCAAGTTGGCATGTCCACAATCATATTTGACTGAGAAGTTTCAATGGAATTTGAGAGTCAAATTGTTGGTCACAATCAAGATAATGATGTTCATGATTGTCAATGGGTTGGCATGGTGACTGACTATCTTGCCTCCTTCTGATTTCCATCAGTTGAGTAATCAGGAGGTCAGTTTTGACAAATGATTGCTCCAATTCTTGTTGTTGTTGGGTGAATATTTACTCAAGGACTTGTTGGTTATCATAGAATTTTTGCATAAATTTCCCAAATTGATCATCGAAGAGGCCTGATTGTGAGGGAGATGTATAAGTGGACTGTGTATATGCATGTTGCCCCTCATGATGGCTTTTATCATGAATATCAATCTTGAATGGGCCCAATGTTGAAAGTTGTGGATTGGTGGACTTTGGGCTTGGGCCAGAATAGGTTGATCTCTAAGTGTTAAATGTGGCATTAATTCTCCAAGTGGTTGGAAGGGTGGCCTTCAGGAGCATTTGTTAAGCACACCGGTAGATCAGTACTAAAGAATCCTTCATTGAACCATGAGATGATTTCAGCACAAGAAAGGTCCTGAATTTTCCCCTTGTGGATCTTGGTAAAGCCAACTCAATTCTGTAGGAGGACATATTGTTCATCTTTTGGGTAAGGAGTGGAGGTGAAAGGCCCTTGAAAATATTGTGTTTCTGCTTGGGTGAAAGATGGCACATTATGGAACAAATTAGTATGGCGGGCCTGATCTTGGGTAAATTTGAGAGTTGGGCCACCCCGGGAATGTACTTTTATAGTGAGCAGACAAGAAATGTGTATTTTCAAAGTAGGCTGGGCCACGTTGAATGAAAGATGAAAATTGGTTTGAGCCATGGCCTATATAATGTGCTGGGTTGGCCCATATGATTGTGAATGAGAAAGATAAGATTTTTGCTCTCTCTTTTTTATTGTAATTTTAGATTTTTTTTTTAGGCAGAGACAAATAAGTTGCACACAATTAACCTAAATGACCTAGGGATCTGGGAAAAAGTAAGCTTTCTCACAAAGTGACTTAACCCAACCTAAGTCCACTAACATGTATGTCCACTAGCTAGGTAAGAGGTGGGGTAGTGGGAGGCTCCCCCTACTTCCGTAGGGACCTAATTAGAGAACCACTTTCCTTAGGCATTTGCCACTTAACCTCTAGCCTTAGACACCAGTTTTTAAAACTTGATAGTGGGACTAGGTGGACCAAAATCTCATTGTGAACCCTAGGTTCAATGTCTACTGCCTTTTATTGGGCTTGGGAATGCAAAAGATGCAGAAAGTTGTGGTTTGTGGGCTAAGGAAGGGTGATCAAATCCCCACCTTATCTTGTTAAGGAAGCTACCCTTAAAATATTTTAGAAATGATGTGCACACCACAAAATCAAGCAAGGGGTTCTATGCAAGCATGGCAATGCATGATCATGCTTTCAAGAAAGTTAAGATTCTCACCTTGCCTCTAACAATCTTCGACATGAAAGGAAACTTTTCAAAAAAGAAACTTACCTAAAGATGAAAGTCTAAATGATACATGCCTTAAAGATGGAAAGTCTCTAATCTTGACATGACATCTTTTATTAGATTCAAGTGATTGATTTTTTTTTATTTTTTAATGAATTATCTAAACATGTCAACTAAAAAAAGGAAACTCAATCAAGAGGGTTTTAAGGGTACTTACCTCCAACGCAATCCCTCGTTCTTTTGGAAAGTAAAACAAATAGAAAGAGTGAGAGAGAGAAGGAAACTCACCTCACTTACCTTTGTTTCTAATTTTTTTTGTGCAATTTTCGGTTTTTTTTTCCAAAACAGCCCCTTTTACTTACAGATCTCCCTTTCAGTGACAGATTTCTGACAGATTCTTCAATTTTGCAATTTTCAGGATTTTTCACTTTTTATTTGATACCTACAAAAAGAAAGAAAATGTTAGCCTGAATATATACAAAAAAAATCAAGATTATCAAAACTAAAAATCTAATTCTCCGGCAACGACGCCAAAAATTGATAGCCCATGAATGCGTCGTTAAACACGTGACTAACAATCTCAAAATTATCGGCCTACACTAAATATTTTGACAATAGTTAAGTGGTGAGAGCCGAGTCGAATCCACGGGGAAAAAGATTTTAGAGTTAAAAACCTTGAGTTTTTGTTTAAGAAAATAACGTGGTAGTATTAAGACTAAGTTGCACGAAATAAATTTAAACTACGCTAAATAAGTAAAGAGAGAGATAAAGAGGGAATGAGAGAACACAAGACACTATTTAAAACTATAATCTATTAAACAATAGAAAATGTTTAACACAAAGATTTTATTCTACTCAAAAACTATTAACAAGTACACTGAATAAAGAGAAAAAATAGAGAGAACTAGAGAGAGAATAAGAGAGACGAGAGAGAGAGAGAGAGAGAAAAGAAAAGAGAGAGAGAGAGAGATCGCAGGGAGAGAAGAGAGAAACGTGAGAGAGAGATAGGAGAGAGACGTGAGAGAGATAGCGTGAGAGGAGAGAGAGAGAGGGAGGCGCGAGAAAGAGAGAGGAGAGAGGCGAGAGAGGGCGGCGGCTCCTCTACGTGCATGCAAAAGCATGCACGTGGAGGAGGAGGCAGGTGGAGCGCGCAGGGGGGCCCGGCGGGGCACGCGGGCAGGCCGCGGCGGCCGCCGCTGGGCGCGGCCTAGGCGCATGGCGGGCGCAACAGGGCGACGCGGTGGGCGCTGGCGGGGCGGGCAGGGTGCGGGGTCGCGGTTGCTGGCGCAGGCGGTTGCTGGCGCGCGGCCTGTTGCTGCTGCTGTGTGCTGAAGAGAAATCGGCCAGAGAGATAGGGCGAGAGGAAGAAGAGAAGAGAAGAGAAGAGAGGAAGAAGAAGGGAAAGAGAAAGAGGAGGAAGGCGGTGCGCAGGAGGGAGGGAGAAAGTAGAAGAGAGAATGAGAGAGAGGGAAATGGGTTTTTAAAGTGTTCAAGGAAAGAGAGAAAGGAGGAGAGTTTAAAGGAAAGAAAATTTTGAAAAATAAGAGAGGGGATTTTAAAAAATGAGAAAGTGTTTTAAAATTTGAAAGAAAGATAGAGGGGGAATATTTTAATAGAATCTCTCATTATTCTCTCTTGATCCAATCAAATCCATTGGCCCATTTAACCTTCATTTCTTGGCCCATTAATCCTACAAACAACACAAATAAATTTAATCAATTATCATTTTTGTAATAAAGTGAATGAGTTTGTGTAAAATTAAGGACCATAAGATAATAAAATAACATGATTATCATCAATAACAGCACATTATCATGCCTCCACTAGGCGTTCACTGATTCGTCCTCCTCGGACACACCAGCCTCCAACCGGACCATACGACGCCCCTGTCATTCAAGAAGAAGCTCCCGTGCCCTACGTTGCACCTGCTCCGGTACCCATACCAGCTCCAGCTACCATACCTCCACCACAGCCTGTTGCTCGGGCTGAGGTTGCCAGTGCCCAACCCATCTACGAAACCACTTGGTGTTACGACGGTGAACCTTCCGAGGTCATGTTCGTACGCCATTTACCTACGCCTCCTACACTACCATCCACATTTACCAAACCTTCCACTATTAAACCCCTCCACCAAACCTCCACCATCAAACCCGACCATTATACCTCTCACTACGCCAACACCCTTGGCAACCGAGCCCGAGCAAACCCTAGCCATCATACCCATTACGCCTCCACCGGCCACACAGCCTTCCATTCCATCCACATCCACCCCCCATCCAGCGGAGCAGGTGCAAACAAATGAAGAGCTGCAGGCATCAATAGAAGAAGGAAGCCCGAAACCCGACACGCTATTCAAAATCCAAGATTTCATCCCTCGCATGCCGGTCATTGTTTCCATATCGGGCACATTTACTAAGCGGAAGTCCTCCCCTCCATCCATGGCCGTCAAGAGCCTTCTAATCAAATGCCAATCATCAAAGTTGCCAACTATGCTTCATTCAAAGTACTGATAGGAATCTCCCCCTCCAAGCTCTCATGACCCCTCACACAATGGTTGTGAACCTTCCCACTCTAGTGAAGGGGTCAACCATGCAGATTGTGCTCACACACTCCAAAGCCCAATCATTGGCACAATCAATTACCCAAGGGGACGTGCCCCTTTCCATATCACACGCTATACAATCTTTGGGCACGGCCCCCCTTTTGTTGCTTCCAACTCAACCAGTGGAACTCCCCACCCTTTCATTGAACTACATTCCAAGGGAGTTGCCACTCATGCTTAAAACTCTGACGGAAGTCAATAATCCAATCATTGAGAGCCACTTAAATTCTGCGAGAAGAGCAAGACCTTCTGCCTGCTGGGCAAAGTATGTAAGGAAGTACTTGAGGGTCAAAATGCCAATTCCCAAGCGGAACCGCAAAAGCCGGACAAGGCAAAAGACCAGGGGCCCTCCGTCTTTTTCATTTTCATGTCAATCATCTTTCTTGCTTCTTAGCACCTTCTCGTGGTTCTCCACGTTCCCTCCCCACGGGAGGCATTTTATTTTCATCTTTTTAGATCCATTCTCCTGCACTGGGCATCGAGTCCCATTTTGTATCCCTTATTCTCCACCTCGTGCCCCTCATGGCACATCATTATGTCTCCACCACTCTCCCTTTCACGCCCCACATGGCACGCCCCATTGTTTTCACTCTCCTTCCCCTGCCCCACGTGGCGCAGCTTTTCACCATGCCCCGCGTGGCGCATCTCCTTCTTGTGCCCCACGCGGCACATCTCCTTCCTGTGCCCCACGCGTCACCTTTCCTCCCTGCGCCCCACGCGGCGCACCTCCTTTCTTGGCCCCTCGTGGCCTACCTTTTCCTTGCTTTCTTCTGGACCATCTGAATTCTTCTCTTTCTGGGCGCCTCGCCCTTCCCTTTTCCAATCCCTCTGGCCCCGCCGGAGTCTCCAAAATCTTTCCGCAATTCCCTCCTTGCCATTTTCAATCAGGTCATCCGACCTTTCTCCCACTATTTTCGGAATTTTAGCCCCCACTTATCTTTTAATTCCAAATAATTTTGTACATTCTTTATAGTATCTGAGTCTCGCCCCAACGCAGGGCATTCGTCCTCCTTCACCCTCCAAATTCTTATTAAATTTTACTATCAAAAATCCATAAAAAGATAAATATTCAATATTATCATGCTATCGCAGCACTCCTGTTATGAGAACTCTGTGCGAGGAGTCCAAAATCCCCTCCTGGGTCATTAAGGTTTGCCCTTGGCATGGGCACCTTGCACACACTTCACGGCGCCCTAAGCCGATTGCCCTAGGAAGTCACCGTCACTGTCACAGCCATGCCTGAAAGGCACCAACTCTGTTTCTCCTCTTACTCGGCCAAAATATGGGTAGCAGAAGTAGTCTGGGCAAGGCAACCAACCCAAAGCACTCCATCATGAGAGGATGTCTCGAAAATGGGCAAAAAAAATGACCAATGAAAAATCAAGTCAAACGCATGTCAAGAGCGGCAAAGTCCCCGCAGGGATCCAAATGGACCTGGACGTATGCATGCAAAAATCAAAATCAATCACTATAATAGGGCATGTCAAGAGTGGCAAAGTTCCCGCGGAGATCCAAACGGACCCGGTCGTACGCATGTCCCTACAAACAAGATGGTCATCAATCAATCCTAAAAGCCCCAATAATCAAGTGAGACTGAATCTCCTAACGGTTGTGCCAGGAAGTCAAACCCAACTCTTCGAACATTCATACAAAGCTTATCTCCAAAAAACATCTTCCCTTCTCCCTGCCAGACTTAGTCGCCTTTTCAGGCATGGCTTTGGTAGTGGCACCGTCAACCAAGTGCAATCAGCCCCTGGGCACCACTTTAAATGCACGCCCTACCCTGGGCACTCTTAACGAAATGGGAGGTAACAAGGACCCCTCACCAATCAATTTTCATAACCTTAATGCTGCCATGGCATGGCAATGTTTCCAAACCCAAACCAAAAAGATGAATACTTTCAAAATCCCACACAAATCAAAATATTTCCAAAAATCACAAAAAATCTAAATACTTTCAAAATCACAAAAAATCCAAATACTTTTCAAAATCCAAAAAAATTCAAATATTTCTAAAATCGCAAAAATTCAAAAATTCAAAATCCATAAAAATTCAAATATTTTCAAAAAAATCAACAAAAATCCGAATATATCCAAATCCACAAAAATTTGAATATCCTTAAAAATAAAAAAAATCATGATGGTATTGCACAAGGCACGCACTGCACCTCTCCGTGTTAGATCGATTCAATTCTTCCAATCATGGGTTCCTCCCATCTTGAACTCCAAACTCTTTTGGCCAAAAGATCACTCATCCTCATGGTTTAAAGCAAACAAATTGAGTGAGCTATATCTGTTGTTGACTACTTTATCCATGCTCCCTGCTATGAATGTGTTTTTCCATGATATTTGTTATCTCTTGGCTAATGAGTTTTGAGCGCAGGATTCGAGTCACCTCATCCGGCGCTGCATCAGGCTGCAACTGCTGCCCCCACCATCAAGTTATCTATATGTTATACCCTTAGAGCATACCAAGGACCTTGTGGCTCTGAGGAATCTGGGATTTCAGTTTCCCTTTAACAAAAACAATGATTATCCCAGAGGATCCTTAGCCGCACGGATAGGCCGTTACGCTTGGCACGTGAGGACGACAGACCCATGCTTAAAACTCCGGCCCTGACTCAATGCCATCATAACAATAATATCCTTAGTTATTTTCTACTCCTTTAACCTTATTTTCTTTTAGCCCAGCATACATGCATATTGAAATCACAGTGGAAAGCACTCTTCCAATACAATTTGAGAGCCATTCTCGCTCCAAATCCAAAGCAATTTGAAATATTCCAATCCGGGTCGAATACCCAACTCCCTTTGTTGTTGCCTCTGGGCTGATTTCCTTAAAGAACTCTTGTTTGGATTTATCCCTCTTCATTTCATCTTAACTCCCAGAGATCCACCTGAGGCAGTGGCAGATGCCCCTGATGGTGCAACCTAACGGATTGTGTCCTTAGGTACTTCCCCTATGCTGGAAGTTGATCTCTCCTTTGTGCCCCATATGGCACCTTCCCTTCGTGTACCACGTACACACCTCCAGTTGTGCCCTTCGTGCACCCTTACCCCTTTCTTCCAATCCAAACATTTGTTTTCTTTAGGTCTTCTTCTCTGGTGGTGACTTCCTTTGGGTGTTGGTGAAAGACTCTCATCAGGTGGCAGTCACCAACGATTATGCGTGTCTATTTTTTACCTCGGCGTCTACTTTTCAGTCCGCTCCACTGCATTCCACTTTGCTACACTTCATTTCTTTCATTTCATTTCACTCCACTACGCTCCACTTCATGTCCCTTCGCTTCGCTCCCCTGCAAAGCAGACGCCAAGGCGTGGAAGCTGTAGACACGTGATTTGAGTCCACTGCGGGCAAATTTCATATTGTGCCATAATGCCACAAATGGCCCTTCTTTTGCCTTGAAAGAGTAATTTTCACCATCATTCTCGGATCACCCAATTCTTCCCTGGTGCTTCCCCTTCATTTTCAAGGCTCATCAGAGGTCGTGGGCAAAACTCGAGTCGCGACGGGTCTGGTGGGCGCGTTCTTTGAAGTCGCGATGGGTCTAGCGGTCGCATCTGAAACGCGTCCGGCATGGTTGACGTGATTCCATCAAGTCGCGTCGGGCATGTTGGGCGCGACTAGGCCGATTGGCCCTTGTCGCATCGGGTTGAGGGGACGCATCTTAAATGCGTCGGTCTGTGTGGACGCGACTATGCATCGATTTTAAGGCTTGCATATTTGCATTAATATAGAAATTTGGAAATTCCTTGTTGTGTCATGTCGTACCAATGCAATTCAGAGTGATGCATTATCGCGTCCGCCATGTGCGACGTGATTAAAAGTCAAAAAGTCTATGCGTACCCTACAGTCGTGGCATTTAAGAGATCCCACGTCGCCAAATCATGGCAATTTCCGAATCGCGTCCGGGAAGGACACCGCGTTTCGACCACCTGTCAAATCAAAGGACGATCCTGTCAGAAGGCACGATCCGGTTGAGAAACGTGGCACCCCTGCCCGACGCGACTCCAAGCATGGCTGCAGGCTACGCCTGTCACATCAGTTTGACTTTTAAGTCGCGGCGCCCCTACCCGACACGATTAAGAGCATGGCTGCAGGCTATGCCTGTCCCGTCAGTTTGACTTTTAAGTTGCGGCGGCCTACCCGGACGCGATTCCAACCTTAACACGTCCGCCATGCTCGATGCGATTTAGAGATTTTCTGCCTATAAATAGACCTCGGGGGATATTGTTTTGAAGGGGTCCATTCACTATGGCGAAGCCCTGCTGGATTCTCGCCTCGACCTCCGGCCCAAGGGGACCATCTACTTCAAGCCATCCATTCGATCCCATGGAGTTCGGAGCCGGCATCCCCGTCATCTTCCTCACGTGAACTGGAGCGAGGTGGGAGGAAGATTCTTCCTCCTCTTCATCCGCCCAATCGGCAGCACCGCCGCGCCATCCAACATTTGGGGAAGCACCCCCTCCCCTTCTTTTTCTCTTCCTCTTTATCCATATCATCTCCCTCCGGGCCCCACGTGGCTCTTTTCATTTACCCTCCCTTTTTATACACACACATACATGCATGCACACACACACACACACACACCTACCTTTTAGGGGTTTAAAAGCCACCCCAAGGTGTGTTCCCCTTTTTCATTCATGCTATTTCATTCATTTCAGAATTTGTATACCACACCCGGCTAATCCACTTCTTTCTCTTTTCTCTATTTTTTATTTGTCAGGGTAATCAACAAGGAAAACGCCTTCTACCACGGCCGACCACCGTGCTCGTAGAAGAAGAAAGGACCCACGTCCCCGCGCAATCTCCCCACGCTCCAAAAGGCACTTTTCATGATCACCCATTCCATCCGCACCCCTTTCGCGTGCACCTCCTTCGACACCCTTGTGTGTCTGGCGATCACGTTTTCATCTCACCCCATATCCCTCTTTGTGGACTACACGTCGCGTCATCTCTCGACGGTACCTACACCAGGATGTGGCGGTACATAGGTGTTGCATTAGCAATAATGGGCTTGATTTTCTCCTCTTCTGGGATGTGCATTTGGGCATGTGTGGACATTTGACGCCACCGGTCATCATAAGTCGTAAATTCTTCATCAGGCTTCACCTGCTCAGCCGCTAGATCGGCCATTGAATACTTGGGCCCGACCCAGTCTTGATATTGTTATAGGAATCTGGCCTTGTTGACTTCAAAATTCTCAACTTCATTGGAGGCAGGGAAAACCACTCTAGAGCGGGCCCATCCAGTGACCATCTAAAAAGGTAGGCCAATAAGCGGCGATCATGTTGGTAGGACACCGAGTCATAGAGGAACTCCTTCAGATGGATGTAAGGGTCTCCAGCCCCACTATATTTGCGATACGTAGGGAGCTGAGAAAGTGGAGGGATCCGGAGACCATGGAAATCAAGGAGTGTATCATTGAAGGAGGTTTGGGATTTAACTGCCTCCGCAAGTCACTAAGCTCTCACTTCATGAACTCGAACTCGGAGTGGAAGTCTTGAGCTGAGGTGGATTGTGGGTAGCGAGGGCCAACTTGAGGAAAAGAGTGGATTTGAGAGCCAAGGTCCAGACCAGATTGAGTATAATGGGGTGGTTGTGTTGATGTGGACTGAACAAAAGGATGGCCCGATCCAGGAGTGACAAAGTGAGTGGATCTAGAATAAGCAGGATAATGTGGACCTATTGGGCCCACCCTGGAAGAAGTTATTGGAGCAAAGGTGGACAACAATTCTCGAGCCTAGTCAGGGCCTATTTCAAGTAGGAGGCGTTCCAATTCAGTGACCTCATCAGAGGAGGATGGTGATGGAACAGATTGGGAACGGGCACTCTCGTAGGCCCGATAGGCCCTGGACTGGGCCGAATTTGGAATAGACTCATGAGGCAAGGGGTCTACATGACGATGAGAGGTTGGAGGATAGGTGAAGTGGAAAGGAGCCATGAGAGGATGAGAAATGGGGAACTGAAAAGGATACACTAAAATATAAATAAGGGGTACAACAACAGTTACAAACACACAAGAAGGGGATGAGAAAAGGAGTTCTTAAGCAAACACCCAAGTTAATATGATATGCGTCAGGGTTTTAGGGTTATCACTTAGCCTTTTAATGGATTGATTTAATTGAATTACCCTCGGCTAAAGAAGGACCCTAATGGGTATGAACTCAAGTACTCTGGTGACACTAAAGGGGACACACAACTCACACGTGAGATGACCTGAACTATGGGTACAACGGGTACAACTGTTGCCCAACTAGCACGCCCAGAGGAGGGGTGAATGGGATTCTTAAAATTTGATTATCTAAACCTGTTAACAAAAATGTTCAACACAAAACACCACGCTCGACTGTTAGTGTTAGAGATAAAGAAGATAATGGACGCAAACAAGCAATCACACAACACAAGGATTTTATCCTGGTTCGGACCTCCTCCCCAAAGGAGTCCTATGTCCAGTCCCTGAGCAACAACTTAGGATTTCACTACCCAAGGGTACAGTCCCCCTCAAGGACACTTACACATCCAACGGTAGCTGGCCTTCTCTTCACAACCCGAAGAGGAAAACAACACCCTGATTCACAGGTCTTCCTTCAAACACTCTCCACCTATTTCCAACAGGTCTTGTCTTCACATAAGAAGAGGAATTTCTCAGAAAAGTGAGAAACAGGTGAATGCCCCTAGACCAAGCTTATAGCAAATGCTTGATCTGAGGCAATGACTGAGAGAGAAAGATCTACAATAATGAAATCTCTCATATCACAAGGGCACTCCAAAACTAACAACAATGAGGCACTGGAGAGCAAGAGCTATGGTTGGAGTGAAAGGCAAGAAGCTCTTTTTGCTAAGACTCTATCACTTCCAGATTTTTCGTTGAGATTTTGAACACTTCAAAAGTTGTTTTTCTAGGAGTCTTCAATCTTATATATATATCATCTCTTGCTGATTAGCCGTTTAGATGACCGTTGTCTCTAGGCTTTAGTGAACGTTAGACTGCATGGTTCTTCTTATTCTTCAACGGGTATGTTGCAGTCAACAGTCCTTTACGTTCCATGCATGCAAGGAGAAGATCCTTCTTGATATCCTTCAACTTCCACTTTGTCCAACGTTGTATGGTGATGTGTTGTCAGAGACCTGCACACAATAAATACCACACTATAGACATCTATGCTGTCTTCTATTGTCAATCAACATTAGAATTTATGTAGTCAGACTTTTCACTAAAATAGAAACATCATTCTGCTTTTTCTAAAGGTGTTTCTTATATACGCATGAGAGTAGAAGATATTCAGATATGCATTGCAGTGAAATGTACGTCCGGCTAAGGGAAAGACGGCAATGGGATAGCGACTTGTGTGCTGTGGGTGTACTCGGTCGCTTGTAGAGCGCTCATGGTTGGGGGTACGGACACCAGTAGACATACTGGGCCCCAGCTAGTGCTGTATTTCCAGTGCCTCACTTTAGAGAGCTCAGGCCAGAGTCTCTAAAGGTGCCAGGCATGGGTCTGCAGTGAGGTGTGGGTCTGTAGAGTAGTGTTGGTTGGTATCCACAGTTCTTTGGCCTTTACAGTGTAGTTGTGGAGAGGTAGTTGGACTTTCATTCTTGACTGCGAGACTGAGAGTAGTTCCTCTCTTGTGTGTCTAGGTTGGATACTGGCATCATTAACCAGTAGTCTTTACCTACGTGGTGGCATCGTTCTTTCCGACTCGAGATTTTAGTGGTTGTGGTTGTGAGTAGTGGCTCTTCGGTTTGTGGTTCCTACTCGTTGTGTGTGTTGTGTTGGCGGCATCGTTGTGCGGTTGTGGTTTTGTGGTGGTACCTTGTGGTTTCAAGTACCTGTACCCTTCGTGGGTTATTGATTGTTGTGGAACTTTATGTGCCAGTGTTTCAGGTTGGGTGGTGGAGCTGTGCTCCATGGAGGTCATGTTGTGTGACCTTCCACTTATGGTGTTTGTACCCTTCATGGGTAGTTCTCCGATGTGTTTGGTGTCGTGGGTATTGTGGTGGATTGATCCTCGTAGTCAGTCCTATTACCCTTCGTGGGTGGTTGGCCTGTGTTTACTCGTAAGTTACTGTGGAGGACTGACTCCTTGTTGTCAATCTCATTACTGCCGATTAGTGGTTGGCCTATATAGCTCGTGGAGTGGTGGTTTCAGTTGCTGTGGTGACTGGTGTTTCTACACTAGTCCTATTGTTTCTTTTACTTTCTGTGAGTTATGTTAGCTAGTGTGTTTATATTTAATGCAGTTTAATTATGTTTATTGTTAGCACATTTTACTTCAGTAATGCTCCTGTTATTGCTTCCAGTGAGACCCTTTGGGGTTGAGGTCTCGATTCCTGCGTTGTGTTGTTAGTTTGGTATTTTTTTGGGGAGGTCTCTGCTGAGCCTATGACTTGTTGAGGCTCACTCCCTTACAGTTCGTTTCAAGTGTTAGCCGTGGGTCTGGCGTGCGACAGTGTTGTGGCAGACTTGTACCACCAACAATTGAGTTGTAGTTGTAGTTGTATGAGCTTTGCTCCCTCGGGGTATGCCCTAGGTAGTTGTACTTTTTTCTTGGATACATAATAGTGTATTGGGACAATGTAAATTGTTGTAATTGAGTATAAATGCATGTACTTTCTTGCATATTATGCTCATGTGTTGTCTTTTATATTCCTACTTGACGTGTGTGTAAGCTATCCCTTACGAGACTTCGGTCCGATCGCGGGAGGCAGACCTGGATATGGAGTCTTATTGGGCATAATTATCCAGGATCGCCACAGTTGGTATCAGAGTATGGTCCAGTTAGAATATGAAAGGACACTAAAGTTAGAATGTCCCAAGACATGGTCTAATGTCCACTTTTGGTAGTAAGTCTGCGATTTTATGTTGTTTTTACATGGGTTTTTGTTGTGTAAATTGTGTGTATGTGTAGTAAGATTGGTAGTTGCTAGAGAGATGTTGATAATCGGTGTGGTTAGTGATAGTACAATTTATGTGGTTATATCAGTATGCTAGTTGTTGCAAAAAGGTATAGTTGTGTAGAGGTTCTCAACTGTGGAAAATTGAAGAAATTGGTAAATTCAGTGGTGATATTTAGCCAAGGTAGAGTTGTTTTCTGAATGGCATATGATTTAGTGTGATGAATGTGCTTTTGGTGAAGCAGTGGGTTAATAGAGACAGGCATATGGTAATGGTTTTGTAAACAGAATTTGTTATAGAAATAACAAAGTGATAGAGATTATAGTAGGAACTGTAATACCCTCGAATTTCAAATATCGTGATTTACTTATAAATTCATGTTTATGCAAACCAATTAGACTTAAATTGAGATATTTAGGATTTAGGGTGTGTTTAAGACACTTTATGTAAGGCCCTAGAATTTTTCTCTCTTGTAAGTGTTTGCTTATGATAGAAATAGATGTTTGTATGTATATATATATGTGTGTACGTAATAAACTAATTGATAGATTGATGTAATTTAGGTATGTATACCTATTGTATATATATATATATATATATATAATTACATTGCATGGATAGTACTATTTTGAAGTGTACATTGTATATTTTATGTATTGGTATGGTGTAAATATGATTTTCTGCAGTTTTAAGTTCTGTGCAGACGACCTGTTGGCGTCAACATGAGTTGACGTTAATAGTGAGTCAGCGGCCACATCAATGGACGCCAACTCCATATTGGCGGCCAATGATGTTGACGTTAACCTCTCAGATCTGTTGCATTTTTAGATCCGAAAATGTCGCCCCTAGTTTAGGAAACCGTTCTCCAACGGTAACCTAGCCTACCCTAATCGTGTCTTCGATCCCAACTCTATAAAAGACTCAGTTCGGGGCGCTGTTGGGCCCTTTTTGGCTCTTTGTCAAAACCCTAACTTTCGTGTGCGAAACCAGAACTTTGGACCCGTGGATCTGACGATTGGAGGCATCATCCGGCGTTCTTCTTCAACTGGAAGGAAGACTGGACATCGAAGAGCGACTTCCCAACCCCGGTGGACCTTAAAGACCATCTCAAAACCTGGATTTGGAGGACTTTGGGGACTCTTTGGCTTAGGCCGAGGAGGGCTTCTCCGACTTGATTCGCTATTTGTAGATTTGTTTGAAGGCAAGTAAACCCTTTACATTGACCATACGTATGTCTAGTAGGTCCTAGAGAATTTTACGAATTTTATTCGTGTCCTGGAACCCCCTTTCTCTTCGATTTTTATGAGTTCTGTCTATTTTCTGAGACAGGAACTTAATGGCAAGCTTTAATGCCGTTAAGATCTGAGGTTAGCGGCCACTTATGTTGCCGTTAACTGGGTAAGCAGCCACCCCCTTGTCGCTAAGTTCTTCAAGCAACAACAGTGGACTGTTTGCCCCTTTATAATCTATTTCTGGATTTCTGCGCACGAGGATATACTATAAAATTTATATGCTATGTAGTGCCTTAAGGATATGATGTTGTCAAATTTTGTGGAATTTTTGTTACACATTTTATTTACTAGAATTTTTCCAAAATAACAGTCATACAGGTTTTGATCTTGTAAATTTCTGTTTATGTGATCTACGTGGAATTTAAGTGTCATAGAATTTATGAGCGATGTTGCTAGATGTCAGATCATGCCATAAAATTTTGGAAATTTTCTGCTATCTATGTAAATGAATATATTTTCTGAATTGTAAAATAGTAAACATGTATTATTAGTGTCAATTCTCAAATAATTTGTATGAAACCAGTTAAAATCCCAGAAATTTTGTATGAATACATGACTGCCATATATATATGTGTAGGATAATTTATATACCTGTAACAAGGTGTGTCACACCCCGATATTTAGCAGCGGAATAAAACCAGGAGACGTGAACGATACAACCGGCGTATCACAGTTGAATAGTGCAGAGTCACATTCAGATATACCAACACATTCAAGACTATAATATGGTCACCAATAGTATACTTTAATTCACTTCATTCAACTAGATACAACCTCAGGCAAGAAGAATTAACCAAAGGGTCCATTATTCAAATAATCTTCCAGAAAAGTTTCACTATTACATAGACTACTCAATTTCTATTTCTAATCTGTCACCTATTCTAGGACGGGGTGCTCGTCACTCTTGCCCGGCCCCATCTGACTCCACGGGTTCTCATCACTACCTAAAAAAGGGCAGGATGATAGGGGGAGCGAACTAGCTCAGTAGGATTTATATCTCAATCACGTGCGGGCACTAGTATACATGATTAACATTTTATATAGGCAGATATGCTGATGAGTATGCTGACAATGCATGCTTTTCTAACAATTGAATAGCAAAGTAGAACGGATAACATGTCAGATCAAATGTCGAGTTCCATATACAATGGACAGATATTTCAAGAATAAAATCAGGTCAGAAGAGATTGGCCATATTCAAGCAGAGTTCATGTGTTCACAAGAACAAACGTATCATATCATGTCAAGTCAAACTTATCAAGTCAAACAGGAGGCACATATTCACAAATCTTGCATGTCAGGTGTGCTATGCCAAGCACCAAGAGTCCATACTCCCTCGGTTACAAGTACGTTGGGGCGCTCCTCCCCAGGACCGGACAGGGCCCTATTGCACAGGCATTGTATCAAGTTTTGGACCGGAGTCCCACGATGTGCCGAACAAACATATTCATATTATGGCCACAGAGAGTTTCAATGACAAGCTCATAGTAAAAGGACATGATCATTTATAGAGTCAAGGAATGACAAACAGCTCAAAAGAACAAGGCAGGATAACATCGTATTTTATATTTCATAATTCATTAATGTCTTGACAAGAGGTGTTTCTAAACAGATCATATGTAGAACATGTACTTTCCTAACATGTATGCATATGACAATAATCAATGGAACACCAGAAAACATGAAACCATGAAACTTATATGCATATCACCACTAACATGTCCATGCTAATCATGTATTCATCCCCACATTCATGACATATTCTTATCTTATCAATTGACAATAGCAAGATCACAAGATAATCCAAGGATCATAAGAACAATCAAAATTTACACATTAGAATCATATTCATATCATTACCATTTCTTCTTCATGGTTGATTCATTTTAGGTCCATGCATACTATATAACACCATACTCAAGCTTGGAGATATCATGAAATGATTAGACCTAAATTATGCAAATTTCTTGTAAGGTGGTGTCGACACTAGATCAAGTGGTGTCGACACCATGCTCCAAACACAAGACAAAATCAGGCAAAACTGGTCAGGTAGTGTCGACACTAGTTCAGGTGGTGTCGACACAGTGCATCAAAAACAAGGCAAAATGGTCAAGTCGTGTCGACATGAGATCAAGTAGTGTCGACACTAGAGACAGCTTCCAGAAAACCCCTTAACCAATATGGGACAGTGTGTCGACACTAGCACAGGTGGTGTCGACACTAGATCAGCTTTCAGCACTTTCTGGGTCAAACTGGGGGAGTGTGTCGACACTAGATGGGACTGTGTCGACACTAAGGCTTTCCAGAACACCATCTGGGCTGTTTTGGGACAGCAGGTCGACACTAGCTCAGGCTGTGTCGACACGAGTGGCTTTCCAGAACAAAACACATGGTCAGTGTACCTGATGACATTCTTCTGTAGTGAGTCACTGCCAACTCTTATAAATCTCTAACGAATGACATTTAGACAAAAAGTTCAACATAAAAGATGAAGAGGACAACTATTAGAAGAACTTGATGTTGAGGGTTTGATCTAATTCGGTCTCAAATCCCGAGAAAACATATGAAGAACAGAAAATCAAGTGTAGCCCGAAATTGCAGTATCATGCAGAGACTCTCTTATCATGCTCCTAACTCTCTAACGAAGGATTTTTGGACAAAACGTCCAACATAGAAGATGATCGTGACTTCAATTGAAGAAACTTTCATGAAGCATGTTTAGTCAAATTTGGTCTTAAATCGTGTGCACAATATGACGAACGAGAAAAGCCCTAACTGTGCAAGACTTCGGGAAAATCACCAATACACGAAGAATACTCCATGAAAATTAGGCAAATCAAGTGCAAATGATCCTAGACTCAAAGAACTACATCTTGGCATTGGTTTTCTTTAATCTTGGCCCGAGAACACCTACCTTTAGGAAGATCTAAAACCCGTTGATGTTCTGGATGCAACAGAAGATGCAGGGGATGAAGCTACGGACTCCCAGCCTTTCTCCTGCTCCTCAGAAGTTCTTGCTTGCCTCCAAACGACCCAAACTTCGTTGTTAAACCTTCCCCAAGAGTTTAGGGACGAGTTCTTATAGTTTTAGGATGTTTTTAAGAGTCCTAACGATGCTAGGAAAGGGGCTACGAGCTCTGTTTCCTAGTTTCCAGAAAATCTGGATTCCTTTACTTAAAAAGGTAGCCAAGTTTAGGAAACCACTAATTGAATTGATTCGGTTTTGGCTTACCTTACATGATCTCATACGCTATACCCTACCATCATATTATAATATGAATGGATTGCTTCAAATATACCTTTACTTACCCATGTACACTCCTATAATTGACCTCTACCCCCTCCTAATACTGCTGCAAATAATTATACATACACGAATTTCTGGTGAATTTCGTTTCAATTTCCTGGGCAATTTTTTGTCCTAGTTTTGTTCTATCTTGGGCCAAATATGCTCTATTGGCCCAATCTTTAATAGGTTATTAACACATGGTATTGGAAGTCTCTCCAATATGTTTATTTTATTATATCCCTCTATATTTCTGAAATTTAATTTTTTTTTTTTATTTCCGGGGTGTTACATCCTCCCCCACTTAAGAAATTTGGTCCCCAAATTTAACGCATAATGGTGTAGATCGTACTGAGAATAGCTCCGGGTGGTTTTTCTTCATTATATCCTCTGTTTCCCAGGTAGCATTAGTAACTCCGTCTCGACTCCATTGGACCTTCACCATAGGTATGGTACGATTCCTGAGTCGCTGAATCTTCCGATTCAACAGTTTGATCTGCTTCTCTTCATAAGTCAGGTCCTCCCGAATCTCCAAGTCCTCGTGGTCAATTACATGGGTCGGCTGAATAGGTACTCCGCAGCATGGATAGTGGAACACATTATGCACGTTTGCTAGTTGCGGCGGTAATGCAAGTCTATACGCCACCTGACCAATTCTTTCCAAAATTTCAAATGGCCCTATGAATCTGGGACTTAGTTTTCCTTTGATCCCAAATCTTTGTATTCCCCTTGAAGGTAAGACCTTCAAGAACACATGTTCGCCAACCTGAAATTCAAGTTCTCTCCTTCTCTTGTCTGCATAACTTTTCTGTCTGGATTGTGCTATCTTCAGACGTTCCCTGACAATCTGAACCTTTCGGACAGTGGCCTCAATCAAGTCGGGTCCAACCCATTGGTTCTCCCCAACCTCTCCCAACAAAGGGGTGATCTGCAACTCCTGCCATATAAGGCTTCAAATGGAGCCATTTTGATACTAGCCTAATAACTGTGTTATAAGCAAACTCCATCAAGTACAACTGATCATCCCATCGACCTTTGAAATCCAGCACCAAAGCACGAAGCATATCCTCCACAATTTGATTGGTCCTTTCAGTTTGTCCATCAGTCTGAGGGTGGAAGGCAGTACTAAAGTTTAATTAGTACCCAATGCTGCTTGTAAACCCTTCCAGAAGTGTGAAGTAAATCTAGGGTCCCGATCTGATATTATGCTAGATGGAACCCCGTGCAATCTAACTACTTCCTTAACATATAGAGCGGCTAACACATCCACTGACCATGTACTCTTGATCGGCAAGAAGTGAGCCGACTTAGTCAATCGGTCAACTATTACCCAAATTGCATCCTTACCACCTCTAGTCTTGGGCAATCCATGATAAAGTCCATACCGATACTATCCCACTTCCACTCTGGGATTTCTAGTGGTAGCAGTCCACCAGCCGTACGGAAATGTTCGGCTTTGACTTTCATGCATGTCAAACAGTATGCCACATGATCGGCCACATCCCTCTTCATGTTTGGCCACCAGTACGACCTTTTTAAATCTTGGTACATCTTTGTTGATCCAGGGTGAATCGTGTACTTGGACTGGTGAGCTTCATTCAGTAATCTTTTCTTGAGTTCTTCATGATCAGGGACACATGTTCTACCCCTGAATAATAATCTTCCTTCAGCTGATAGAGTAAAGTCTGGTCTTTGTTCTAACTTCTCCCTGATCTGAACTAAGAGTGGGTCTTCTCCCTGTTTCTCCTGGATTTCGGTCAGCAGAACGGATTGTATCTGGAGATTAGAAATCATTACTTTTTCTTCTTCTTTCCATGTCTAAATTCAGACTTGCAAATTGCTCCAGTAACTTCCATTCGCCCAGCATCATACTAGCTAGAACAGTTCCTGGTTGTACTTAGAGTGTCTGCCACTACATTGGCTTTCCCAGGGTGATATTGGATGGAAAAGTCAAAGTCCTTAAGGTACTCTAACCACCTTCTTTGTCTCATGTTAAGCTCTTTCTGTGAGAACAGGTATTTCAAACTCTTGTGGTCAAAAAAGACTTTAAATTGCTCACCATAGATATAATGCCTCCAAATCTTAAGGCAAATACCACAGCTGCTAACTCCAAGTCATGAACGGATAGTTCACTTCGTGGATCTTCAACTGTCTGGAAGCATAAGCTATTACCTTCCCTTGTTGCATTAAGACACATCCCAGTCCAGTACCAGAAGCATCTGAATAAATTTCAAATCCTCCCTCTTCAGTGGGTAAGGCGAGGACAGGGGCAGTAGTCAGACACTTCTTCAAGTTATTGAAACTTTCCTCGCAATCCTCATTCCACACAAACGGATTTTCCTTCCGGGTCAGCTTGGTTAATGGTACTGCAATCTTTGAGAAATCTTTTATAAACCTTCGGTAATACCCAGCTAATCCCAGAAAACTCCTGATCTCTGTGACGCTTGTCGGTCTTTCCCATTTCAACACAGCCTCAACCTTTGATGGATCAACAGCGATACCATCTTTAGTTACCACATGCCCTAGAAAGGATACCTCCTCAAGCCAGAATTCACATTTACTTAACTTGGCATATAGTTGTTCTCCCTTAAAATCTGCAATGCAATCCTCAAATGCTCCTCATGCTCTTCCTTTGTCTTGGAATAGATCAATATATCATCGATGAATACCACCACAAACTTATCAAGATATAGGCGATAAATGCTATTCATCAACTGCATGAAAACTGCAGGGGCATTTGTTAGTCCAAAAGGCATAACAATAAATTCATAATGCCATACCTGCTTCGGAAGGCAGTCTTGTGAATGTCTTCTCCTTTGATCCTCAATTGATGATAACCGGATCGGAGATCTATTTTAGAGAAGTATCTAGCTCCAGATAATTGATCAAACAACTCATCAATTTCGGCAGAGGGTATTTGTTCTTGATGGTTAACTGATTCAGTTGTCTGTAATCTATGCATAGCCTCATCGACCCATCTTTCTTCTTGACGAAGAGGACAGGTGCACCCCATGGCGATGTGCTTGGTCGGATGAAACCCTTCTCTAACAGTTCCATCAGTTGCTCTTTTAATTCTTTCAGTTCTGCGGGGGACATTCTATATGGTGCCCTAGATACTGGTGCTGCTCCAGGGACCAAGTCGATGGTGAAATCGACCTCTCGCTCAGGAGGAATTCCGGGCAAGTCTTCGGGAAAAACATCAGCGCATTCGCTGACAACATGGATGTCCTCTACTTTGACTTCCTTCTTTGCAATGACTACAGCAGCAAGAAAGGTCATACAACTTTTCATCATCATCCTTTTGGCTTGCAGTGCAGAGATAAGTGACAATCTCCTGCGGTTTCTATCCCCTGTGAACACTAGTTTTGGGTACTGGCTAAAAGTTACCCTACTTCTCCTGCAATTTATACTAGCCCCATGTTCAGACATCCAGTCTGCTCCCAGTATCACATCATACCCTGCCATGTTATACATATTAAATTTGCTGGTAGGTTTTGGGTTTCAATCAACACCTCACTGGATGGTATATGGTTTGCAA
>CM024757.1:119982017-120093604 GCA_014218235.1 Colocasia esculenta | reverse complement strand
GACACTAATAGCGCGTGTTGTGCAACTGTTACTATCGCCTTTTACTCGATGTGTTACGTGCATTGGCCCTTAGCTCTCATCTATACTCTACTCGCTCGTCTATTTATGTTCTCTCTACTATCTCATCTATTTATCTAGTACTCTCATCTATTTTCTTGGTACTCTATATTGGCCATTGACTGATTGTCTAAAGATAAACAATATAATCAATGCCTGGCAATATATAAAGGGCCCGATCTGGTCCTGGGATGTGCGCTTGAAAGTGCTATTTGCCCATGGGAGTTAAATGACTAGAGTGTTTGGCATTACACTCGAGTGCTATCTATCTCGACTATCTAAATGACAATCAAAAGTGCTATATTCTCTCGTTGTCTACATGATAAACAAAGTGCTATACTATACTCGTTGTGCTATTGATATACTTGTGCTATTTGTGCTATGGCCATCCTGCTATTTGTGCTATACTTGACGCTTGTGCTATATTTGAAAACTTGTGCTATTTCAATCATGTGCTATCATACTATCTCTCACATTACTTGACTCTCTCGCTCTATCATTAGTTACTCTGACTTTTTAAACATTAATCATTTAAAGCCTGCTTGACTATTGAGATTTAAGTCCTACTGGGCATTACCGCTCACCCTGAGTTATTTGTCGTTGTGTTCTTAGGTGAGACCGAGGATGACACATACATTCAAGAGGACGGGAACGACCAGGAGTGAAGTCATGAGTACCCTAGTGTCTTAGCATTATGTTAGAGTGTTAGTTTAGTCTTTTACCTTATTCAATGTAATTGGGCCCTATTGAATGGCTCTGATATTAGTGGTTGTAACTAGACATTAGAAATTATTAATGAGAAGAATTTACTTTAGTGTTTATTTCTTATTCAATGGTGTGATGTCTAGTACTCGCTCTGTACCCGTTTACTTGCAACTGCCTCGCGTTCCGATATTCCGCATCGCGGCGTGACAATGCCTGTCCCGTCAGTTTGACTTTTAAGTCGCGGCGGCCTACCCGGACGCGATTCCAACCTTAACGCATCCGCCATGCCCGACGCGATTCAGAGATTTTCTGCCTATAATAGACCCTCGATGGTCATTTGTTGAAGGGGTCCATTCACTACGGCGAAGCCCTGCCGGATTCTCGCCTCGACCTCTGGCCCAAGGGGACCATCTACTTCAAGCCATCCATTCGATCCCCTGGAGTTCGGAGCCGGTGTCCCCTCCGTCACCCACGTACATCAGGGCAAGGTGGGAGCTTCTTCCTCGTCTTCCTCCATCCATCCGGCAGCGCCTTCCCGCCATTCATTCATTGGGGAAGCACCCCCCCTCCCTCTGTCTTTTTATATCTCCCTCCGAGCCCCACGTGGCTCCCTCATGTTTATTCTCCTTTTTTTTACACACACACATGCATGCATAATACACACACCCACATTCTTAGGAGTTTAAAAGCCACCACACTGTAAGTCATTCCCCATGCTCTTTATTCATTTCGTTTCATTTATTTAGGATTGGTACTACACACACGTGGCTAATCCCCTTCTTTTCTTTTGTTTTCTTTGTCAGGGTAATCATCAACGAAAAACTCTTTCTACCACGGCCGGCCGTTCTCGTAGAAGAAGAGGAACCCACATCCCCGCGCAACCTCCCACGCTCCAAAAGGTATTATTCGCGATCACCCATTCCATCTGCACCCCTTTGTGTGCACCTCCTTCGACACCCTCATGTGTCTGGTGATCACATTTTCATCTCACCCCATATCCCTTTTTGTGGACTACACGTCGCGTCGTCTCTCGGTGGTACCTACAAATTGACGATCATGGTGGGACCTCTTTTTGCATTTTCCTTTTGATTACCCCTCTCCATCGTGCCCCACGTGGCACCCTCCTTCTTTTATAGTTGCTTTATACCCTGCAAGCATGTTGTGTGTTTAATTTTATTTTTCATTTGTTTTTTTATATACATTTATCCTGCTATTTCCTGCTTTTTTTGCTATTCTCGGGTGGCTTTCTGAAGTCGCGTCCAACACAGAGGATGCGTTTATAACGTGTCCACTTCACCGGACGCATTTCACTTTGTTTTCGCGGTGGCTAAAGTCGACGCTTTTAGGATTTATGTCGCGGCGGCTGACTCTGACGCATTTATGCATATCTTAATTTTTATTTCCTATACATCTTCCCTGTTTCCAGCTTTTTTTTTTGTTCTTGGGTGCCTATTTGGAATCGCGTCTAACATAAAAGACGTGATTCAGTGTTTTGGTAACACGTCCGCCTGACAGGACGCGTTTCACTTTCTTGTCGCGGCGGCTAAAGCCGACGCGTTTTTGTCTGACAGACCATCCACAGGGACCAATCGCGGTGCTGACAGCCTTCTGGGGCTTTCAGATCCGCGGCCAGGTGACTAGACGTGATTAAGTCAAATAGCGGCCACTGTACCGGACGCGATTTGACTGACTGACAGAAACGTGCCCCTTTGCTGCCATCTCTGCTATAAACTACTGCATACAAGGCATTTTGCATTGGTCGGGGGACCTCCTTCCCTCATATCCTAGGCTTCACACACCCTTCCAGTGAAGACAAGATCTCCTTTGGGCATTCCGTTCCTTTGGACTAGCAAACCTTCTCCCGGAACCCTGTAAGTCTTGGTACCCCGTGGATTCCCTCACGGCGGACCGAGCTAGCGGTACCCCTCCGTTGACCCGGGTTTAGATATACATTGCGTGGTGAGGGTGAGCTTAGTTGTACCCGAAGTTCCATACTCTACCCAACTAAGGATCTCACCTGGAGTGACATAACATTTTCAATCCATTAATTAATTGTGAAACTCCTAAAAACAAGCATTAAGCATCATAACTTGTTTGAACCACCTTGATTGATTTATAACTTTGTTCAACTTGTTTGACTACTTAATTGTTAAAAATGGATCCACACTATCATGATAATTTCAATATGGACTATGAGGATAGTTTAAGTGACCAATCTTTTCAATCCCATGTCCGTCCATCTCACCACCGTGAGGGACAATCTTCCACTTACTATGGTTATGTGCGCACACCGCGCACTAACCAATTTGATGTCCCCTCACATTTACCACCAATCAAAACCCGGCAAGAGCCTTCCCCGCGCCATGATCCTACTGTACAAACTATCCTACATGCACTTGATCAGCTCACCCCTCAACAACTCAACCTCATTCAATCTTTGGTTGAGGGTGTGACCCCCCCCCCCCCCCCCCACTCCTTCTCCTTCCCTTAGGCACCCATCTTTGTATATTCCAGCAACTTCGCCACCTACCCCTGTACATTCTTCATCATCTCATCCCTCTGGCCATTTGCACCACCGTGCTCCGGTCCGAACAGAGCATCCCTTGGGAGGGCCCATTAATTCAAGGCCACCCCCATGTACTCCCTCATTTGCTCAGTGGCAACCCACTCCACTCCAAAATGCTCTTCTCCAAAAATTGAATAATTTGGATAATCGAATAAACAAGCTGTCCAACTCCACGGGCGACCCCGTTGCCGCCATGCCGGCTCTCCCTCAAATTATATACATCCTTCGGAGATGCCAACGTACCGATTGTACAATGGCACGGGTAATCCCTATCTTCATGTCCAAGAGTTTCTCTATGAGTCCTCTCGTTGGCAACGAGACCCAATCACCTTGGCATATTTATTTAGAAAATCTCTTGATGGCCCTGCACTCGAATGGTTCTACTCTCTAGAGCCAAGTGAGGTAGGAGACTTCCGCCCTCTGCATAAAAATTCCTTCAAAGGCACAAAGACCGCGTTAATCCTTATCTCTCTATCACGGATCTAGCATCCGAGAAGATGAGAGCTAACGAGGAGTTTGTACAATTTGTTGACCATTGGAGGTCAATGGCCACCCGCATGCAACATGTGCTCTCAGATCCGGAGCAAGTTAAAATCATTATTTCTAACTCCACTCTGAGGTTCAAGCACATTCTAGCCATTAACCAGATTAATACAATGGAAGAGCTCTACGAGCGGGGACGTTACATCCAGACACATCTGATGAACTCCCCGATCGTGGAGCCATTCAATCAAATTAATCCGAGAAAGAACGGATCAGTGGACGCCATCCACCATCCACTTCGCCACTATACAACATCCACATCATATGCCCCACCACAAACACCCATCTACCACAACATGCCTTGATAGCCCACGAATGCGTCGTTAAACACGTGACTAACAATCTCAAAATTATCGGCCTACACTAAATATTTTGACAATGGTTAAGTGGTGAGAGCCGAGTCGAATCCATGGGGAAAAAGATTTTAGAGTTGAAAACCTTGAGTTTTGTTTAAGAAAATAACGTGGTAGTATTAAGACTAAGTTGCACGAAATAAATTTAAACTACGCTAAATAAGTAAAGAGAGAGATAAAGAGGGAATGAGAGAACACAAGACACTATTTAAAACTATAATCTATTAAACAATAGAAAATGTTTAACATAAAGATTTTATTCTACTCAAAAACTATTAACAAGTACACTGAAATAAAGAGAAAAAATAGAGAGAACTAGAGAGAGAACAAGAGTGACGAGAGGAGAGAGAAGAGAGAGAAAAGAAAAGAGAGAGAGGAGAGAGAGCGCAGGGAGAGAAGAGAGAAACGTGAGAGAGAGATAGGAGAGAGACGTGAGAGAGATAGCGTGAGAGGAGAGAGAGAGAGGGAGGCGCGAGAAAGAGAGAGAGAGAGAGAGGCGAGAGAGAGGGCGGCGGCTCCTCTACGTGCATGCAAAAGCATGCACATGGAGGAGGAGGCAGGTGGAGCGCGCAGGGGGGCCCGGCGGGGCGCCGCTGGGCCCGGCCTCGGCGCGTGGCGGGAGCAGCAGGGCGACGCGGTGGGCGCTGGCGGGGCGGGCAGGGTGCGGGGTCGCGGTTGCTGGCGCAGGCGGTTGCTGGCGCGCGGCCTGTTGCTGCTGCTGTGTGCTGAAGAGAGAAATCGGCCAGAGAGATAGGGCGAGAGGAAGAAGAGAAGAGAAGAAGAAGAGAGGAAGAAGAAGGGAAAGAGAAAGAGGAGGAAGGCGGTGCGTAGGAGAGAGGGAGAAAGTAGAAGAGAGAATGAGAGAGAGGGGAAGGGGTTTTTAAAGTGTTCAAGGAAAGAGAGAAAGGAGGAGAGTTTAAAGGAAAGAAAATTTTGAAAAATAAGAGAGGAGATTTTAAAAAATGAGAAAGTGTTTTAAAATTAAAAAGAAAAATAGAGGGGGAATATTTTAATAGAATCTCTCATTATTCTCTCTTGATCCAATCAAATCCATTGGCCCATTTAACCTTCATTTCTTGGCCCATTAATCCTACAAACACAACACAAAATAAATTAATCAATTATCATTTTTGTAATAAAGTGACAATGAGTTTGTGTAAAATTAAGGACCATAAGATAATAAAATAACATGATTATCATCAATAACATCACAATTATCACACCCCCAACTTACTCATTGCTAGTCCCTTAGCAATGCACACAAGTGAATAATTGAGACTAACAAGAGTTCAAAATATCATACTTTATGACAAGAAAGTAAGAATGAGAATGCTTGATCATAAGTATTTCAAGTTCCAGTCGAGAGTGTCACAGGCAAATATGTCAGTTCATGTCATTAGACAGTTCCTCAAGATACTGTAGCACCTCATATAAGAATATGTTAAATGGACTAAATCAGTAGACTACCAACAACCCGGACTAGTCATTTTCAGAGCTCGAGTAGGAAAAGAACTCTGAAGTTAAGTGTGCTCAGTTGGGAGTAGTCCCAAGATGGGTGACCTTCCTGGGAAGTCTACCAACTGGCACGGTTGTTGGGCCAGTTTGCTGGTTGGGTCGTCAGAGAATGGTATCAAAGCCTTACCCAGCCGGAAGTGCAGGAACTAAGTGTCACACAGGACAAAGTGCTACGCTATGGGAGCCACCTCTTGAAGCCATAATGGCGCAAAGTGCTACATAGTGGGAGCCACCTCTTGAGCCTGTGGGGGCCACCTCTAGAATCCTGCCTGCCTGGGGTTTGATTGTGTGCTATATGTGAGCAGCGACGAGGACGTCGCTTATATAAGAGGGGTAGATTGTAGCACCCCATATAAGAATATGTTAAATGGACTAAATCAGTAGACTACCAACAACCGGACTAGTTATTTTCAGAGCTCGAGTAGGAAAAGAACTCTGAAGTTAAGCGTGCTCAATTGGGAGTAGTCCCAGGATGGGTGACCTTCCTGGGAAGTCTACCAACTGGCACAGTTGTTGGGCCAGTTTGCTGGTTGGGTCGTCAAATATACACACAAAATTTCATGACTTTTTGTTCAATGTTTGAGCATTAATAACAGGATGCATGGGCTTTTTACTTATCACTGAGGGATGGTATCAACTCTACACTCCTTAAATTCGATCCTCGAATTACAGGTAGCTTTCACTCTGCCTAATTCTCTTTTTCATGCTCATTTTTTTTTCTTTTCATTTACATGGTGCTGCACTTCCTTTCACCGTTTGACGCGAGCCTCAACTCTTACCTTAGGAGCCACATACCCGGTTACTAAGATCAGGGGCATTTTCCATGTTTCTTTTTTTTTTTTCTTTTTTCACTACTACACACAGTTTCACATTTATTTTTAGGCAGGTAGCTTTTTCCCCACGATTGGTCATCAATAGAAATGTAGAATATCAATCAATCAACCTGAATGTTCGGTAAAACTCTCATCATCCATTTGAATAGCTCAAAACAATACTTTACTATGTTGATGAAATTTCAAATGTATTTTGAGGAAGATGCTAAAAAACATAACTAGTTAACTCACCCCTTCAACTCACCACCTTCACAAGTACACACTATGAGTCAAGCTAGAAGCAAAAAAAAAAAATCTTGCATGAAGCACAATTTTAGGGACAAAAATTTGAAATACAATTGTCTCTCCCCCCAACTTAAATGGCATTGTCCTCAATGGCATAAAAGTAATGACAATAGAATAAAGCCAATGTAAGTTAAGAAAGAAGAGATGCAACCTGATGATCACATGCGGGTGGTTGCACACTAGCTTTATCAAAGGATAGTGGCCAACAAACACCTAAGACACAAAATAAAAACGAAATCAATAGAAATCAATTTTCCTAAAAATATTGGGTTGCCTCCCAACAAGCGCTAAGTTTAATGTCTTCAGCCAAACACATGGGGGTAACAGGGTCACGTAACACCCCCAATCAATTGATGCCAAATTTTTTCTTTGTAGGGCAACACCAGCCATGGTGGGTCAAGTGGGCCAAACTTACCCTTCATATCATTCAATGATAGAGAAATTGGGGTATTCAAGATCATATCTTCAATTAAGGAATATTCATTTGGACACTTAAAATCTTTATATGTGTTGAACACATCAATGCGGACTTTATTGTTTTCATCCTTCTCACCCACAACTTCCATTTTTAGATCCTCTTTCATGATATTGAGGTCAAATTGAGTTGGATGCTCAAAGGATTGCTTGAACTCCACAGGCTGACTTGAGTCAAAATAGTAGCATGATCAGGAATGAAATGGATATGACTTTCAACACAAGGATGCTTAAAAGGTTCAAGTGCAGTTGACCAATCAGCTAGTGGTAGCATGTCCATGAACATGTTGGATTTGCCAAGGTCAGGAAGAGGTAGGAATTCTATGTTTTTTCTCGACATCAAGAGAGACCTAGTCAATGTGGACTTCAGGCAAAATTTCTAATTCTTCTCTTACCCAAGAAGAATGATTGATGATTACACCCAGCTCTTTCTCCACACTCACCTCTTCTTTGTCACCCACTTGAAATATGGAAGACCCTCGAATTTTCCGTCGTATTTTTCGTATTATGTGTGTATATTGTGTTGAGTATGTATGTACGTATTTACGTAGATATTAAAATAGCATAATTACGTGCACATGTGTTTATATTAAACGTAAATAGTGTGTGTATTGCATGATGATAGTGTGAATATATACCATGTACTTATTGCATGTATAGAAACTTGGTATGCATGGTTTTCTGCATAAATTAGGGTTCTGGCCGAAGGCCCTATTGGCGTCAATCCCCAGGCCGTTGAGGGGTGTTAGCGTCCAGCCCTGGACGCCAACCCTATTCCGGCGTCTAGCGATCTGGACGTCGACTTCTCTGGCCTGCATGCGCAGCAGAGCTGCTGTCTTCTGAAGCAAGGCATGGCAACCATTGGGGGATGTCCCCCAATGGCTCTGAGGGTGTCCCATCACCCTAGTGAGTGGGAGAAAGACCCTCTTTAGGTCTGAACCCGAAATGGCTCTCCCCATTCTTTCCCTTCACCCTTGCAAGAGGAGAGAAGTGAGGAAGAAAAACCCTAGGTGAGCTGTGAGAAAAACCCATTTTTGAACCCCCAAATCCGACCCCTTGGAGGTTCGTTTGGAGATCTTCTGCATCAAGGAGGAAGCTGAAGCAAAGAGGAAGGATTCCCCATCATCCCCTCGGCGTGGAGATCAACCAGGAGCTCGGAGGAAGGCAATCTTGGAGGCACTTCTGCAACTTCTTGGAACTGCCCAAGGAGGTCTTCTTCGAGCCATAAATCTCTTGGAGGATATTTTTAGAGAGGCAAGTAACCTATCTATGGTGTTCCCATATGATCTAGGTGGTTTTTAACATTTTTATGGAATTTATCTCGAGTCCTAGACCCTCCATTTCACCCAAGATTTAGAGCTCGGGTCTGTGTTTTCTGCACAGACCTGAGTAGACGGCAAAGTCCCTGGACGCCCAGTTCATCCTTGGCGTCTCCGACCATGCCGCTGACTCTGATTCAGCGGCCAGAGACCGCCGTCTAGTTCTTCTGAACAGAACAGTGAGCTGTTCTGTCCCTCTTGTATATTAATTTCGGTATGTTTTATGCGATGAGGATATATTGTACACCTTATACTCTATGTATATTGTGCATTGTGGTTTGAATGAATGTGATGTAATGGTGAATGTGGGGTAATGACATCTTGTAAAATTGTGAGCATAACTCGTAGATAATTTTTGCAAATTAATGTTCCATGATTAGGATTAGTTGAATGTCTTGGTTTCAGTCTATTCATGAGGAATTTGGGACATGTATGTGTGTTCTGAATTCTTGGTAATTCATGCGTACTTGTGGAATTGCTAGTAGGTTCGATTCGGTAAAATGAAAGCATGTAAAAAAAAAATGGTTTGTGGTAACGGATTATAGATGTATGAATTAGGATGATGTTGTATTCTGAAATCATGCATTAGTGTTTTCTGTGCAAAACAGTAAGTGGATAAAGTTCAAATGTGTTAGACCCATGTTAGCTTAAATTGTGAATAATATGCTAATTAGGTGTTTGATTTCTGTAAATCCTACTTAGCTCAGAAAAATCTGAAAAATTGAGGGTATGATTTGGAACCCGAAAAAGCATGTGGTTAAAATTTCAGGTCAATTGGAACAGTAAATAAAAGTTATGTGCTTTCATGTGAAATGTGAATAATTCGTACATATGATCGAAATGTGATTTGATTTTTGTTAAAACCCAGCATGATTGGTGTGTTTACTGTGTGTTGAACCTTGAAAACTCTGTAGTACCATGTTAGAAAAATAGAGGTTCATGTGAGTAAGAAAGTGTAAATGTGATGAAGAGTGTCAAGTGTAAAACCATGTGTAAAAACGGTAAATGTGTAAAAGTGTAAACTGTGCCAATGTGATACTGCTTCCGAGAAGGCAGTGGAGCCGTATCAGGGAAAAGTCCCCCTGAGAAAGTTCATTGTGTTAAGTGACCCTAAGGGCATTAGGGGGAAATCCTGGAGGTGGACAGTACCACTGGTTAGGGTGGAGACTTGTTCTCCCGGTCTGCGCAGTCCAAGAGTCGCCATTGTATTGCCTAGATGGCGTCTATGTGTTATGTGATGTGAATGTGTCCTTCTTTGTTGGTTTGGACTATGTGTCACGACACTAAAACATGTGTAAAGTGTAATGTGTAAAGTGTATGTGACCATGTGTAAATGTGTAAGTGATATGTGAATGTGTATGCGTAAAGTGAACCATGTGAAAGAGGGAAATAGTGTAAAGAAAAATGTGAAATCTTAGATATGTAAATGTGTTATAGAAACCATGTGAAACTAATCTGAAACCAAGTGAATTCAGAATGCATGTTATTATCCTCATGTTTGTGTGTGCAAAAGTGTTTAGAATCCATGTTAGGAACAACAAAGGAGTATGTGAGTAAAATGGCATGATGGATTGTTCATGTGTTATGTTTAAGCAACGTTGTAGCTTTCATGTGTAGGTTTATAGTCATTGGACCATGTGAGATCAGCAACCTTAAGCATGTGAAAAAGTTAAGTATGTACTGAAGAACATGTGGAAATCCATGCTAATTATGTTCCCCGTTCATGTATGTAATTGTTCATGTCAATAGCTCTTACTTTGATTAAAGTCTCATGAGTGAATTGAATAGGAACCATGTGATAGGTGAATGTTATTTTGAAATCTGAAAGCATGCGTTATGTATAAATGGTAGAACCTTCATGATAGGTTGAAAACTTGAATGAACTAGCATGCTATGTGTTGCAAAGTGTAATGTGCGTGTAGAAACCACTAGGACTTGTACGTGTATATCATGCATAGTGTTACTTGCTGAGTCCCTGGACTCACTCCTTGCTTCGGCGTACAGGTATAGTTGGTGACACAGTACCCTCGGAGGAGGCAGCGGAGACGGACTCCGAGCGTGGAGACTAGCCAGTTTTTGAGATCCTTGTGATTGTGTACTTCTTAGTATGTACTTGAACATTGTATTAGGATTATCATTAAAAGAATGTAATATGTGGACATTTGTATTTCTATTTCAGCAAATTAAATCATGTGAACTTTAGTTCCTTTTTGCAAATTGTAAGCTGCATGTATGTTTAATGTGGATGATGAATGAATGGAGATAGTTCTCTTTACTTCCGCTACTCTGTTATATATATTCGCGTGTATCTCAGTTGTTTGTATCGTTGGGTAAATGTCCCACTATGGCTGGCAGCGCTCGCTATACCGACGTGGGTTGGTATAACCGTACCGGTATAATGAGGGCCGTCACAAATAATGTCACATCAAACTCGGACCCAACATCTAGATGACATTCTTTTTCCTCTCCCCCCAACTTGAGTTCAACTAACTTATTAGAGCTTTCCTCAAATATGACATTATGGATGGAGTCTTCTTGATGGTCAGTTTCAAGTTGAGCAAAGACTATGGATTGATTTTCAGTAGCACCCATCTCCTCCTGATTTAACTCATTAATATTATCTCTCATTTTCCAAGTTGGCATGTCCACAATCATATTTGACTGAGAAGTTTCAATGGAATTTGAGAGTCAAATTGTGGTCACAATCAAGATAATGATGTTCATGATTGTCAATGGGTTGGCATGGTGACTGACTATCTTGCCTCCTTCTGATTTCCATCAGTTGAGTAATCAGGAGGTCAGTTTTGACAAATGATTGCTCCAATTCTTGTTGTTGTTGGGTGAATATTTACTCAAGGACTTGTTGGTTATCATAGAATTTTTGCATAAATTTCCCAAATTGATCATCGAAGAGGCCTGATTGTGAGGGAGATGTATAAGTGGACTGTGTATATGCATGTTGCCCCTCATGATGGCTTTTATCATGAATATCAATCTTGAATGGGCCCAATGTTGAAAGTTGTGGATTGGTGGACTTTGGGCTTGGGCCAGAATAGGTTGATCTCTAAGTGTTAAATGTGGCATTAATTCTCCAAGTGGTTGGAAGGGTGGCCTTCAGGAGCATTTGTTAAGCACACCGGTAGATCAGTACTAAAGAATCCTTCATTGAACCATGAGATGATTTCAGCACAAGAAAGGTCCTGAATTTTCCCCTTGTGGATCTTGGTAAAGCCAACTCAATTCTGTAGGAGGACATATTGTTCATCTTTTGGGTAAGGAGTGGAGGTGAAAGGCCCTTGAAAATATTGTGTTTCTGCTTGGGTGAAAGATGGCACATTATGGAACAAATTAGTATGGCGGGCCTGATCTTGGGTAAATTTGAGAGTTGGGCCACCCCAGGGAATGTACTTTTATAGTGAGCAGACAAGAAATGTGTATTTTCAAAGTAGGCTGGGCCACGTTGAATGAAAGATGAAAATTGGTTTGAGCCATGGCCTATATAATGTGCTGGGTTGGCCCACATATGATTGTGAATGAGAAAGATAAGACTTTTGCTCTCTCTTTTTTATTGTAATTTTAGATTTTTTTTTTTAGGCAGAGACAAATAAGTTGCACACAATTAACCTAAATGACCTAGGGATCTGGGAAAAAGTAAGCTTTCTCACAAAGTGACTTAAACCCAACCTAAGTCCACTAACATGTATGTCCACTAGCTAGGTAAGAGGTGGGGTAGTGGGAGGCTCCCCCTACTTCCGTAGGGACCTAATTAGAGAACCACTTTCCTTAGGCATTTGCCACTTAACCTCTAGCCTTAGACACCAGTTTTTAAAACTTGATAGTGGGACTAGGTGGACCAAAATCTCATTGTGAACCCTAGGTTCAATGTCTACTGCCTTTTATTGGGCTTGGGAATGCAAAAGATGCAGAAAGTTGTGGTTTGTGGGCTAAGGAAGGGTGATCAAATCCCCACCTTATCTTGTTAAGGAAGCTACCCTTAAAATATTTTAGAAATGATGTGCACACCACAAAATCAAGCAAGGGGTTCTATGCAAGCATGGCAATGCATGATCATGCTTTCAAGAAAGTTAAGATTCTCACCTTGCCTCTAACAATCTTCGACATGAAAGGAAACTTTTCAAAAAAAGAAACTTACCTAAAGATGAAAGTCTAAATGATACATGCCTTAAAGATGGAAAGTCTCTAATCTTGACATGACATCTTTTATTAGATTCAAGTGATTGATTTTTTTTTATTTTTTAATGAATTATCTAAACATGTCAACTAAAAAAAGGAAACTCAATCAAGAGGGTTTTAAGGGTACTTACCTCCAACGCAATCCCTCGTTCTTTTGGAAAGTAAAACAAATAGAAAGAGTGAGAGAGAGAAGGAAACTCACCTCACTTACCTTTGTTTCTAATTTTTTTGTGCAATTTTTGGGTTTTTTTTCCAAAACAGCCCCTTTTACTTACAGATCTCCCTTTCAGTGACAGATTTCTGACAGATTCTTCAATTTTGCAATTTTCAGGATTTTTCACTTTTTATTTGATACCTACAAAAAGAAAGAAAATGTTAGCCTGAATATATACAAAAAAAATCAAGATTATCAAAACTAAAAATCTAATTCTCCGGCAACGACGCCAAAAATTGATAGCCCATGAATGCGTCGTTAAACACGTGACTAACAATCTCAAAATTATCGGCCTACACTAAATATTTTGACAATAGTTAAGTGGTGAGAGCCGAGTCGAATCCACGGGGAAAAAGATTTTAGAGTTGAAAACCTTGAGTTTTTGTTTAAGAAAATAACGTGGTAGTATTAAGACTAAGTTGCACGAAATAAATTTAAACTACGCTAAATAAGTAAAGAGAGAGATAAAGAGGGAATGAGAGAACACAAGACACTATTTAAAACTATAATCTATTAAACAATAGAAAATGTTTAACACAAAGATTTTATTCTACTCAAAAACTATTAACAAGTACACTGAATAAAGAGAAAAAATAGAGAGAACTAGAGAGAGAATAAGAGAGACGAGAGAGAGAGAGAGAGAGAAAAGAAAAGAGAGAGAGAGAGAGATCGCAGGGAGAGAAGAGAGAAACGTGAGAGAGAGATAGGAGAGAGACGTGAGAGAGATAGCGTGAGAGGAGAGAGAGAGAGGGAGGCGCGAGAAAGAGAGAGGAGAGAGGCGAGAGAGGGCGGCGGCTCCTCTACGTGCATGCAAAAGCATGCACGTGGAGGAGGAGGCAGGTGGAGCGCGCAGGGGGGCCCGGCGGGGCACGCGGGCAGGCCGCGGCGGCCGCCGCTGGGCGCGGCCTAGGCGCATGGCGGGCGCAACAGGGCGACGCGGTGGGCGCTGGCGGGGCGGGCAGGGTGCGGGGTCGCGGTTGCTGGCGCAGGCGGTTGCTGGCGCGCGGCCTGTTGCTGCTGCTGTGTGCTGAAGAGAAATCGGCCAGAGAGATAGGGCGAGAGGAAGAAGAGAAGAGAAGAGAAGAGAGGAAGAAGAAGGGAAAGAGAAAGAGGAGGAAGGCGGTGCGCAGGAGGGAGGGAGAAAGTAGAAGAGAGAATGAGAGAGAGGGAAATGGGTTTTTAAAGTGTTCAAGGAAAGAGAGAAAGGAGGAGAGTTTAAAGGAAAGAAAATTTTGAAAAATAAGAGAGGGGATTTTAAAAAATGAGAAAGTGTTTTAAAATTTGAAAGAAAGATAGAGGGGGAATATTTTAATAGAATCTCTCATTATTCTCTCTTGATCCAATCAAATCCATTGGCCCATTTAACCTTCATTTCTTGGCCCATTAATCCTACAAACAACACAAATAAATTTAATCAATTATCATTTTTGTAATAAAGTGAATGAGTTTGTGTAAAATTAAGGACCATAAGATAATAAAATAACATGATTATCATCAATAACAGCACATTATCATGCCTCCACTAGGCGTTCACTGATTCGTCCTCCTCGGACACACCAGCCTCCAACCGGACCATACGACGCCCCTGTCATTCAAGAAGAAGCTCCCGTGCCCTACGTTGCACCTGCTCCGGTACCCATACCAGCTCCAGCTACCATACCTCCACCACAGCCTGTTGCTCGGGCTGAGGTTGCCAGTGCCCAACCCATCTACGAAACCACTTGGTGTTACGACGGTGAACCTTCCGAGGTCATGTTCGTACGCCATTTACCTACGCCTCCTACACTACCATCCACATTTACCAAACCTTCCACTATTAAACCCTCCACCATCAAACCTCCACCGACCATTATACCTCTCACTACGCCAACACCCTTGGCAACCGAGCCCGAGCAAACCCTAGCCATCATACCCATTACGCCTCCACCGGCCACACAGCCTTCCATTCCATCCACATCCACCCCCCATCCAGCGGAGCAGGTGCAAACAAATGAAGAGCTGCAGGCATCAATAGAAGAAGGAAGCCCGAAACCCGACACGCTATTCAAAATCCAAGATTTCATCCCTCGCATGCCGGTCATTGTTTCCATATCGGGCACATTTACTAAGCGGAAGTCCTCCCCTCCATCCATGGCCGTCAAGAGCCTTCTAATCAAATGCCAATCATCAAAGTTGCCAACTATGCTTCATTCAAAGTACTGATAGGAATCTCCCCCTCCAAGCTCTCATGACCCCTCACACAATGGTTGTGAACCTTCCCACTCTAGTGAAGGGGTCAACCATGCAGATTGTGCTCACACACTCCAAAGCCCAATCATTGGCACAATCAATTACCCAAGGGGACGTGCCCCTTTCCATATCACACGCTATACAATCTTTGGGCACGGCCCCCCTTTTGTTGCTTCCAACTCAACCAGTGGAACTCCCCACCCTTTCATTGAACTACATTCCAAGGGAGTTGCCACTCATGCTTAAAACTCTGACGGAAGTCAATAATCCAATCATTGAGAGCCACTTAAATTCTGCGAGAAGAGCAAGACCTTCTGCCTGCTGGGCAAAGTATGTAAGGAAGTACTTGAGGGTCAAAATGCCAATTCCCAAGCGGAACCGCAAAAGCCGGACAAGGCAAAAGACCAGGGGCCCTCCGTCTTTTTCATTTTCATGTCAATCATCTTTCTTGCTTCTTAGCACCTTCTCGTGGGTTCTCCACGTTCCCTCCCCACGGGAGGCATTTTATTTTCATCTTTTTTAGATCCATTCTCCTGCACTGGGCATCGAGTCCCATTTTGTATCCCTTATTCTCCACCTCGTGCCCCTCATGGCACATCATTATGTCTCCACCACTCTCCCTTTCACGCCCCACATGGCACGCCCCATTGTTTTCACTCTCCTTCCCCTGCCCCACGTGGCGCAGCTTTTCACCATGCCCCGCGTGGCGCATCTCCTTCTTGTGCCCCACGCGGCACATCTCCTTCCTGTGCCCCACGCGTCACCTTTCCTCCCTGCGCCCCACGCGGCGCACCTCCTTTCTTGGCCCCTCGTGGCCTACCTTTTCCTTGCTTTCTTCTGGACCATCTGAATTCTTCTCTTTCTGGGCGCCTCGCCCTTCCCTTTTCCAATCCCTCTGGCCCCGCCGGAGTCTCCAAAATCTTTCCGCAATTCCCTCCTTGCCATTTTCAATCAGGTCATCCGACCTTTCTCCCACTATTTTCGGAATTTTAGCCCCCACTTATCTTTTAATTCCAAATAATTTTGTACATTCTTTATAGTATCTGAGTCTCGCCCCAACGCAGGGCATTCGTCCTCCTTCACCCTCCAAATTCTTATTAAATTTTACTATCAAAAATCCATAAAAAGATAAATATTCAATATTATCATGCTATCGCAGCACTCCTGTTATGAGAACTCTGTGCGAGGAGTCCAAAATCCCCTCCTGGGTCATTAAGGTTTGCCCTTGGCATGGGCACCTTGCACACACTTCACGGCGCCCTAAGCCGATTGCCCTAGGAAGTCACCGTCACTGTCACAGCCATGCCTGAAAGGCACCAACTCTGTTTCTCCTCTTACTCGGCCAAAATATGGGTAGCAGAAGTAGTCTGGGCAAGGCAACCAACCCAAAGCACTCCATCATGAGAGGATGTCTCGAAAATGGGCAAAAAAAATGACCAATGAAAAATCAAGTCAAACGCATGTCAAGAGCGGCAAAGTCCCCGCAGGGATCCAAATGGACCTGGACGTATGCATGCAAAAATCAAAATCAATCACTATAATAGGGCATGTCAAAGAGTGGCAAAGTTCCCGCGGAGATCCAAACGGACCCGGTCGTACGCATGTCCCTACAAACAAGATGGTCATCAATCAATCCTAAAAGCCCCAATAATCAAGTGAGACTGAATCTCCTAACGGTTGTGCCAGGAAGTCAAACCCAACTCTTCGAACATTCATACAAAGCTTATCTCCAAAAAACATCTTCCCTTCTCCCTGCCAGACTTAGTCGCCTTTTCAGGCATGGCTTTGGTAGTGGCACCGTCAACCAAGTGCAATCAGCCCCTGGGCACCACTTTAAATGCACGCCCTACCCTGGGCACTCTTAACGAAATGGGAGGTAACAAGGACCCCTCACCAATCAATTTTCATAACCTTAATGCTGCCATGGCATGGCAATGTTTCCAAACCCAAACCAAAAAGATGAATACTTTCAAAATCCCACACAAATCAAAATATTTCCAAAAATCACAAAAAATCTAAATACTTTCAAAATCACAAAAAATCCAAATACTTTTCAAAATCCAAAAAAATTCAAATATTTCTAAAATCGCAAAAATTCAAAAATTCAAAATCCATAAAAATTCAAATATTTTCAAAAAAATCAACAAAAATCCGAATATATCCAAATCCACAAAAATTGAATATCCTTAAAAAAAAAAAAATCATGATGGTATTGCACAAGGCACGCACTGCACCTCTCCGTGTTAGATCGATTCAATTCTCCAATCATGGGTTCCTCCCATCTTGAACTCCAAACTCTTTTGGCCAAAGATCACTCATCCTCATGGTTTAAAGCAAACAATTGAGTGAGCTATATCTGTTGTTGACTACTTTATCCATGCTCCCTGCTATGAATGTGTTTTTCCATGATATTTGTTATCTCTTGGCTAATGAGTTTTGAGCGCAGGATTCGAGTCACCTCATCCGGCGCTGCATCAGGCTGCAACTGCTGCCCCCACCATCAAGTTATCTATATGTTATACCCTTAGAGCATACCAAGGACCTTGTGGCTCTGAGGAATCTGGGATTTCAGTTTCCCTTTAACAAAACATGATTATCCCAGAGGATCCTTAGCCGCACGGATAGGCCGTTACGCTTGGCACGTGAGGACGACAGACCCATGCTTAAAACTCCGGCCCTGACTCAATGCCATCATAACAATAATATCCTTAGTTATTTTCTACTCCTTTAACCTTATTTTCTTTTAGCCCAGCATACATGCATATTGAAATCACAGTGGAAAGCACTCTTCCAATACAATTTGAGAGCCATTCTCGCTCCAAATCCAAAGCAATTTGAAATATTCCAATCCGGGTCGAATACCCAACTCCCTTTGTTGTTGCCTCTGGGCTGATTTCCTTAAAGAACTCTTGTTTGGATTTATCCCTCTTCATTTCATCTTAACTCCCAGAGATCCACCTGAGGCAGTGGCAGATGCCCCTGATGGTGCAACCTAACGGATTGTGTCCTTAGGTACTTCCCCTATGCTGGAAGTTGATCTCTCCTTTGTGCCCCATATGGCACCTTCCCTTCGTGTACCACGTACACACCTCCAGTTGTGCCCTTCGTGCACCCTTACCCCTTTCTTCCAATCCAAACATTTGTTTCTTTAGGTCTTCTTCTCTGGTGGTGACTTCCTTTGGGTGTTGGTGAAAGACTCTCATCAGGTGGCAGTCACCAACGATTATGCGTGTCTATTTTTTACCTCGGCGTCTACTTTTCAGTCCGCTCCACTGCATTCCACTTTGCTACACTTCATTTCTTTCATTTCATTTCACTCCACTACGCTCCACTTCATGTCCCTTCGCTTCGCTCCCCTGCAAAGCAGACGCCAAGGCGTGGAAGCTGTAGACACGTGATTTGAGTCCACTGCGGGCAAATTTCATATTGTGCCATAATGCCACAAATGGCCCTTCTTTTGCCTTGAAAGAGTAATTTTCACCATCATTCTCGGATCACCCAATTCTTCCCTGGTGCTTCCCCTTCATTTTCAAGGCTCATCAGAGGTCGTGGGCAGAAACTCGAGTCGCGACGGGTCTGGTGGGCGCGTTCTTTGAAGTCGCGATGGGTCTAGCGGTCGCATCTGAAACGCGTCCGGCATGGTTGACGTGATTCCATCAAGTCGCGTCGGGCATGTTGGGCGCGACTAGGCCGATTGGCCCTTGTCGCATCGGGTTGAGGGGACGCATCTTAAATGCGTCGGTCTGTGTGGACGCGACTATGCATCGATTTTAAGGCTTGCATATTTGCATTAATATAGAAATTTGGAAATTCCTTGTTGTGTCATGTCGTACCAATGCAATTCAGAGTGATGCATTATCGCGTCCGCCATGTGCGACGTGATTAAAAGTCAAAAAGTCTATGCGTACCCTACAGTCGTGGCATTTAAGAGATCCCACGTCGCCAAATCATGGCAATTTCCGAATCGCGTCCGGGAAGGACACCGCGTTTCGACCACCTGTCAAATCAAAGGACGATCCTGTCAGAAGGCACGATCCGGTTGAGAAACGTGGCACCCCTGCCCGACGCGACTCCAAGCATGGCTGCAGGCTACGCCTGTCACATCAGTTTGACTTTTAAGTCGCGGCGCCCCTACCCGACACGATTAAGAGCATGGCTGCAGGCTATGCCTGTCCCGTCAGTTTGACTTTTAAGTTGCGGCGGCCTACCCGGACGCGATTCCAACCTTAACACGTCCGCCATGCTCGATGCGATTTAGAGATTTTCTGCCTATAAATAGACCTCGGGGGATATTGTTTTGAAGGGGTCCATTCACTATGGCGAAGCCCTGCTGGATTCTCGCCTCGACCTCCGGCCCAAGGGGACCATCTACTTCAAGCCATCCATTCGATCCCATGGAGTTCGGAGCCGGCATCCCCGTCATCTTCCTCACGTGAACTGGAGCGAGGTGGGAGGAAGATTCTTCCTCCTCTTCATCCGCCCAATCGGCAGCACCGCCGCGCCATCCAACATTTGGGGAAGCACCCCCTCCCCTTCTTTTTCTCTTCCTCTTTATCCATATCATCTCCCTCCGGGCCCCACGTGGCTCTTTTCATTTACCCTCCCTTTTTATACACACACATACATGCATGCACACACACACACACACACACCTACCTTTTAGGGGTTTAAAAGCCACCCCAAGGTGTGTTCCCCTTTTTCATTCATGCTATTTCATTCATTTCAGAATTTGTATACCACACCCGGCTAATCCACTTCTTTCTCTTTTTCTCTATTTTTTATTTGTCAGGGTAATCAACAAGGAAAACGCCTTCTACCACGGCCGACCACCGTGCTCGTAGAAGAAGAAAGGACCCACGTCCCCGCGCAATCTCCCCACGCTCCAAAAGGCACTTTTCATGATCACCCATTCCATCCGCACCCCTTTCGCGTGCACCTCCTTCGACACCCTTGTGTGTCTGGCGATCACGTTTTCATCTCACCCCATATCCCTCTTTGTGGACTACACGTCGCGTCATCTCTCGACGGTACCTACACCAGGATGTGGCGGTACATAGGTGTTGCATTAGCAATAATGGGCTTGATTTTCTCCTCTTCTGGGATGTGCATTTGGGCATGTGTGGACATTTGACGCCACCGGTCATCATAAGTCGTAAATTCTTCATCAGGCTTCACCTGCTCAGCCGCTAGATCGGCCATTGAATACTTGGGCCCGACCCAGTCTTGATATTGTTATAGGAATCTGGCCTTGTTGACTTCAAAATTCTCAACTTCATTGGAGGCAGGGAAAACCACTCTAGAGCGGGCCCATCCAGTGACCATCTAAAAAGGTAGGCCAATAAGCGGCGATCATGTTGGTAGGACACCGAGTCATAGAGGAACTCCTTCAGATGGATGTAAGGGTCTCCAGCCCCACTATATTTGCGATACGTAGGGAGCTGAGAAAGTGGAGGGATCCGGAGACCATGGAAATCAAGGAGTGTATCATTGAAGGAGGTTTGGGATTTAACTGCCTCCGCAAGTCACTAAGCTCTCACTTCATGAACTCGAACTCGGAGTGGAAGTCTTGAGCTGAGGTGGATTGTGGTAGCGAGGGCCACCTGAGGAAAAGAGTGGATTTGAGAGCCAAGGTCCAGACCAGATTGAGTATAATGGGGTGTTTGTGTTGATGTGGACTGAACAAAAGGATGGCCCGATCCAGGAGTGACAAAGTGAGTGGATCTAGAATAAGCAGGATAATGTGGACCTATTGGGCCCACCTGGAAGAAGTTATTGGAGCAAAGGTGGACAACAATTCTCGAGCCTAGTCAGGGCCTATTTCAAGTAGGAGGCGTTCCAATTCAGTGACCTCATCAGAGGAGGATGGTGATGGAACAGATTGGGAACGGGCACTCTCGTAGGCCCGATAGGCCCTGGACTGGGCCGAATTTGAATAGACTCATGAGGCAAGGGGTCTACATGACGATGAGAGGTTGGAGGATAGGTGAGTGGAAAGGAGCCATGAGAGGATGAGAAATGGGGAACTGAAAAGGATACACTAAATATAAATAAGGGGTACAACAACAGTTACAAACACACAAGAAGGGATGAGAAAAGGAGTTCTTAAGCAAACACCCAAGTTAATATGATATGCGTCAGGGTTTTAGGGTTATCACTTAGCCTTTTAATGGATTGATTTAATTGAATTACCCTCGGCTAAAGAAGGACCCTAATGGGTATGAACTCAAGTACTCTGGTGACACTAAAGGGGACACACAACTCACACGTGAGATGACCTGAACTATGGGTACAACGGGTACAACTGTTGCCCAACTAGCACGCCCAGAGGAGGGGTGAATGGGATTCTTAAAATTTGATTATCTAAACCTGTTAACAAAAATGTTCAACACAAACACCACGCTCGACTGTTAGTGTTAGAGATAAAGAAGATAGGACGCAAACAAGCAATCACACAACACAAGGATTTTATCCTGGTTCGGACCTCCTCCCCAAAGGAGTCCTATGTCCAGTCCCTGAGCAACAACTTAGGATTTCACTACCCAAGGGTACAGTCCCCCTCAAGGACACTTACACATCCAACGGTAGCTGGCCTTCTCTTCACAACCCGAAGAGGAAAACAACACCCTGATTCACAGGTCTTCCTTCAAACACTCTCCACCTATTTCCAACAGGTCTTGTCTTCACATAAGAAGAGGAATTTCTCAGAAAAGTGAGAAACAGGTGAATGCCCCTAGACCAAGCTTATAGCAAATGCTTGATCTGAGGCAATGACTGAGAGAGAAAGATCTACAATAATGAAATCTCTCATATCACAAGGGCACTCCAAAACTAACAACAATGAGGCACTGGAGAGCAAGAGCTATGGTTGGAGTGAAAGGCAAGAAGCTCTTTTTGCTAAGACTCTATCACTTCCAGATTTTTCGTTGAGATTTTGAACACTTCAAAAGTTGTTTTTCTAGGAGTCTTCAATCTTATATATATATCATCTCTTGCTGATTAGCCGTTTAGATGACCGTTGTCTCTAGGCTTTAGTGAACGTTAGACTGCATGGTTCTTCTTATTCTTCACGGGTATGTTGCAGTCAACAGTCCTTTACGTTCCATGCATGCAAGGAGAAATCCTTCTTGATATCCTTCAACTTCCACTTTGTCCAACGTTGTATGGTGATGTGTTGTCAGAGACCTGCACACAATAAATACCACACTATAGACATCTATGCTGTCTTCTATTGTCAATCAACATTAGAATTTATGTAGTCAGACTTTTCACTAAAGAAACATCATTCTGCTTTTTCTAAAGGTGTTTCTTATATACGCATGAGAGTAGAAGATATTCAGATATGCATTGCAGTGAAATGTACGTCCGGCTAAGGAAAGACGGAAATGGGATAGCGACTTGTGTGCTGTGGGTGTACTCGGTCGCTTGTAGAGCGCTCATGGTTGGGGGTACGGACACCAGTAGACATACTGGGCCCCAGCTAGTCCTGTTTCCAGTGCCTCACTTTAGAGAGCTCAGGCCAGAGTCTCTAAAGGTGCCAGGCATGGGTCTGCAGTGAGGTGTGGGTCTGTAGAGTAGTGTTGGTTGGTATCCACAGTTCTTTGGCCTTTACAGTGTAGTTGTGGAGAGGTAGTTGGACTTTCATTCTTGACTGCGAGACTGAGAGTAGTTCCTCTCTTGTGTGTCTAGGTTGGATACTGGCATCATTAACCAGTAGTCTTTACCTACGTGGTGGCATCGTTCTTTCCGACTCGAGATTTTAGTGGTTGTGGTTGTGAGTAGTGGCTCTTCGGTTTGTGGTTCCTACTCGTTGTGTGTGTTGTGTTGGCGGCATCGTTGTGCGGTTGTGGTTTTGTGGTGGTACCTTGTGGTTTCAAGTACCTGTACCCTTCGTGGGTTATTGATTGTTGTGGAACTTTATGTGCCAGTGTTTCAGGTTGGGTGGTGGAGCTGTGCTCCATGGAGGTCATGTTGTGTGACCTTCCACTTATGGTGTTTGTACCCTTCATGGGTAGTTCTCCGATGTGTTTGGTGTCGTGGGTATTGTGGTGGATTGATCCTCGTAGTCAGTCCTATTACCCTTCGTGGGTGGTTGCCTGTGTGGCCTGTGTTTACTCGTAAGTTACTGTGGAGGACTGACTCCTTGTTGTCAATCTCATTACTGCCGATTAGTGGTTGGCCTATATAGCTCGTGGAGTGGTGGTTTCAGTTGCTGTGGTGGACTGGTGTTTCTACACTAGTCCTATTGTTTCTTTTACTTTCTGTGAGTTATGTTAGCTAGTGTGTTTATATTTAATGCAGTTTAATTATGTTTATTGTTAGCACATTTTACTTCAGTAATGCTCCTGTTATTGCTTCCAGTGAGACCCTTTGGGGTTGAGGTCTCGATTCCTGCGTTGTGTTGTTAGTTTGGTATTTTTTTGGGGAGGTCTCTGCTGAGCCTATGACTTGTTGAGGCTCACTCCCTTACAGTTCGTTTCAAGTGTTAGCCGTGGGTCTGGCGTGCGACAGTGTTGTGGCAGACTTGTACCCAACAATTGAGTTGTAGTTGTAGTTGTATGAGCTTTGCTCCCTCGGGGTATGCCCTAGGTAGTTGTACTTTTTCTCTTGATACATAATAGTGTATTGGGACAATGTAATTGTTGTAATTGAGTATAAATGCATGTACTTTCTTGCATATTATGCTCATGTGTTGTCTTTTATATTCCTACTTGACGTGTGTGTAAGCTATCCCTTACGAGACTTCGGTCCGATCGCGGGAGGCAGACCTGGATATGGAGTCTTATTGGGCATAATTATCCAGGATCGCCACAGTTGGTATCAGAGTATGGTCCAGTTAGAATATGAAAGGACACTAAAGTTAGAATGTCCCAAGACATGGTCTAATGTCCACTTTTGGTAGTAAGTCTGCGATTTTATGTTGTTTTTACATGGGTTTTTGTTGTGTAAATTGTGTGTATGTGTAGTAAGATTGGTAGTTGCTAGAGAGATGTTGATAATCGGTGTGGTTAGTGATAGTACAATTTATGTGGTTATATCAGTATGCTAGTTGTTGCAAAAAGGTATAGTTGTGTAGAGGTTCTCAACTGTGGAAAATTGAAGAAATTGGTAAATTCAGTGGTGATATTTAGCCAAGGTAGAGTTGTTTTCTGAATGGCATATGATTTAGTGTGATGAATGTGCTTTTGGTGAAGCAGTGGGTTAATAGAGACAGGCATATGGTAATGGTTTTGTAAACAGAATTTGTTATAGAAATAACAAAGTGATAGAGATTATAGTAGGAACTGTAATACCCTCGAATTTCAAATATCGTGATTTACTTATAAATTCATGTTTATGCAAACCAATTAGACTTAAATTGAGATATTTAGGATTTAGGGTGTGTTTAAGACACTTTATGTAAGGCCCTAGAATTTTTCTCTCTTGTAAGTGTTTGCTTATGATAGAAATAGATGTTTGTATGTATATATATATGTGTGTACGTAATAAACTAATTGATAGATTGATGTAATTTAGGTATGTATACCTATTGTATATATATATATATATATATATAATTACATTGCATGGATAGTACTATTTTGAAGTGTACATTGTATATTTTATGTATTGGTATGGTGTAAATATGATTTTCTGCAGTTTTAAGTTCTGTGCAGACGACCTGTTGGCGTCAACATGAGTTGACGTTAATAGTGAGTCAGCGGCCACATCAATGGACGCCAACTCCATATTGGCGGCCAATGATGTTGACGTTAACCTCTCAGATCTGTTGCATTTTTAGATCCGAAAATGTCGCCCCTAGTTTAGGAAACCGTTCTCCAACGGTAACCTAGCCTACCCTAATCGTGTCTTCGATCCCAACTCTATAAAAGACTCAGTTCGGGGCGCTGTTGGGCCCTTTTTGGCTCTTTGTCAAAAACCCTAACTTTCGTGTGCGAAACCAGAACTTTGGACCCGTGGATCTGACGATTGGAGGCATCATCCGGCGTTCTTCTTCAACTGGAAGGAAGACTGGACATCGAAGAGCGACTTCCCAACCCCGGTGGACCTTAAAACCATCTTGGATGGAGGACTTTGGGGACTCTTTGGCTTAGGCCGAGAGGGCTTCTCCGACTTGATTCGCTATTTGTAGATTTGTTTGAAGGCAAGTAAACCCTTTACATTGACCATACGTATGTCTAGTAGGTCCTAGAGAATTTTACGAATTTTATTCGTGTCCTGGAACCCCCTTTCTCTTCGATTTTTATGAGTTCTGTCTATTTTCTGAGACAGGAACTTAATGGCAAGCTTTAATGCCGTTAAGATCTGAGGTTAGCGGCCACTTATGTTGCCGTTAACTGGGTAAGCAGCCACCCCCTTGTCGCTAAGTTCTTCAAGCAACAACAGTGGACTGTTTGCCCCTTTATAATCTATTTCTGGATTTCTGCGCACGAGGATATACTATAAAATTTATATGCTATGTAGTGCCTTAAGGATATGATGTTGTCAAATTTTGTGGAATTTTTGTTACACATTTATTTACTAGAATTTTTCCAAATAACAGTCATACAGGTTTTGATCTTGTAAATTTCTGTTTATGTGATCTACGTGGAATTTAAGTGTCATAGAATTTATGAGCGATGTTGCTAGATGTCAGATCATGCCATAAAATTTTGGAAATTTTCTGCTATCTATGTAAATGAATATATTTTCTGAATTGTAAAATAGTAAACATGTATTATTAGTGTCAATTCTCAAATAATTTGTATGAAACCAGTTAAAATCCCAGAAGTTTTGTATGAATACATGACTGCCATATATATATGTGTAGGATAATTTATATACCTGTAACAAGGTGTGTCACACCCCGATATTTAGCAGCGGAATAAATACCAGGAGACGTGAACGATACAAACCGGCGTATCACAGTTGAATAGTGCAGAGTCACATTCAGATATAACAACACATTCAAGACTATAATATGGTCACCAATAGTATACTTTAATTCACTTCATTCAACTAGATACAACCTCAGGCAAGAAGAATTAACCAAAGGGTCCATTATTCAAATAATCTTCCAGAAAAGTTTCACTATTACATAGACTACTCAATTTCTATTTCTAATCTGTCACCTATTCTAGGACGGGGTGCTCGTCACTCTTGCCCGGCCCCATCTGACTCCACGGGTTCTCATCACTACCTAAAAAAGGGCAGGATGATAGGGGGAGCGAACTAGCTCAGTAGGATTTATATCTCAATCACGTGCGGGCACTAGTATACATGATTAACATTTTATATAGGCAGATATGCTGATGAGTATGCTGACAATGCATGCTTTTCTAACAATTGAATAGCAAAGTAGAACGGATAACATGTCAGATCAAATGTCGAGTTCCATATACAATGGACAGATATTTCAAGAATAAAATCAGGTCAGAAGAGATTGGCCATATTCAAGCAGAGTTCATGTGTTCACAAGAACAAACGTATCATATCATGTCAAGTCAAACTTATCAAGTCAAACAGGAGGCACATATTCACAAATCTTGCATGTCAGGTGTGCTATGCCAAGCACCAAGAGTCCATACTCCCTCGGTTACAAGTACGTTGGGGCGCTCCTCCCCAGGACCGGACAGGGCCCTATTGCACAGGCATTGTATCAAGTTTTGGACCGGAGTCCCACGATGTGCCGAACAAACATATTCATATTATGGCCACAGAGAGTTTCAATGACAAGCTCATAGTAAAAGGACATGATCATTTATAGAGTCAAGGAATGACAAACAGCTCAAAAGAACAAGGCAGGATAACATCGTATTTTATATTTCATAATTCATTAATGTCTTGACAAGAGGTGTTTCTAAACAGATCATATGTAGAACATGTACTTTCCTAACATGTATGCATATGACAATAATCAATGGAACACCAGAAAACATGAAACCATGAAACTTATATGCATATCACCACTAACATGTCCATGCTAATCATGTATTCATCCCCACATTCATGACATATTCTTATCTTATCAATTGACAATAGCAAGATCACAAGATAATCCAAGGATCATAAGAACAATCAAAATTTACACATTAGAATCATATTCATATCATTACCATTTCTTCTTCATGGTTGATTCATTTTAGGTCCATGCATACTATATAACACCATACTCAAGCTTGGAGATATCATGAAATGATTAGACCTAAATTATGCAAATTTCTTGTAAGGTGGTGTCGACACTAGATCAAGTGGTGTCGACACCATGCTCCAAACACAAGACAAAATCAGGCAAAACTGGTCAGGTAGTGTCGACACTAGTTCAGGTGGTGTCGACACAGTGCATCAAAAACAAGGCAAAATGGTCAAGTCGTGTCGACATGAGATCAAGTAGTGTCGACACTAGAGACAGCTTCCAGAAAACCCCTTAACCAATATGGGACAGTGTGTCGACACTAGCACAGGTGGTGTCGACACTAGATCAGCTTTCAGCACTTTCTGGGTCAAACTGGGGGAGTGTGTCGACACTAGATGGGACTGTGTCGACACTAAGGCTTTCCAGAACACCATCTGGGCTGTTTTGGGACAGCAGGTCGACACTAGCTCAGGCTGTGTCGACACGAGTGGCTTTCCAGAACAAAACACATGGTCAGTGTACCTGATGACATTCTTCTGTAGTGAGTCACTGCCAACTCTTATAAATCTCTAACGAATGACATTTAGACAAAAAGTTCAACATAAAAGATGAAGAGGACAACTATTAGAAGAACTTGATGTTGAGGGTTTGATCTAATTCGGTCTCAAATCCCGAGAAAACATATGAAGAACAGAAAATCAAGTGTAGCCCGAAATTGCAGTATCATGCAGAGACTCTCTTATCATGCTCCTAACTCTCTAACGAAGGATTTTTGGACAAAACGTCCAACATAGAAGATGATCGTGACTTCAATTGAAGAAACTTTCATGAAGCATGTTTAGTCAAATTTGGTCTTAAATCGTGTGCACAATATGACGAACGAGAAAAGCCCTAACTGTGCAAGACTTCGGGAAAATCACCAATACACGAAGAATACTCCATGAAAATTAGGCAAATCAAGTGCAAATGATCCTAGACTCAAAGAACTACATCTTGGCATTGGTTTTCTTTAATCTTGGCCCGAGAACACCTACCTTTAGGAAGATCTAAAACCCGTTGATGTTCTGGATGCAACAGAAGATGCAGGGGATGAAGCTACGGACTCCCAGCCTTTCTCCTGCTCCTCAGAAGTTCTTGCTTGCCTCCAAACGACCCAAACTTCGTTGTTAAACCTTCCCCAAGAGTTTAGGGACGAGTTCTTATAGTTTTAGGATGTTTTTAAGAGTCCTAACGATGCTAGGAAAGGGGCTACGAGCTCTGTTTCCTAGTTTCCAGAAAATCTGGATTCCTTTACTTAAAAAGGTAGCCAAGTTTAGGAAACCACTAATTGAATTGATTCGGTTTTGGCTTACCTTACATGATCTCATACGCTATACCCTACCATCATATTATAATATGAATGGATTGCTTCAAATATACCTTTACTTACCCATGTACACTCCTATAATTGACCTCTACCCCCTCCTAATACTGCTGCAAATAATTATACATACACGAATTTCTGGTGAATTTCGTTTCAATTTCCTGGGCAATTTTTTGTCCTAGTTTTGTTCTATCTTGGGCCAAATATGCTCTATTGGCCCAATCTTTAATAGGTTATTAACACATGGTATTGGAAGTCTCTCCAATATGTTTATTTTATTATATCCCTCTATATTTCTGAAATTTAATTTTTTTTTTTTATTTCCGGGGTGTTACATCCTCCCCCACTTAAGAAATTTGGTCCCCAAATTTAACGCATAATGGTGTAGATCGTACTGAGAATAGCTCCGGGTGGTTTTTCTTCATTATATCCTCTGTTTCCCAGGTAGCATTAGTAACTCCGTCTCGACTCCATTGGACCTTCACCATAGGTATGGTACGATTCCTGAGTCGCTGAATCTTCCGATTCAACAGTTTGATCTGCTTCTCTTCATAAGTCAGGTCCTCCCGAATCTCCAAGTCCTCGTGGTCAATTACATGGGTCGGCTGAATAGGTACTCCGCAGCATGGATAGTGGAACACATTATGCACGTTTGCTAGTTGCGGCGGTAATGCAAGTCTATACGCCACCTGACCAATTCTTTCCAAAATTTCAAATGGCCCTATGAATCTGGGACTTAGTTTTCCTTTGATCCCAAATCTTTGTATTCCCCTTGAAGGTAAGACCTTCAAGAACACATGTTCGCCAACCTGAAATTCAAGTTCTCTCCTTCTCTTGTCTGCATAACTTCTGTCTGGATTGTGCTATCTTCAGACGTTCCCTGACAATCTGAACCTTCGGACAGTGGCCTCAATCAAGTCGGGTCCAACCCATTGGTTCTCCCCAACCTCTCCCAACAAAGGGGTGATCTGCAACTCCTGCCATATAAGGCTTCAAATGGAGCCATTTTGATACTAGCCTAATAACTGTGTTATAAGCAAACTCCATCAAGTACAACTGATCATCCCATCGACCTTTGAAATCCAGCACCAAAGCACGAAGCATATCCTCCACAATTTGATTGGTCCTTTCAGTTTGTCCATCAGTCTGAGGGTGGAAGGCAGTACTAAAGTTTAATTAGTACCCAATGCTGCTTGTAAACCCTTCCAGAAGTGTGAAGTAAATCTAGGGTCCCGATCTGATATTATGCTAGATGGAACCCCGTGCAATCTAACTACTTCCTTAACATATAGAGCGGCTAACACATCCACTGACCATGTACTCTTGATCGGCAAGAAGTGAGCCGACTTAGTCAATCGGTCAACTATTACCCAAATTGCATCCTTACCACCTCTAGTCTTGGGCAATCCATGATAAAGTCCATACCGATACTATCCCACTTCCACTCTGGGATTTCTAGTGGTAGCAGTCCACCAGCCGTACGGAAATGTTCGGCTTTGACTTTCATGCATGTCAAACAGTATGCCACATGATCGGCCACATCCCTCTTCATGTTTGGCCACCAGTACGACCTTTTTAAATCTTGGTACATCTTTGTTGATCCAGGGTGAATCGTGTACTTGGACTGGTGAGCTTCATTCAGTAATCTTTTCTTGAGTTCTTCATGATCAGGGACACATGTTCTACCCCTGAATAATAATCTTCCTTCAGCTGATAGAGTAAAGTCTGGTCTTTGTTCTAACTTCTCCCTGATCTGAACTAAGAGTGGGTCTTCTCCCTGTTTCTCCTGGATTTCGGTCAGCAGAACGGATTGTATCTGGAGATTAGAAATCATTACTTTTTCTTCTTCTTTCCATGTCTAAATTCAGACTTGCAAATTGCTCCAGTAACTTCCATTCGCCCAGCATCATACTAGCTAGAACAGTTCCTGGTTGTACTTAGAGTGTCTGCCACTACATTGGCTTTCCCAGGGTGATATTGGATGGAAAAGTCAAAGTCCTTAAGGTACTCTAACCACCTTCTTTGTCTCATGTTAAGCTCTTTCTGTGAGAACAGGTATTTCAAACTCTTGTGGTCAAAAAAGACTTTAAATTGCTCACCATAGATATAATGCCTCCAAATCTTAAGGCAAATACCACAGCTGCTAACTCCAAGTCATGAACGGATAGTTCACTTCGTGGATCTTCAACTGTCTGGAAGCATAAGCTATTACCTTCCCTTGTTGCATTAAGACACATCCCAGTCCAGTACCAGAAGCATCTGAATAAATTTCAAATCCTCCCTCTTCAGTGGGTAAGGCGAGGACAGGGGCAGTAGTCAGACACTTCTTCAAGTTATTGAAACTTTCCTCGCAATCCTCATTCCACACAAACGGATTTTCCTTCCGGGTCAGCTTGGTTAATGGTACTGCAATCTTTGAGAAATCTTTTATAAACCTTCGGTAATACCCAGCTAATCCCAGAAAACTCCTGATCTCTGTGACGCTTGTCGGTCTTTCCCATTTCAACACAGCCTCAACCTTTGATGGATCAACAGCGATACCATCTTTAGTTACCACATGCCCTAGAAAGGATACCTCCTCAAGCCAGAATTCACATTTACTTAACTTGGCATATAGTTGTTCTCCCTTAAAATCTGCAATGCAATCCTCAAATGCTCCTCATGCTCTTCCTTTGTCTTGGAATAGATCAATATATCATCGATGAATACCACCACAAACTTATCAAGATATAGGCGATAAATGCTATTCATCAACTGCATGAAAACTGCAGGGGCATTTGTTAGTCCAAAAGGCATAACAATAAATTCATAATGCCATACCTGCTTCGGAAGGCAGTCTTGTGAATGTCTTCTCCTTTGATCCTCAATTGATGATAACCGGATCGGAGATCTATTTTAGAGAAGTATCTAGCTCCAGATAATTGATCAAACAACTCATCAATTTCGGCAGAGGGTATTTGTTCTTGATGGTTAACTGATTCAGTTGTCTGTAATCTATGCATAGCCTCATCGACCCATCTTTCTTCTTGACGAAGAGGACAGGTGCACCCCATGGCGATGTGCTTGGTCGGATGAAACCCTTCTCTAACAGTTCCATCAGTTGCTCTTTTAATTCTTTCAGTTCTGCGGGGGACATTCTATATGGTGCCCTAGATACTGGTGCTGCTCCAGGGACCAAGTCGATGGTGAAATCGACCTCTCGCTCAGGAGGAATTCCGGGCAAGTCTTCGGGAAAAACATCAGCGCATTCGCTGACAACATGGATGTCCTCTACTTTGACTTCCTTCTTTGCAATGACTACAGCAGCAAGAAAGGTCATACAACTTTTCATCATCATCCTTTTGGCTTGCAGTGCAGAGATAAGTGACAATCTCCTGCGGTTTCTATCCCCTGTGAACACTAGTTTTGGGTACTGGCTAAAAGTTACCCTACTTCTCCTGCAATTTATACTAGCCCCATGTTCAGACATCCAGTCTGCTCCCAGTATCACATCATACCCTGCCATGTTATACATATTAAATTTGCTGGTAGGTTTTGGGTTTCAATCAACACCTCACTGGATGGTATATGGTTTGCAAGATTGGTGCAGGACCAATCGGGGTTGACACAACTATTCCGGATTCCATTGGGACGGGTTTCACAGGTAGGGTATCAACAAATGTTTGAGATATGAAGGAATGCGTAGCTCCCGTATCAAAGAGAACATAAGCAGGTCGGGAAAGAATAGTAAGTGTACCTTCCACGATACCTCCTTCTTCAGTAGTTTCTGGTTCCTGGACAGCTTGCAGTCGGCCTTGCCTCTTCTGTCCATTCGGACGTTTGTCCTGAGGGACTTGTTCTTTCAACATTGGGCAGTCCGAGATCCTATGGTCACGACTCCCACAGCGTAGGCATCTCCCTTGCGCTCTCCAGCATTCTTCAGTCCGATGACCAGCTCTGTCACAATGTTTACACCTTTCTCCCATTGCCACTATCACTTGCTTACCTATTTCCTTCGGCTTTTTATCCGCTGGTTCATTTATCCCGCCACTGGGCCTTTTCTTCCCAATAGTCGGCTGATACCTCCCAGCAGAAGACACTTGTTCCCATTTCACGGATTTTCCCTTAATCCTTTCGGCAGTCTCCATGGCATCAATAGTTGAGCTTTCTTAACCATTTCAGCATAAGTTTGAATGTCCATTGGCATCAGTTGGGTGATGAACTGGGGCCTCAAGCCATTCAGAAAGCGTTTCGCCTTCATCCTTTCTGTCCCAATCAAGTGAACAGCGTATCGGGACAGCCGAGAGAATTGGGCCTCATATTCAGCCACATCGAGTCCTCTCTACTTCAAAGCCGCAAATTCGGCTGCTTTCCGTTCTTGGACCCTCTCAGAAAAGTACTTGGCGTTGAAACGCTCAATGAACTGAGCCCATGTTGGTTGTTGTCTATTTAGGGTTGCTTCTACCGACTCCCACCATGCTCTGGCATCCTTTTCCAATTGGAAAGTCGCCAGTAGTACTTTGTTCTGGTCTGTGCATTGCATGACCCTGAATATCCTTTCAATCTCCTTAACCCAGTGTTCAGCAATGTCTGGGTTAGTACTCCCCTCAAACCTAGGCGGATCCATGTTCCGGAAATTCCGATGAAGCTCACCGGCTCCGCGGTTACCTCCACCTTGGGTGGCTTGTAAGATAGCCTGAGTCAAGTTCTGTATAGTTCGTTGCATGTCCCTAGCCTGGGCACGCTCAGCGGCCATTGAGGTAATAAGTACCTTCAAGATAATAATGTGAGTTAGTCATCTAAATATATCACATGTGACTTCTATTCCCATGGCTCTACCCAAGCTCACATTAGGTACGATAGATTTGACTGGTAATCTAGTTTCATTCTATGTTCTTATCCCTTGGACCCTAAAGTTCAGGCTCTGATACCAACTGTCACGCCCCGATATTTAGCAGCGGAATAAATACCGGGGGACGTGAACGATACAAACCGGCGTATCATAGTTGAATAGTGCAGAGTCACATTCAGATATAACAGCACATTCAAGACTATAATATGGTCACCAATAGTATACTTTAATTCATTTCATTCAACTAGATACAACCTCACGCAAGAAGAATTAACCAAAGGGTCCATTATTCAAATAATCTTCCAGAAAAGTTTCACTATTACATAGACTACTCAATTTCTATTTCTAATCTGTCACTATTCTAGGACGGGTGCTCGTCACTCTTGCCGGCCCCATCTGACTCCACGGGTTCTCCATCACTACCTGAAAAAGGGCAGGATGATAGGGGTGAGCGAACTAGCTCAGTAGGATTTATATCTCAATCACGTGCGGGCACTAGTATACATGATTAACATTTTATATAGGCAGATATGCTGATGAGTATGCTGACAATGCATGATTTCTAACAAGTTGAATAGCAAAGTAGAACGGATAACATGTCAGATCAAATGTCGAGTTCCACATACAATGGACATATATTTCAAGAATAAAATCAGGTCAGAAGAGATTGGCCATATTCAAGCAGAGTTCATGTGTTCACAAGAACAAATGTATCATATCATGTCAAGTCAAACTTATCAAGTCAAACAAGAGGCACATATTCACAAATCTTGCATGTCAGGTGTGCTATGCCAAGCACCAAGAGTCCATACTCCCTCGGTTAACAAGTACGTTGGGGCGCTCCTCCTCAGGACCGGACAGGGCCCTATTGCACAGGCATTGTATCAAGTTTTGGACCGGAGTCCCACGATGTGCCGAACAAACATATTCATATTATGGCCACAGAGAGTTTCAATGACAAGCTCATAGTAAAAGGACATGATCATTTATAGAGTCAAGGAATGACAAACAGCTCAAAAGAACAAGGCAGGATAACATCGTATCTTATATTTCATAATTCATTAATGTCTTGACAAGAGGGTGTTTCTAAAAACAGATCATATGTAGAACATGTACTTTCCTAACATGTATGCATATGACAAATAATCAATTGAACACCGGAAAACATGAAACCATGAAACTTATATGCATATCACCACTAACATGTCCATGCTAATCATGTATTCATCCCCACATTCATGACATATTCTTATCTTATCAATTGACAATAAGCAAGATCACAAGATAATCCAAGGATCATAAGAACAATCAAAATTTACACATTAGAATCATATTCATATCATTACCATTTTCTTCAATGGGTTGATTCATTTTAGGTCCATGCATACTATATAACACCATACTCAAGCTTGGAGATATCATGAAATGATTAGACCTAAATTATGCAAATTCTTGTAAGGTGGTGTTGACACTAGATCAAGTGGTGTCGACACCATGCTCCAAACACAAGACAAAATCAGGCAAAAGGTCAGGTAGTGTCGACACTAGTTCAGGTGGTGTCGACACAGTGCATCAAAAACAAGGCAAAAAGGTCAAGTCGTGTCGACACGAGATCAGTAGTGTCGACACTAGAGACAGCTTCCAGAACACCCCTTAACCAATATGGGACAGTGTGTCGACACTAGCACAGGTGGTGTCGACACTAGATCAGCTTTCCAGCACTTTCTGGGTCAAACTGGGGGAGTGTGTCGACACTAGATGGGACTGTGTCGACACTAGAGGCTTTTCCAGAACACCATCTGGGCTGTTTTGGGACAGCAGGTTGACACTAGCAGCGCCGCTGTGTCGACACGAGTGGCTTTCCAGAACAAAACACATGGTCAGGTGTAACCTGATGACATATCTCCTGTAGTGAGTCACTTCCAACTCTTATAACTCTCTAACGAATGACATTTAGACAAAACGTTCAACATGAAAGATGAAGAGGACAATATTAGAAGAACTTTTATGTTGAGAGTTTGATCTAATTTGGTCTCGAATCCCGATAAAACATATGAAGAACAGAAAATCAAGTGTAGCCCGAAATTGCAGTATCATGCAGAGACTCTCTTATCATGCTCCTAACTCTCTAAAAAAGGATTTTTGGACAAATTGTCCAACATAGAAGATGATCGTGACTTCAGTTGGAAGAACTTTCATGAAGAATGTTTAGTCAAATTTGGTCTTAAATCGTGTGCACAATATGACGAACGAGAAAAGCCCTAACTGTGCAAGACTTCGGGAAAATCACCAATACACGAAGAATACTCCATGAAAATTAGGCAAATCAAGTGCAAATGATCCTAGACTCAAAGAACTACATCTTGGCATTGGTTTCTTTAATCTTGGCCCGAGAACACCTACCTTTAGGAAGATCTAAAACCGTTGATGTTCTGGATGCAACAGAAGATGCAGGGGATGAAGCTACGGACTCCCAGCCTTTCTCCTGCTCCTCAGAAGTTCTTGCTTGCCTCCAAACGACCCAAAATCGTTTTTAACCTTCCCCAAGAGTTTAGGACGAGTTCTTATAGTTTTAGGATGTTGTTAAGAGTCCTAACGATGCTAGGAAAGGGGCTACGAGCTCTGTTTCCTAGTTTCCAGAAAATCTGGGATTCCTTACTTAAAAGAGGTAGCCAAGGTTTAGGAAACCACTAATTGAGATTGAGTTCGGTTTTGGCTTACCTTACATGACTACTCATCCATAATATGACTCTAAATTACCCTCCCTAATTACTGCATAATTACATACACGAATTTCTGGGCAATTTTTGTCTTAGTTTGTTCATATCCTTGGGCCAAATATGCTCTATTGGCCCAATCTTATTAATAGGTTATTAACACATGGTATTGGAAGTCTCTCCAATACGTTTATTTATTTTTATCCCTCTATATTTCTGAAATTTTAATTTTTTTTAATTTCCGGGGTGTTACAAGGTGAATCATGCAAATTTAATTGTTGATAAATTATGCAGTATCACTGTTCTAATTTTCACAATTAGTATGTACTTCCAAAAAATATGAAAATTTTCATGTGGGATGAATGATCTATAAATAGTCTGCCATTAAAATTTCAGGTGACTTGGACAACAGTAGGTACTAAATTCGTTGTTTCATCATGAAAAGGTCAATTAGAGCATGTTTAGAGTAATTAATGTTAACCTAGTTAGTTGCAGTATGATTTGAATCAAATTATGATTGTTTAACTCTGCAAACAGTAGTACCATGTTAGGTAAACCTGAAATATGTGATTATGTGTGAGCATGGAACATGTGTTTAAAATAGTGTATAAAGTGTGCATTTTAAAATGAGAAAAAATGTGTAAATGTGCTATGGGTGACACTACTATCTTAGAGGGCTGAGGAGCTGTACCGTAGTAAAGTCCGTATCGGAAGGTTCATATGAGTAAGTGAAATTCCATGGACATTGGGATAAAATCCTGGAGGCGGATAAGTACCGCTGGTTTGGGTGGAGAGTGCTTCTCCCGGTTCTGCACAGTAACTAAGATTTATCACTGTAATGCCTAAGTGATAGATATGTGTGTGATGTGATAAGTGTGTGTCCTTCTAGAGGTGGTTCAGACTATGTGTCACGGCATATAATGATAGCAATGTGAAATTGTGTTTATGTGAAAGGTGAATGTATAAATTGTGTAAGTAAGTAAGTAAGCATATGGACATGTGAAACTATAATTATGTTTATAAATGTGCTAAAATTTTGTCATAATAGCAAGCCTATTGTGTTTATAAAAGTGATATGCATGTGGAAAAGTACATAGAATCCATATTAGGAAGATTTTTCCTTTATGTGTAAAACTCCATGTTTAATTGCCATTATGATACAACATGAATGTGAATCTAGATAGTATGTTAGAAATTGTGTAGAAAGCATGAGATAGGTTTATTATTGTGATATGAATATAAACATGTACTATGTGTCATGAAATTGATAAAAGTATCATGTTAGGTTTTTCTTAAAGATTGTTTAAGTCCACGTACATGTACTGTGAAATTGTTAAAGAGTAAAATGCCATGTGATGTATGTATGCTTAATGTAAGGGAAATTACTTACTGAGTCTTTGGACCCATTCTTGCTTCGGCGTACAGGTGCAGGTGTCTCTACTTCATCCGAAGAGTTAGTTTGGAGTGACTCGGAGCGAGAGTAGGAGATTACTTGCGGAGATTTACTTCATTGTATTTCCTTTTCATAGTATGTAAAAAAAAAAAAAAAGATGACTTGTACTACGTTGAATTCATGTAATTTATTTAGCTGCAAGTTGTGGACAATGTACTTCATTTTAATTTCTCAGTTATGAAATAATTAGTTTCTTTTGTACTATATAGACTATGGATAAATGTTGATGATGGAATAAGATATTTATTTCCAGTTCTTTTATTCCGCTGTCATGTGTTCATATTTATGTACATCTCGACCTAATGATTGTAATGGGTAAATGTCCCACTATGGCAATGCTCTCTATATCGACGTGGGTTGGTATAACCGTACCAGTATAAAGAGGGTCGTCACAGAGATTGGTATCAGAGCCTGGTTGAAATAGTACATGAGTATGCATATACCACCATCCTCATTATATGCTAAGTCTCTATAGATTGTCCAAATAGTTAAAGGAAATAGTTAGGAAATTGATAGCGTGGTTCTAAATTGTGATTAAAACATTTTGCAGGTTATGGCTTCGCGTGGTAGGCATGGTGTTCCTGCTCGTTTGGGTGAGCAGAGGAGAGAAGAGAGAGTTGAGCCTAGGCGTGAGGATCAGGGTGAGCAGCATGCCCCAGCACCCCAGGGTCCTGTGCTTCCCCCACCGCCACCAGTAGACTATGGAGTGTTCATGCAGGGTTTAGTGCAGGCCATGCAGATGCAGGCCCACACCCAGGCTGCACTCCAGGCTCAGCTGGAGGCTCAGCACGCTCAGGTTAGAACGATGGATAAAGTAGTCTATTTTACTTGATGATATGTTTATTATGTTGCTATGCTATATATGTGTTGCTTATGTTGATTGCGGTAGCAGGCTCAGGTGCCAGTTCCGCAGGCTCAGGACCATGGTGGACCCTCCATCATGGAACGGTTCAAGAGGATGTCGCCACCCTCTTTTAGGGGGAGAGCGATCCACTGTTAGCCGAGAGCTGGTTGAGGGAGATCGAGAAGATCTTCCGAGCTATTAGGTGTACGCGATGACAGAGTCACTTTAGCCACCTACATGCTACATGTATGTGTTGTTAATTATGCATTTACTTTCTCTGAGTTTAGAGTATTTGGATTAGCCCTTATAGAATGTTATGGCAGGAGCGAGCCGACGTGTGGTGGTCCTCGTACTTCGTACTCGGTTCGAGGGCAGTGCTGTGTAGAGGTGTTCTGGGACGAGTTCGTGAGGCTCTTCCGAGCCAAGTTTGTTCCAGAGCACGTCTAGGACAAGATGGAGCAGAAGTTTCTCTCATTGACTCAAGGCTCCATGACCGTACTGGAGTACGAGGCCAGGTTTGCCGAGCTATCCAAATATGCACCCCATATTGTGGCTGATGAGCGTAGGAAGGCAAAGAAGTTCGTGATGGATCTAAGGCCATCACTGAGGACGAGGTTGGTGGCTTTTGACCATCGTACCCTCATTGAGGCTCTTAGCGCGGCTTGTCGGCAGGAAGGAGAGATGGAGCAGTATCTTGAGGAGAAGAAGGCTTCGCAGAAGAGGCCAGCAGCTCCGTTCCAGAGGCAGGAGAGAAAGAAGGCAGCAGCACATCAGTCACCGCAGCGTCCCGCGGCATTGGGAAGTCATCATGTATCTTCTCAGCATTCCCCCAGTGGCAAGAAGGAGTGTCCTCATTGCGGGAGGGCACATGGTGGTACAGAATGTTGGAAGTTGGTGGGGAAGTGCTTGAAGTGTGGGAGCAGCGAGCATAGGATCAAGGATTGCCCCAGGCTTCAGCAGGGAGCACAGCGTGGAGCGGCACCAGCCTCAGCAGCAGCAGCAGCGCCAGCGACAGGACGACCAGGGAGACCTCGAGCCCCAGCACGAGTGTTTGCATTAGCTCGTGAGGACGCCGAGCAGGCGGAGCATGTCACCAGAGGTACAGTTCTATTCATGGGTGTGCACGCTCGAGTTTTGTTCGATACGGGTGCTACCCACTCGTTCATTTCCGAGCATTTTGCTAGGCAGTTAGCTTTAGAGTCAGGGTTAGAGTCTGAAGAATTAGAAGTCCCTCTGTCTGTGCACACACCTGTGGGTACGGTATCGACTAGGAAGTGTATTCCATCTTTACCAGTGTGCATTTAGGATAGAGTATTAGAAGGGTGTTTCTTCTTGCTTAAGATGAAGGACTATGATGCTATTCTTGGTCTGGATTGGCTAGAGGAGCACTATGCGTTAGTAGATTTTCGTGGGAAGAAGATTGTTTTCCACATTCCTGGTGAGGACGAGTTTTCTCATCCTTTGCAAAGGAACTTAGCGGGGAAGTTTGTCATCTCTGCCATGAAGGTGATGAGAATGGTGATCAAGGGTTGTGACGCTTTTCTTGCCAGCATGGTATTAGTACCCAAAGCTGATGAGTCACCTACTCTTGCGAAGATTGATGTAGTGCGGGAGTTTCCAGATGTTTTTCCCGATGATTTATCTGGATTGCCACCGGCTAGAGAGATAGAGTTTACTCTAGAGTTGCTTCCAGGCACCTCTCCTATCTCGAAGGCCCCTTATCAGATGGCACTTGCGGAGTTAGCTGAGCTAAGGAAGAAGTTGCAAGATTTGTTAGATAAGGGATTCATACACCCTAGCGTTTCCCCTTGGGGCGCACCTGTCTTATTCATGAAGAAGAAGGATGGGTCACTTAGGTATGCATCGATTATAGGAAGCTAAACAAGTGACGGTGAAGAACAGGTATCCTTACCTCGGATTGATGATTTGTTTGACCAGCTGCAAAATGCATCGGTCTTTTCTAAGATTGATTTTCGGTCTGGTTATCATCAGTTGAGGATTAGGAGTGAGGATGTGTCCAAGACGGCCTTTAGAAACCGTTATGGACATTATGAGTTTTTAGTCCTTCTGTTTGGTCTGACCAACGCCCCTACAGCGTTCATGGATCTCATGAACAGGGTGTTTAGACCGTATTTAGATAGTTTCATTGTAGTTTTCATCGATGATGTGTTGGTCTATTCTCCGGATGAGGCCACACACCGTCAGTATTTAAGGGTAGTGTTGGAAGTTCTCCGTGAGCACAAGCTATATGCAAAGTTCAGCAAGTGTAATTTTTGGTTGCGCGAGGTTCATTTCCTTGGGCATGTTATCTCTAGTGCGGGTGTAGCAGTTGATCCAGCAAAGGTCTAGGCTGTTATGGATTGGAGATTCCCAAGACCCCTCTGAGATTCGGAGTTTCCTTGGTTTGGTGGGTTATTATCGGTGATTTATTGAGGTATTTTCATCCATCGCCGCCCCATTGACTCAGCTAACCAGGAAGGGAGTGAAGTTTGTTTGGTCCGAGGAGTGTGTGAGTAGTTTTCAATTATTGAAGACTAAGCTCACTTCAGCTCCTGTGTTAGTTTTGTCGAGTGGTGTAGAAGGTTTTGCTATCTACACGGATGCATCTCGGATTGGCCTTGGCTGTATATTGATGTAGCAAGGAAGGGTAGTAGCATATGCTTCTCGTCAATTGAAGGAGCATGAGCGTAACTATCTAACTCATGATTTGGAGCTTGCGGCAGTGGTGTATGCACTGAAGATCTGGAGACACTATCTTTATGGTGTCAGATTTGAGGTGTTCACTGACCACAAGAGCTTGAAGCATCTTTTCTCCCAAAAGAAATTAAACCTGAGGCAGAGAAGATGGATTGAGTTTCTGAAGGACTATGACTTTGACCTCCAGTATCATCCTAGAAAGGCGAATGTCGTAGCGGATGCCCTTAGTAGGAAGATGTCATCTCTCCAGCAGTAGGAAGATGTCATCTCTCCAGCGATGACTAAGTTGGAGCCATCATTATGTCAGGCTTTCAAAGCTCAGTTGTCCATTAGGTCTTCGGTATTGGATGAGGTGATCGAGCAACAGAAGGCCGACCCTAGACTCCAAGAGTAGTGGGCAAGGCAGGACATTGCTCGTGATGAGGTGGTGTGATTAGATTCCATCACCAGTTTGTGTTCCGGCATTGTAGATGTCCGTGAGCATGTTTAGCGGAGGCTCATAGGTTAGATTCTCTATTCATCCAGGTAAAAGAGATGTACCAGGATTTGAAGAGATCTTTTTTGTGTCTGACATGAAGAAGGATGTAGCGAAGTATGTATCTAGATGCCTTGTAAGGCCCTGATTTTCATCTTTAGGTGATTGCTTATGTATATATGTATATTGATGTATACTTGTATTGTGCCATTATTTATTTAATTACATTGCATGAATAAGTATTATTTAAGGTATGCATTGTAAATTACTGTATAGTTGTATGGTATATGTATTTATATAGGTTTTCGGTACTTTAAGTTCTGTCTTGACGACCTGTTGGCGTCAACATGAGTTGACGTCAATAATGAGTCAGCGGCCACATCAATGGACGCAACTCAGAATTGGCAGCCTGTGATGTTGACGTTAACCTCCCAGATTGTTGCATCTCGATCCGGAAACACCCCCGAAATCTTCGCCCCTTGTTTTGGTAACCGTCCCCCAACGGTAACCTAGACCCTAAATGCGTACCTAAACGCCCCAACTCTATAAAAGAGACGGATTAGGGCTCGCTTAGGTCCTTTAGACTCTTTTGTCAAAAACCCTATTTTTTGTGTGAAACCTGATTTTGGAACCCTTTGATCTGGTGACTGGAGGCTTCATCTGACATTCTACAATGACTAGAGAGGGCTCTGAACATCCGAAAACGACTTCCTCACATTACTGTGCAGAGGAGATCAACACAGAACTCGGATCGAGGGAGTTTTGAGGACTCTTTGGCTCAGGCCGAGGAGGGCTTCTCCGGCTTCATTTGTTGCTTGTAGATTTTCCAAGAGGCAAGTAACCCTTTCACATCACCCATACATGTGTCTAGTAAGTCCCAGGAATTTTTATGGATTTTTATTCGAGTCCTAGATCCCCCAAATTCACCAAGTTCTTGCATTCTGTCTGTGTTTTGCACAGACAGGAACTTAACAGCGGGATCCCTTGCCATTAAGCTTGAGTTGGCGGTGACCTTTGTTGCCATTAACCTGATAGACGGCCACCTTTATGCCGTCAAGTTCGCCAGACTGCAATAGTGTGCATGTCTGACCTATATGACCTAATTTTTGAGATTTTGCGCATAAGGATATATGGTAAAATTTATATGATATGTAAATACCTTTAAGGGAGTATGTTGTGAAATTTTATGAATTTTTGTGGAATGCTTTATTTATTAGAAATTTCTGAATGTCTGGCCAACAGGTTTTTAATCTTGCAAAATTTCGTTTGTGCAATATGTGCGGGATTTAATTGTCATGAAATTTCTGTGCAGTGGTTGTGGGTTCAAATTCATGCTATAGAAATTTGAGATTTTTCTGATATCTGTGCAAATAATTACATTTTATGAATTGTAGAATAGTAAGAATGTTTTATTAGTGTCAAAATTCAAATAAATGGTATAAGAATAGTTAAATTCCTAGAAATTTGCATATGTTTAGGACTGTCAGAGTACGTGTGTAGAATGGGTTGTGGGTCTGAACAATGAAAATCCATGTCAATTTGACTATTTTTACTTTGTATAATACCACTGTTATAATTTTCTTAATTAGTAGATATTTCAGAAAAATATGAAATTTGCATATGTGATGTATGATCCGTGAATGGTATGTAGTTAAATTTTCAGAGGAATTGAATAATAACAGTTACTGATTTTGTAAAATCATCGTGTAATGACCAATTAGAGCATGATAATTTAATGTTTACAACATGTTAGCGTGATTTAATAATTGTTAAACATGTAAACAATAGTATCATGTTAAGTAAATCTAAAGTATGTGTTTATGTGTGAGCGTGAAATGCGTGGGTAAAATAGTACACTAAGTGTGTGATGAAACTTAGAAAATGAGTAAATTGGGTGACACTGCTACCTTAGAGGGCTGTGAAACCGTACTGTGGTAAAGTCCCCACGGGAAGGTTCATAGTGTGTGATGTCCCATGGGCATTGGGATTAAATCCTGGAAGCGGACAAGTACCGTTGGTTAGGGTGGAGAGTACTTCTCTCGGTTCTGCGCAATAACTAAGATTTATCACTGTAATACTTAGGTGATAGATGTGTGTGATGTGATTAGTGTGTGTCCTTCTAGAGGTGGTTTGGGCTATGTGTCACGACATTTGATAAAATGTGAACTTGTGTTTATGTGAGAAGTGAATGTGTAAATTGTGTAATTGTGTAAATGATTATGTGAGATTATGAAGCAATGGAATAGCATGTAAAATGACAATTCCTTATATGAATGTGATATATCTATATCAAAACAGCAAGCTATTCATGTATATAGATGTGTTATCCATGTGAAAATGATCATAGAATCCATGCTAAGACTGTCTTTTGAAAAATGTGTAAACTCCATGTTTAAAATGGTTATAGTCTTAGAATATAAATGTGATTAAATGAGACTTAGTTTAGTATATTGAAGAATATGTCAAAAGCATGTGATAAGTTTTGAAATCATTGTACAAAAATTGTTATGAGTCATTTATCATGTGTGGCATGTGTAGAAATCATGTTTAGGTTTTTCTTGAAACTTTTATCAAGTCCATGCTTATGTGATAACCGTGTGGCATGAGAATGTGCAAAGTCATGTGATGTATGTATGTTTAATGTGGTTGGAGTTACTTGTTGAGTTCTTTTAGACTCACTCTTGCTTCAGCGTACAGGTGCAGACATTTCTACTTCTTCCGAGGAGATCATTAGGAGCGACTCGGAGCTGGAGTAGGAGACTTTTGTCTTGGATTCGACATTGTACTTTCTTTCTTTCATAGTATGTAATAAAAGACTCTGTGAAGTCTCATGTGGACAATATAATAGTTGTAATTTTCTCAGTTATGAAGTAATTGCTTTTCCATTTCTATATAGACTGTGTATAAATGATGATGATGGAATAAGAGTTACTATCCGATTATTTCATTTTCGTTGTCATATGTTATATATATTTGTGTATGTTTCAGCCTATTGTACAATTGTTGGGTAAATGTCCCACTGTAGCGGCGTTCATTATACCGATGTGGTTTGGTGTAACCGTATCGGTATAAGGAGGGTCGTTACATGCCTTGTTTGCCAGCAAGTGAAGACCGAGCGGCAGCGACCATCTGGGCTTATGTAGAAGATGGAGATTCCAGTATGGAAGTGGGAAGCTATCACTATGGATTTTGTTACGGGTTTGTCTCGATCTAGACGGGGTAATGACTCAATATGGGTAGTGGTAGATAGATTCTCGAAGAATGCGCATTTCTTACCCATGAAGAAGAAGCAGTCAGTAGAGAGTTTAGCTAGGTTGTATATTAGTAGTATTATTAGATTGCATGGTGTTCCGAAGTCGATCATTTCGGATCGAGATCTGAGGTTTACTTCGAGGTTGTGGAAGGGTCTTCAGGATGTATTAGGTTCGGAGCTGAAGCTCAGTTCGGTGTTTCATCCCCAGACAGATGGACAGTCCGAGAGGACTATCCAGACGCTTGAGGGTATGTTGAGGGCGTGTGTTCTGGATTGGAAGGATGATTGGGAGCGACATTTACCTCTTGTGGAGTTCGTATACAACAACAGTTTCCATGCGAGTATTGGTATGGCTCCATTTGAGGCGTTGTATGGTAGGCCTTGCAGATCTCCTTTATGTTGGAGGAGACTGGCGATAGGCAGCTGATCAGTCCAGAGTTAGTTCAAGAGACTTCGAATAAGATCCAGTTGATTAAGAAGAGGCTTGTTGCGGCACAGGATAGGCAGAAGAGCTATGCCGACAACAGGAGGAAGGATTTGGAGTTCAAGGTAGGTGAGCATGTCTTTTTGAAAATTTTGCCTACTCGAGGCGTAGTTAGATTGGCAGGCATAGTAAACTAAGTCCTAGATTCATTGGCCCGTATGAGATTCTCAGACGATTGGGCAACGTGGCATATGAACTAGCTTTACCGCCGGCTTTAGCTAGCGTTCATCATGTTTTCCATGTATCTATGCTCAGAAGGTATGTCAGAGATCTATCTCATGTTATTAGCCACGAGCCAGTGGAGATCCAGCCAGATCTTTCTTATGTGGAGCAACCAATAGCTATTCTTGACCGGAAGGTTCAGCATCTCCGGAACAAGACAATTGCGTCGGTAAAAGTGTTATACTGCAACTTCTCGCGAGAGGAGGCTACTTGGGAGCTTGAGGATGCAATGAAGAAGAAATATCCTCAGTTGTTTGAATAGTGTCGGTCTAACTTCGAGGATGAAGTTTCTTTTAGGGGGAGAGGGTGTAAGGCCCTAGAATTTTGCTCTCTTGTATAGGTGTTTTCTTATGATAGAAATATATGTTTGTATGTATATATATATATAGTGTGTGTATGTAAATAACTAATTGATAGGTGATGTAAATTTAGGTATGTATACCTATTGTATATATATATATATATATATATATATATATATATATATATATATATATATATGTATAATGTATATGTATAATTACATTGCATAGATAGTACTATTTTGAAGTGTACATTGTATATTTTATGTATTGGTATGGTGTAATATGATTTTCTACAGTTTTAAGTTCTGTGCAGACGACCTATTGGCATCAACATGAGTTGACGTTAATAGTGAGTCAGCGGCCACATCGATGGATGCCAACTCCATATTGGCGGCCAGTGATGTTGACGTTAACCTCGCAGATCTGTTACATTTTTAGATCCAAAAACGCCTCCGAAAATGTCGCCCCTAGTTTAGGAAATCGTTCTCCAACGGTAACCTAGCTTACCCTAATCGTGTCTTCGACCCCAACTCTATAAAAGACTCAGTTTGGGGCGATGTTGGGCCCTTTTTATCTCTTTGTCAAAAACCCTAACTTTCATGTGCAAAACCTGAACTTTGGACCCGTGGATCCGACGATTGGAGGCATCATCCGTCGTTCTTCTTCGACTAGAAGGAAGACTGCACATCGAAGAGCGACTTCCCAACCCCGGTGGACCTTAAAGACCATCTCAAAATCCGGATTTGGAGGACTTCGGGGACTCTTTGGCTCAGGCCGAGGAGGGCTTCTCCGATCGCTATTTGTAGATTTGTTTGAAGGCAAGTAAACCCTTTACATTGACCATACGTATGTCTAGTAGGTCCTAGAGAATAACCCTTTACATTGACCATACGTATGTCTAGTAGGTCCTAGAGAATTTTACGGATTTTATTCGTGTCCTGGAACCCCCTTTCTCTTCGATTTTTGTGAGTTCTGTTTGTTTTTCTGCAGACAGGAATTTAACGGCAAGCTTTGATGCTGTTAAGATCCAAGGTTAGCGCCCACTTATGTTGTCGTTAACTGGGTAAGTGGCCACCCCCTTGTCGTTGAGTTCTTCAAGCAAGAACAGTGGACTGTTTGCCCCTTTATAATCTATTTTCTGGATTTCTACGCATGAGGATATACTATAAAATTTATATGCTATGTAGTGCCTTAAGGATATGATGTTGTGAAATTTTGTGGAATTTTCGTTACACATTTTATTTACTAGAATTTTTCCAAAATAATTGTCATACAGGTTTTGATCTTGTAAATTTCTGTTTATGTGATCTACGTGGAATTTCATAGAATTTATGAGCGATGTTGCTAGATGTCAGATCATGCCATAAAATTTTGGAAATTTTCTGCTATCTATGTAAATGAATATATTTTCTGAATTGTAAAATAGTAAACATGTATTATTAGTGTCATTTCTCAAATAATTTGTATGAAACCAGTTAAAATCCCAGAAATTTTGTATGAATACATGACTGTATATATATATATGTGTGGTGTGTGTGTGTGTGTGTGTGTGTGTGTAGGATAATTTATATACTTGTAACAAGGTGAATCATGCAAATTTAATTGTTGATAAATTATGCAGTATCACTGTTCTAATTTTCACAATTAGTATGTACTTCCAAAAAATATGAAAATTTTCATGTGGGATGAATGATCTATAAATAGTCTGCCATTAAAATTTCAGGTGACTTGAACAACAGTAGGTACTGAATTCGTTATTTCATCATGAAAAGGTCAATTAGAGTATGTTTAGAGTAATTAATGTTAACCTAGTTAGTTGCAGCATGATTTGAATCAAATTATGATTGTTTAACTCTGCAAATAGTAGTACCATGTTAGGTAAACCTGAAATATGTGATTATGTGTGAGCATGGAACATGTGTTTAAAATAGTGTATAAAGTGTGCATTTTAAAATGAGAAAAATGTGTAAATATGCCATGGGTGACACTACTACCTTAGAGAGCTGAGGAGTTGTACCGTAGTAAAGTCCCTACGGGAAGGTTCATATGAGTAAGTGAAATCCCATGGGCATTGGGATAAAATCTTGGAGGCGGACAAGTACCGCTGGTTAGGGTGGAGATTGCTTCTCCCGGTTCTGCGCAGTAACTAAGATTTATCACTGTAATGCCTACGTGATAGATATGTGTGTGATGTGATAAGTGTGTGTCCTTCTAGAGGTGGTTCGAACTATGTGTCACGGCATATAATGATAACAATGTGAAATTGTGTTTATGTGAAAAGTGAATGTATAAATTGTGTAAATAAGTAAGTAAGCATATGGACATGTGAAACTATAATTATGTTTATAAATGTGCTAAACTTTTGTCAAAACAGCAAGCCTATTGTGTTTATAAAAGTGATATGCATGTGGAAAAGTACATAGAATCCATGTTAGGAACATTTTTCCTTTATGTGTAAAACTCCATGTTTAATTGCCATTATGATACAACATGAATGTGAATCTAGATAGTATGTTAGAAATTGTGTAGAAAGCATGAGATAGGTTTATTATTGTGATATGAATATAAACCATGTACTATGTGTCATGAAATTGATGGAAGTATCATGTTAGGTTTTTCTTAAAGATTGTTTAAGTCCACGTACATGTACCTGTGAAATTGTTAAAGAGTAAAATGCCATGTGATGTATGTATGCTTAATGTATGGGAAATTACTTGCTGAGTCTTTGGACTAATTCTTGCTTCGTCGTATAGGTGCAGGTGTCTCTACTTCATCCGAAGAGTTAGTTCGGAGTGACTCGGAGCGAGAGTAGGAGATTACTTGCGGAGATTTACTTCATTGTATTTCCTTTTCATAGTATGTAAAAAAAAAAAAAGATGACTTGTACTACGTTGAATTCATGTAATTTATTTAGCTGTAAGTTGTGGACAATGTACTTCATTTTAATTCTCAATTATGAAATAATTAGTTTCTTTTGTACTATATAGACTGTGGATAAATGTTGATGATGGAATAAGATATTTATTTCCAGTTCTTTTATTCCGCTGTTATGTGTTCATATTTATGTACATCTCAACCTAATGATTGTAATGGGTAAATGTCCCACTGTGGCAACGCTCTCTATATCGACGTGGGTTGGTATAACCATACTGGTATAAAGAGGGTCGTCACATTTTATCATACCCAGGTATCACTTTCGGTCGTGCGCACCCCGACAGGGCGACACCGGAAAATTGTAACAAAAATGAAATCTGAGAACACCATAATTCTTAGAAAAATGTGGTGATATCAAATATGTAATTATCCGGAATTTTTGACGACCATATTTTGAAATTAAGTCAACGTAACTATTTTCCGGGTGATTTTTCACCCAGTGGAAAATAAAATCTAAAAATTAAAATAAAATCACCATAATTTGTAAAACTTTCATATTAATCTATGGTTGAAATTTCAATGCAAATGGACTTTGTTTGAACATGTTTACATCAAGACTAAGGGGCCAATTGAATTATGGGTCAATTACGGTGACCAAATTCTGGGTTTATTTGGGTGCTTACGTGTGAGGCCTTGAGGGGGCCAGCACACATTAGAATAAGAATAAAACATGAGTTAAACCCCTTACACGTTAGTTACATAGGTGTAAGTGTTAGATGGGGTGCATGAGACATGTGTCACAGTAAAAACCAAATGGTTTTTACTATTACACTGGATACGGGAGGTGGCGCCATGCATGTGATGGTCTATGGGCTATAAAAACCTCTCCTCACCCTTCGTACGCACCCTTTCTACCCTTTGTACCTACTCACCCTTGCACACCACAGCTCCTGCTTCCATTTTCTTCTGTTTCTTGCTACTGGAGTGGCCTTGCTGAAGTTATCTCTGCACCCTTGCATGGATAGCTTGCAATTGGAGCTGGTTGCTGTGTGTTCTTACAGCTTCATTGCTAAGGATTACATCTCTTAGGTTGCATCTGTCAAAGTGGTCAACCGTGCAAGCTTCTCATTCCTTCTTCTTGTTTCTGTGAAGCTTTACATCAAGGAGAAACTTACTCTAATCAGTAAGGTAGGATCCATCTCCCACTGATTCGGTTCTGTCCTCCACACATGATAAGGAATTCTTGATGAATGGATAAGTCGTTATACATGTGGTTCTTCCACTTTCTTCCAGACATGATAAGATTATTCTTATTGGGAAAGAAAAAACCTTGTTCTATTTTAGAAATTGACTCCTATCTTCTTCCTCTACTCTTGATCCATGTTCATGTTATAGAGTTCTGGTAGAAGTCTAATTATCTTTAGAACAGTATGAGGATTTCGGTTTAGATGGTTGATACTTCAAGCCTTGATTTAGATCCATGAAACACTTTGAGTTTTAATGTTTATCTTGTAGGAATCTTCCAATAATCATTGCTATCAAGACCATGCTTCCAGTATTACACTATGTTGGTTTCTAGCTAGACAAGTTTGAATTGCAAAACTCTTGTTCCATCTCGCTTGTGTAGCTTGTAAACCACTGTGAGAATTACAATTAGATTCTTCCATTTGATATAAATCATGCCTTGATACATAGGTTCCATGGTTAAAGTGTTTAGAGTGAATTCAAAGTCACTTATGAGTGAGGAACTGACGACTGTCGACAGGCAACTCATAGTTGTCGACAGGCCAGTCTTCCTGAACTTCAAAATAATTGGGACTGTGGCTAGCTGTTGACAACCATCTTATAGCTATCAACAGATAGACACAGAACCAAAAAAACTGAGCTCTGTCTGCTGCTATCTGTCGACAGCCCCTTCCTAGCTGTCGACAGCTACAGTCCTGATCCAAATTTTAGCACTCTTTCATATATGAATCATTGCTAAAAGTTCATCCTAAAAGCCTAGCAAGTTACCCCCTTAATTCCTTGGGTATTTACTATCATTTTACTGTAAAGATTACCCACTTGGGATACCTTACTCACCCTTGAATTATCCTTGAAGTTGTCAACTAAGAATGGTACTCAGTTGAGTCCATTCTCCTGTATTCGGTAACTAAGTTCATATAACCTGATGTCCTGAGAGTTCATATGTAACGTTCCGACCGTTCGGATCATCATTGTGTGGTTGTGGAGGCTAGTGTGTGGCCGATGACGTGTGTGTGGCAGGTGGTTTCCGCAGGCTATGGGATTTTGCCCAAAGCAGTCACTGTTTCTCGGTTTCTAACGCGACAGTGAGGGACGTCGCATTTTGATCGCGACAGCCCATGGCGTCACGTTCATGACACCGCTGGTTTAAGTGAATGTGTGCATGTCTGCCGCGAGTCGCATGCAGGGTGCAAGGGCTGACGTCAGCAGGCTTAAGGCGACAACCTAAGGCGTCGCGTTCAGGTCGCAACTTAGTCGAGCGTCGTGTTCTTAACTTCACTGCATTTTTAAGAAACCCTGGTAGAACAGAGCTCAGGGAAGCTCTACTCGGCCAGGGGGTTTTGCTGTGGGAATTGTGGGCGATTCGGCTTGTTAGTGGTCAGCTTGGCGAGTTTCCACTGCAAGGACGTTACGTGGAGCGGAGGAAACTTCGTACGAGCATCGTTCTTCACGTTTTTCGTGAAGGTAGGGAGATTTCCCGTGGTTCGATCCGTGGAACGTTCGTATGATGTGGATAATGTGTTTCCTGCTTTCTAAACTTTTGATAGCATGTGTAGGAACACATTAAAGCATGAAAATAGAATGAAAATCGTAGTTTCTAAAGAGTTTGGGGTGATTCAAATGAAGGATTTAGGTTTAGGGTTCGCACCTGTTAAGGCGTCGACCCATGGCGTCGCGACCATGTCGCGACACAGTGATGCATCGCGTTCAGAAGGCGACACAACGTGCCGTCGCGTTATGAAGGCGACGCAGTACCCTGTCGCGATAACAGCCGAATGTAGTTATTCATGAATGCGTATAAGTGTTTGATTATCCGTCCAGTGTGGTTTGTGGTATGGGAGGATAGTAAAGGTGCATTGGCACTCTTTCAGTGCTCGGGAAGCGTGTGGTGTGTGGTTCATATGGTGTTCATGTGGTTTGCGTGAAGGTTTTACGTGGCTTGTGTGTTGTGCACGTAGTTTCTGTGTACGTGGTGTGTAGTTTGACGCCTTCCGTGGATACCTCTTCAGTTGGGAGCCCCAGATTTTGTGTGAGCCAGGCACGTGAGTGCTCGGGGCTTGTCCCGGTACTGGGTACCGACGAGGTCTTGTCGTCTTCCTGGACACCCTCACTCTTGTGTTGAGTAATACGTCCGGCTGAGGGAAAGACGGCAGTGGGATAGCAACTAGAGAGAGTTTGTTGTGTTGTCGTTTGTAGCGCGCTCGTAGTTGGGGGAGACGGACACCAGTAGACGTACTGGACCCCAGCTAGTCCTATTTTCCAGTGCCTCACTTTAGGGAGCTCGGGCCAGAGTCCCTAAAGGTGCCAGGCATGGGCCTGCGAGGTGTGTGACTTGCAGGTTGTGGTGGTTTAGTTGGACTCCACAGTTCTTTGTACTTGTGTAGTGGAGCGGCAGCTGGACCTTTCGTGTAAGGCCCTCTAATTTCCGTCGCATTATTTGCAATTATGTGTGTATGTTTATGCTTGTGTATGTATGTACATATTTACGTACGTATTAATTAGTATAATTACGTGTGCATGTGTTTATATTAAACATAAATAATGTATGTATTGCATGATGATAGTATGGATACAATACCATATACATATTGCATGTATATATGCTTGGTATGCATGGTTTTCTGCATAATTAGGGTTCTGGCCGAAGGCCACCTTGGCGTCAAACCCATGCCGTTTAGGTGGTGTCAGCGTCCAAACCTGGACGCCAACACTAACTCCGGCGTCCAGCGATGTGGACGCCAACTTCTCTGGCCTGCATGCGCAGCAGAGTTGCAAGCTTCTGAAACAAGGCATGGCCACCATTGGGGGATGTCCCCCAACGGCTCTAAGGCTGTCTAATCGGTATGGTGAGTGGGTGAGGGGCTCTCCTAAATCCTGAACCCGAAGTGGCCTCTCCCACTCTTTCCCTTCACCCTTGCAAGGGGAGAGAAGTGAGAAAGAAAAACCCTAGAGAAGCCTGTGAGAAAAACCCATTTTAGAACCCTCAAATTCGACCCCTTGGACCTTGATCCGGCGTCCCCCTGCTGCAAGGAGGTTGCTGGACCAATGAGGAAGGCTTCCCCGACATCCCCTCGGCGTGGAGATCACCCAGGAGCCCGGAGGAAGGCGATCTAGAGGGAGGTTCTACAACTTCTTGGGACTGCCCAAGGAGGTCTTCACCGAGCCTTTAAATCCCTTAGAAGAATTTTTGAAAGGCAAGTGACCTATCCTTGATGTCCCCTTATGAGTCTAGGTTGGTTTTGTGAATTTTATGGATTTTTCCTCGAGTCCTAGACCCTCCAATTCACCCAAGATTTAGAGCTCGGGTCTGTGTTTCTGCACAGACCTGGTTAGACGGCAAGGTCCCTGGACGTCCAGATCATCCTTGGCGTCCATCGACCATGCCGCTGACCCTGAGTCAGCGGCCAGAGACCGCCGCCGAGTTCTTTTGGACAGAACAGTGAGCTGTTCTGTCCCTCTTATACATTAATTTCGGTATGTTTTACGTGATGAGGATATATGGTAAATCTTATACCCTATGTATATTGTGCATTGTGGTGTGTGAATGAATGTGGTGTGATGGTGAATGTGGGTTAATAGTATCTTTTAAATTGTGAGCATGACTTGTAGATAATTTTCAAATCCATGTTCCATGATTTGAATTAGTCGAATGTCTTGGTTGCAGTCTATTCATGAAAAATTGTGGGGCATGTATGTATGTTTTGAAATTTTGGTAATTCATGCATGCTTGCGAAATTGCTAATAAGTTCGGTAGAATAAAATGAAAGCATGCAAGAATGATTTGTAGTGTTCAATCCATAGATGTGTGAATTAGGGAAATTTTATATTCTCAGTTCATGCATATGTGATTAGCTTATGTATAAACAGCAAGTGGCCAATTTGCGAAATGTGTTAGACCCATGTTAATTTAAGTTGTTCATAGCATGCTAATTAGGCGTTTTATTTTCTGTAAATTCTAATTAGCTCAGAAAAATCTGAAAAATTGAGGGTATCATCTAGAACCCGAAAACAGCATGTGGTTAAAATTTCAGGTAATTTGGATCAGTAAATAAAAAGTTATGTGTTTTCCTGTGAAATGTGATAATTCGTGCATATGATCGTAAGGTGATTAGATTTTGTTTAAACCCAGCATGATTAGTGTGTTTACTGTGTATTAAACCTTGAAATTTTGTAGTACCATGTTAGGAAAAACAGAGGTATTCATGTGAGTGAGAAAGTGAATGAGATGAAGTGTTATGTGTAAAACCAAGTGTAAAACGGTAAATATGTAAATGTGTAACTGTGCCAATGTGACACTGCTTCCGTAGAGGGCAGTGGAGCTGTATCAGGGAAAAGTCCCCCTGAGAAAGTTCATTGTGTTAAGTGACCCTAAGGGCATTAGGGGGAATCCTGGAGGTGGACAAGTACCACTGGTTAGGGTGGAGACTTGTTCTCCCGGTCTGCGCAGTCCAAGAGTCGCCATTGGAATGCCTAGATGGCGTCTATGTGTAATGTGATGTGTATATGTCCTTATTTGGTGGTTTGGACTATGTGTCACGGCACCTAAAAATGTGTAAAGTGTAATGTTGTGTGACCATGTGTAAATGTGTAAGTGACATGTGAATGTGTATGTGTAAAGTGTAACCATGTGAAAAGAGGAAACTAGTGTAAAGAAAAATGTGAAATTCTAGAGTGTAAATGCGTTATTGAAACCATGTGAGACTAAATCTGAAACCATGTGAATTCAGAAAATGCATGTTGTTATTCTTATGTTTATGTGTGCAAAAATGTTTAGAGTCCATGTTAGGGACAACTAATGAATATGTGTGCAAATAGCATGATAGATTGTTCATATGATATTGTTTTATGCGCTATTGTAGCTCTCATGTATAGGTTTTCAGCGATGAAGCTATATGAAATCAGTAACCTAAAGCATGTGAAAAGGTTCATGTATGTGTTTAAAAATGGTAAAACCCATGCTAGTTGCGTTACCTTTCATGCATGTAAATTGTTCATGTTGATAGCTCTTAGTTGATTCTTTAAAAGGTTAAAGTTCATGAGTAAATTGAATAGAGACCATGTGATAGGTGAATTTCAATTTAAAAATCTGAAAGCATGAGTTATGTATAAAATTATAGAACTTTCATGATAGGTTGAAAACTTGAGTTGACTAGCATGTATGTGTTGCTAATGTATGTGCAATGCATGTAGAAACCATTAGGACTTATAAGTGTACATCATGAGTAGTGTTGCTTGCTGAGTCCTTGGACTCACTCCTTGCTTCAGCGTACAGGTATAGTTGGTGACACAGTACCTTTGGAGGAGGCAGCAGAGACGGACTCCGAGCGCGGAGAGTAGCTAGTGTTGGAGTTTCCTTGTGATTTGTGTACTCATAGTATGTATTTGGAACATTGTATTAGAATTATCATGAAAGGAATGTATTATGTGGACATTTTGTAATTCTATTTCAGCAATTTAAATTATGTGAGCTCTTAGTTCCTCATTGTTAATTGCGAAAATTCATGTATGGTAATGTGGATGATGAATGAATGGAGATAGTTCTCTTTTACTTCCGCTACTCTGTTGTACATTCGCGTGTATCTCAGCTGTATGTATCGTTTGGGTAAATGTCCCACTGTGGCAGCACTTGTTATACCGGCGTGGGTTGGTGTAACCGTACTGGTATAATGAGGGCCGTCACATTTCGTCCGTGGCTGCGAGACTGAGAGGTAGTCCTGTGTTGTTTGTCCGGGTCAGTAACTGGTGTCGCGAACCAGTTGACGTGGCCCGAGTGTGGCATTTCTCTACAGTAGCTCGTACACCTGTTTGGTTTTGCTGTTTATTTATTTACGTCGATTCCTGTTAAGCAGCAAATGGTAAGTGGTACTTACAGTTTTATATCCTGCTAGTTAATAAAATAAATTGCTAGTGTAGCATTTCCTGCTTTGCTACTTGTGTTCGTTTGCTCGGTTTTTAGGGAGTTTCCCTACTGAGCCAATGACTCGAGAGGCTCACCCCTACCTCCTATCAGGTGAGGGAGATTAGGAGATTTCGCGCCCGTCGTCCAGTGGAGGGTCAGCACCACCAGCAGTGTAATTTTACTTTTCTGTGGTTCACCTCGGGGTATGCCCCAGGTTCTGTTGTAGTTTGGTTACAGTTGTACAATAGTTATGTTTATTTCTTGTAAATATTGCTGAGATTGGCAGATCTTATGAATATTTGAGCTAGATCCTTTATGTTTCTACGAACTCGTGGTATGATATCCCTTGCGAGGCTTCGGCCCGTTCGCGGGAGGCGGACTCGAGTTAGGCTCGTTATTAGGTTAACGGGTCTGAACGGCGAGGACCGTCACAGTTGGTATCAGAGCAAGGTCCGTAAGAATATAAAGGAATTGGAAATTACATGACTATGTCATTACTGTAACCCACTGCTGGTAGTGACCCTGGTTTTGTATTGATTTCTTGTGTATTATGTTGTTGGAATAATGTTTGTGCAGGAATAGTCATGGCCGAAAGGAGAAATGTCGGAGATGAAGGGGAAGGGGCAGGAGAGGATCCTACACAGAGGATGATAGAAAGAATCTGGGAGAGTTTGACAGAGATTCGGGTAAGACAGGATCAGCAACCACTGGTACAGCCAGCGGCAGCAGTACCACCATTTCCAGAGGAGGCAGTACCAGTAGCTCCAATTCCACCCCCACCCGAAGTAGAGGTACCCCCTGTAGTACTTATGCAACCGGCAGTTCCAGTGAGACCAGTTACTGGAGAGGAGACTACGGTACTTGTGGAGTGATTTTTGAGATTGCATCTCCCTACATATTGAGAGGTCCCAACCCAGATACAGCGGAACATTGGATACATGAGATCGAGAGGGTATTTGCGATAATGATGTGTCCCCAGGAAGATAGAGTAATTCTTGCAGCATACCAGCTCCGAGGGTTTGCGCAGGAATGGTGGCGATTAAAGATGCAGATAGTTTTTACAGGCAGGACAGAGGACACTATTTCATGGTCGGAATTTTTGTCAGTTTTTAATTATTCTTTCTTTCAATACAGATTCAGCAGATGAAGAGAGAGCAGTTTAGGACACTTCAACAAGGGAACCTCTCGGTGCTAGAATATCAGATGAGGTTTATAGCCTTGAGCAGGTACGCCCCATATGTAGTAACTGATAATATCATGATGGTGGAATATTTTATTCGAGGTCTGAGGCTAGAATTGCAAGATGCAGTGATCCCATTGATGTGTAGAATAGTGGAAGAAGCAGCTCAGAGAGCAGCAATACTTGAGAGGACTGTTCAAGCCAGGCAGGGGCAGTCTCAGACAGGTGGTTTAGGCTCAGGTAGTTTTCGTCATCCACAACCGTCAGGAGGAATTAGTAAGGGGAAAGCACCTTCTGGAGCTTCTTCATCATCTGGAATAGCAAAATAGGGCAAGCAGATCAAGAGATTCTTTCAAGGAGGTCATGGTAAAGGCAGGCAACAGGGTTTTCAGCAGGGAGGTTTTCAACAAGTCCGTGGATATAGACCGCGGGTTTCAGAAGAATCACAGCAGAGTATGGCAGGACAGCCTACAACATATCTAGGTTTTAGATGTTATAATTGTGGGCAGCCAGGACATTTAGCAAGGAATTGTCCGTATCCTCGAGAGCAGACTTATGGTAGAGGAACCCAGCGGCAGCAGCAGCCCTTTTAGCGGTCAGCAGAGCAGGGCAGAGGTGCACCGTATCAAAGAGGAGGACGGGGTCGAGTGATGGCTGTTACCAGAGCTCAGGCGGAAGCATCCAATCTTATTGAAGGTATTTTACCTTTCTTTGATTTTACTGCTAGAATATTAATTGATCCGAGTGCTTCCTATTCATTTATTTTCGAAGATTTTCTGGATAGAAGAAAGGCCTTGTGAGTTGGTAGTGGAAATTGCTTCAGGAGGGTATTTGTTGACTTCTTGCTTTATAGAAGAGGTCCCAATAGTAATTCATGGGAATCAAATGCCGGCAATATTGTATGCCTTAACATTGAAAGAATATATGATTCTGGGGATGGATTGGTTAGAGGCCTATGAGGCACTGGTTGATTGTAGAAAGAAGAGAGTCAGATTTTGCAGACCCGGTGGTGAAGTGTTTGAATTTCAAGGTATGCCTTTTTACATTCCCAAGTTTATTATTTCTGCACTTAGAGCTAGAAAGTTAATTAATGCGGATGTGTAGCGTACCTTGCTCTGTTAGTCTAGTTGAATCTAGTAAGTCTGTAATTCAGTGCCGTGATTAGAGAATTTGCAGATGTGTTCCCAGATGAGTTACCAGGGTAGCTCCGCATAGAGAGGTAGACTTCATAGTTGAATTGCAACTAGGCAGTTTACCTATCTCTAAAGCACCATATAGAATGGCCTCAGCAGAATTGAAAGAGTTGAAAAAGCAGTTGCAAGAGTTAGTAGAAAAAGGTTTCATTAGGCCTAGTCAGTCACCATGGGGAGCGCCAGTGTTATTTGTCAGAAACAAAGATGGCAGTTTAAGAATGTGTATAGATTACAGACAGCTGAATAAAGTTACAATTAAGAATAAGTATCCACTTCCTCGGATTGATGATTTATTTGATCAACTGCAATCAGCCAAAGTATTTTCCAAGATAGATTTGAGATCAGGATATCATCAATTGCGGATCAGAGAAGAAGACATTGAGAAGACAGCTTTCCGGACTAGATATGGGCATTATGAGTTTGTTGTGATGCCTTTTGGATTGACAAATGCACCTGCAACATTTATGAATTTGATGAACAGAATATTTCATCAGTATTTGGATCAGTTTATACTGGTCTTTATTGATGATATATTGGTTTATTCAGCATCAGAAGAAGAGCATGCAGATCATTTGCGGACTACTTTGCAGATATTGAGGGATCATTAGTTATTTGCTAAGTTCAGTAAATGTGAGTTCTGGTTGAAGGAGATTCAGTTTCTGGGTCATGTAATATCAGGTGAAGGTAATGCAGTGGATCCAGCCAAAGTTGAGGCAGTAATAAAGTGGGAAGAGCCGAGGACTGTGTTTGAGATTAGGAGTTTTCTGGGTTTGACAGGTTATTACAGAAGATTTATCCAGGATTTCTCCAAGATAGCAACACCAATGACAAGGTTGACAAGAAAGGGTGTTCCTTTTGTGTGGTCCCCAGAGTGCAGGCATAGTTTTGCAGAATTAAAGAAGAGGTTGACATCAGCACCAGTTTTAGAGATTCCATCGGGCAGTGGCGGATTTGTTTTGTTTACAGATGCATCCAAGAGAGGTTTGGGTGTAGTTTTAATGCAGCATAGTAAAGTGGTAGCCTATGCCTCCAGGCAATTGAAGAAACATGAGGAGAACTACCCTACTCATGATTAAGAGCTGGAAGCCGTAGTTTTTGCATTAAAAATCTGGCGGCACTATTTGTATGGTGAAAGATTGAGATTTTTACTGATCATAAAAGCTTAAAATATATTTTCTCTCAGAAAGATTGAATTTAAGGCAGCGCCGATGGATGGAATATTTAAAGGATTATGACTTTAATTTGGCATATCATCCAGGCAGAGCAAATGTGGTGGCAGATGCACTGAGCAGAAAAGCGGTTATGAATCAACTTATGATCAGAGAATGGAAACTTTATGAGGATGTGGCGGAGAATTCTTTTCATGTGCCAAGCAGTCAACGCAGAGCAATATTAGCAACTAGTGCAGTGGAGCCTTCTCTTTACTGGCAGATAGTAGAGGCACAGAAAGTAGATACCAATTTAGCAGATATTCTCAGAATGGATGAAGTAAATTTGGGGCATGATAATGTGGTCAGACTAAAAGAACGATTGTATGTCCCAGAAGATACAGAAATTAGACAAAAGGTCTTAGAAGAAGCTCACAGATCGAGGTACACCATTCACCCAGGTAGCACTAAAATGTATCAAGACATGAAGAAGCATTTTTGGTGGCCAAATATGAAGAGAGAAATTGCAGAGTTTATAACCAGATGTGTAGTATGTCAGCAAATAAAAGCAGAGCATCAGAAGCCAGGAGGATTGTTGCAGTCATTACCCATTCCACAGTGGAAGTGGGATGACATAGCAATGGATTTCATAGTTGGTTTGCCCAGTTCATCAGGTCATAATGCAATATGGGTTTTTGTGGATAGATTGACCAAGGTCTGCAGATTGTTGCCAGTTAGCATGACATGGTCAGTTGATAGATTAGCTAAGTTATATGTAGAAAGGATTGTACCTTTGCATGGAATACCAGTTACTATAGTTTCAGATCGAGATCCTCGATTTACTTCAGGCTTTTGGAGGAGTTTACAAAGAGTAGTTGGCACAGAGCTAAGGTACAGTTCAGCATATCATCCTCAAACAGATGGGCAGATAGAAAGAACAATTCAGACTATTGAAGATATGTTGAGAGCTTGATGTCTTGTGTGGGGAGGCATTTGGGAGCGTCATTTGGGTCTGGTTGAGTTTGCATATAACAACAGCTACCATTCAAGTATCGAAATGGCACCTTATGAAGCCTTGTATGGTAGTCCGTGCAGATCACCATTAAATTGGCATGAAGTAGGAGAGAGGCAGGTTTTGGGCCCAGAAATGGTTCGTCAATGTGCAGAAACAGTAAAATTTATCCAAGAAAAGTTGAAAATAGCCCAAAGTCGCCAAAAGAGTTATGCAGATATTAGACGCAGACCATTATAATTTGAAGTTGGTGATTATGTGTTTTTAAAAGTGTCTCCTACTAAAGGTGTATTAAGGTTCAGTAAGAAAGGCAAGTTGAGCCCGAGATATGTTGGGCCGTTTCAAATAAAAGAAAGAATGGGTGAAGCAGCTTACAAATTAGATTTGCCAGCAGATTTCACTAATGCTCATGATGTATTTCATGTTTCAATGTTAAGGAAATATATCAAAGATCCAACCCAAGTTGTCAGTTATCAAAGAGATGATTTGAAGCCCGACATGTCAATGCCGGAATATCCAGTGCAAATTTCAGGTTACAGAACCCAAAGCTCAGGAACAAAGAAATGAGTTGGTAAAGGTTAGATGGGAGAACAGACAAGGTGGTGAAGATACTTGGGAATTAGCGAAGAAATGAGAAAAGCGTATCCATACTTGTTTAAGTCTTTATTTTTTTAGGTGAGTACCATATGGATTGAATTGAAATTTTGATAGTTGGCTTCTGTTTTAAATTTCGAGGACGAAATTTCTTTTTAGGTGATAGTAATGTAACGTTCCGACCATTCGGATCGTCATTGTGTGGTTGTGGAGGCCAGTGTGTGGCCGATGACGTGTGTGTGGCAGGTGGTTTCCGCAGGCTATGGGATTTTGCCCAAAGCAGTCACTGTTTCTCGGTATCTAACGCGACAGTGAGGGGCGTCGCGTTTTGATCGCGACAACCCATGGCGCCGCGTTCATGACACCGCCGGTTTAAGTGAACGTGTGCATGTCTGCCGCGTGTCGCATGCAAGGCGCAAGGGCTGACGTCAGCAGGCTTAAGGCGACAGCCTAAGGCGTCGCGTTCAGGTCGCGACTTAGTCGAGCTTCGCATTCTTAACTTCACTGCGTTTTTAAGAAACCCTGGCAGAACAGAGCTCAGGGAAGCTCTGCTCGGCCAGAGGGTTTTGCTGTGGGAATTGTGGGCGATTCGGCTTGTTAGTGATCAACTTGGCGAGTTTCCACTGCAAGGATGTTACGTGGAGCGGAGGAAACTTCGTACGAGCGTCGTTCTTCGCGTTCTTCGCGAAGGTAGGGAGATTTCCCGTGGTTCGATCCGTGGAACATCCGTATGATGTGGATAATGTGTTTCCTGCTTTCTAAACTTTAGATAGCATGTGTAGGAACACATTAAAGCATGAAAATGGAATGAAAACCGTAGTTTCTAAAGAGTTTGGGGTGATTCAAATGAAGGATTCCGGTTTAGGGTTCGCACCTGTTAAGGCATCGACCCATGGCGTCGCGACCATGTCGCGACACAGTGATGCGTCGCGTTCAGAAGATGACACAACATGCCGTCGCGTTATGAAGGCGACGCAGTACCCTATCGCGATAACAGCCGAATGTAGTTATTCATGAATGCGTATAAGTGTTTGATTATCCGTCCAGTGTGGTTGTGGTAGGGAGGATAGTAAAGGTGCATTGGCACTCTTTCAGCGCTCGGGGAGTGTGTGGTGTGTGGTTCATATGGTGTTCACATGGTTTGCGTGAAGGTTTTACGTGGCTTACGCGTTGTGCACGTAGTTTCTGTGTACGTGGTGTGTAGTTTGACACCTTCCGTGGATACCTCTTCAGTTGGGAGCCCCAGGTTATGTGTGAGCTAGGCACGTGAGTGCTCGGGGCTTGTCCTGGTACTGGGTACCGACGAGGTCTTGTCGTCTTCTTGGACACCCTCACTCTTGTGTTGAGTAATACGTCCGGCTGAGGGAAAGACGGCAGTGGGACAACGACTAGAGAGAGTTTGTTGTGTTGTTGCTTGTAGTGCGCTCGTAGTTGGGGGAGACGGACACCAGTAGACTTACTGGACCTCAGCTAGTCCTGTTTTCCAGTGCCTCACTTTAGGGAGCTCGGGCCAGAGTCCCTAAAGGTGCCAGGCATGGGCCTGCGAGGTGTGTGACTTGCAGGTTGTGGTGGTTTAGTTGGACTCCACAGTTCTTTGTACTTGTGTAGTGGAGCAGCAGCTGGACCTTTCGTCCGTGGCTGCGAGACTGAGAGGTAGTCCTGTGTTGTTTGTCTAGGTCATAACTGGTGTCGCGAACCAGTTGACGTGGCCCGAGTGTGGCATTTCTCTACAGTAGCTCGTACACCTGTTTTGTTTTGCTGTTTATTTATTTACGTCGATTCCTGTTAAGCAGCAAATGGTAAGTGGTACTTACAGTTTTATATCCTGCTAGTTAATAATATAAATTTCTAGTGTAGCATTTCCTGCTTTGCTACTTGTGTTTGTTTGCTCAGTTTTTAGGGAGTTTCCCTACTGAGCCAATGACTAGAGAGGCTCACCCCTACCTCCTATCAGGTGAGGGAGATCAGGAGATTTCGCGCCGTCGTCCAGTGGAGGGTCAGCACCACCAGTAGTGTAATTTTACTTTTCTGTGGTTCACCTCGGGGTATGCCCCAGGTTCTGTTGTAGTTTGGTTACAGTTGTACTATAGTTATGTATATTTCTTGTAAATATTTGTGAGATTGGCAGATCTTATATATATTTGAGCTAGATCCTTTATGTTTCTACGGACTCATGGTATGATATCCCTTGCGAGGCTTCGGCCCGTTCGCGGGAGGCGGACTCGAGTTAGGCTCGTTATTAGGATAACGGGTCTGAACGGCGAGGACCGTCACATCATATGTTTGAACACCTTATGAGATGTGAATAACTTGTGATGACAATTATGGATCTTCATCTTCTTGGGTTCTTATGTGATTTCAATCTTTCGAAGTTATTGGCTTTAAGTCATAACCCTGTCTCAACCAATTGTCTTTCTTATATTATTGAACTTCGAGCAACTTTATCACCAAGATATCTGTATTAATTCTCAATCAAAACTACCTTTGGATTTCCAATTTCTGTTATGCTCATGAAAAGAAATTTATGATATGAAGACAGTGCTCTCTTCAAAAGAGGATTTAGGATCACTTGTGGTAGCACCAACCACTTGTGATCAGCTGAGGGTGACACTTTGTAGGTAAATCCAAGTCAATGGACTGACGATGGTGGGTAAGAAACCCCGTTCTTGCGCAATGAACAAGATCTAAGGTGCTGGAATTGCCTAGGCACTGAGGATATATTTACGTCTATTTAGTAACCTCTTGAGAGCAGTGATGCCTGTCAAATTGTTTCCAAATCAAGCTATGGTCCAAATTCTGAAAGACAAATATGACTCTTATTCGTGTAATTTGTTGGGCTCATTATGAATTCAATTTGAGCTATATGTTTCTGTTAAGTATGAAATTCATGAGCAAATGTGTTTTTGATCCATATATGCTTACTTTCACCTACTGAGTCCTTCCGACTATGCCTTGTTTCCTCCAACCCTTTCAGATTGAAGGTGTGTATAATCTCAGCTACAGATGAATCTCAATTCCTCTGCAGACGATGAAGAGATAAAGAAGAATAGCATAGTTTTATTTTTAGTAGGTTTTCTTTTATTTGAGTTGTTGTTGTATTAAATTAGAGAGATAAACTTAGCTTTTGTAAATAATGGGTATTAGTACTTTGTTACCTTGTGATGTATAATATGTTCAAAGACCTCTTTGTGGAATGGTTTGCCAATTTTGTGCATTTCACGGATTTGTCTGCCCATAACAAAATTTGTCAGCGTAACCCCTCTCCCGATCAAAGGTTATGTGTGTGTATATGTATGTGTGTGTGAAGTTGGAGGAGGGTGTTACAGAGGTGGTATCAGAGCAAGGTTATGGGTGATAGATATCTTTGTGACCATTTTCACAAAGGAAATAAATAAAATTTTGTGTGTATTCTAGAATCTCTAAAGATCATTTTGGTTCTAAAAAATTAAGTGGTTAGTATGAATTAATTGGATGTGTTTGATGGTGTTCCAAGAAATGGCAGACAAAGGGAAAGCTATCAACACACCCAGTGACGATAGACATGAGGAAATTGAAGAAGGTTCTAGGGGGGAAGTTCCCAATATATTACCGGCCAGAAACTCTCAAGAAGGAAGTACTGGGACTCCTAATTTTGCTACTTTTATGCAGTCATTTTAGGGGTTGGTGCAAACACTAATGAAGAAAGAACAAGATGTGGGTGGAGAAAGAATTTCTAGAGCATCGTTGTTAGAGAAATTTAAGAAGATGGGACCTCCAGCCTTCAAAGGCAGTAGCCAACCTGAAATTGTAGAAGGATGGGTTAGAGAGATGGAAAAGATATTTAAGGCAATTAGATGTGAAGAAGAAGACAAAGTCATATTGGCAACTTATATGCTTCAGGATAGAGCAGATGAATGGTGGCAATCTGCCATGAGAAATGCGTTTAGAAATAGAGAAGATAACATTAGTTGGGGAGAATTCCTGAGAGAGTTGTATGAAAAATACACTCCACCACACGTCAAGGATAGGAAAGAAGTGGAATTTTTGCAATTGGAACAAAAAGACATGACGGTGGCAGAATATGAAACAAAATTCACTGAGCTGGAAAAATATGCACCACACATTTGTGATAATGAACTCAGAAGGGTAAAGAAGTTTGTGAGAGGATTGAAACCCAGTGTGAGGAGCAGGGTAGCTCCACTAGATCCCCAGAGCATGGTAGTAGCACTAAAGACTGCATTTATAGTGGAATCTGAATTTATGGAATATATGAAAAACAAAGAAACCAATGGGGGTAAGAAGAAAAATGTGTATAACAAGGAAACGAAAGGTTAGAAGCGAAGGTTGATTCAACCAAGCAGCAGGGAGAACAGAAAAAGAGTTGGCCCGTGTGTGTTCAATGTGGAGGAAGACACCCCGGTGATGAGTGCTGGAAAGTAGCAGGAAAATGTTATGGATGTGGTCAGAAAGGGCATATGATTAAGGACTGTCCACACAAAGCAGACCAGTCAAAAGCGCAAAATCTACAACCTTACTTCCAACAAGCCCCAAGACAGCCACCCAAAGGACCAGCTAGAGTCTTTGCTTTGACAAAGGAGGAAGCCCAAGACACTCCCACTGTAGCTGAAGGTATTCTCCTGACTGAAAATATGTATGCTAGAGTATTATTTGACCCTGGAGCTACTCACTCTTTTATTTCTCGAGTATTTGTTAATTCCATATCTCAGAAACAAGAGAAATTGGTAGGAAGTATGATACTTGACTGTCCTACTGGTCAAATAGCTATTCTTACCTTTGTCATCCCTGAAGTAAATCTGAAAATAGGAGAGCATGAACTTACTACATATGTATATGTACTGGATAATATGCAAGATTTTGATATTACACTGGGAATGGATTGGTTAGCAGAAAATCATGCAATATTAGATTGCCATAAGAAAGTTTTAACATTTAAAAGGCTGGGATTAGCAGATTTCAGCTATACATGCCCAAAGAATAATGGAAACAAGAAGACTATATCAGCACTTAAAGCCATGAAATGGCTGAGAAATAGTTGTCAAGGTTATCTGGCAAGTGTGATGGCCATATCAAATGAGCATAAACAGGTATTAGTTCAAGATATTGATGTTGTAAAAGAATTTCCAGATGTCTTTCCTAATTATTTATCTAGATTACCTCAAATTAGAGAAATTGACTCTACCATTGAACTTTTACCTGGAACTTTGCCTATATCCATAGCTCCTTATAGAATGGCACCAGCTGAGTTGATAGAATTAAAGAAGCAGTTGCAAGACTTATTAGACAAAGGTTTTATTAGACCAAGTGTGTCACCATGGGGAGCACCAGTATTGTTTGTGAGAAAGAAAGATGGATCTCTCAGATTATGTATTGATTATAGGAAGTTGAATCAAGTTATAATCAAGAACAAATATCCATTACCAAGAATTGATGACTTATTTGATCAACTTCGATCTGCCACAATATTCTCTAAGATTGATCTAAGGTCTGGATACCATCAATTGAGAGTTAAAGAAGATGACATTCCTAAGACAGCATTTAGAACCAGATATGGACATTATGAGTTTTTAGTACTTCCATTTAGACTCACTAATGCACCTGCGGTATTTATGGATTTGATGAACAGAGTATTCCAGCCTTATTTGGATAATTTTGTGGTGGTATTTATAGATGATGTGTTGATATTTTCATCTAATGAAGAAGAACACAAGGAACATTTAAGAGTTGTACTACAAACCTTAAGGAAACATCAATTGTATGGTAAGTTAAGTAAATGTGAGTTTTGGCTCAAGGAAGTGAAATTTTTGGGTCATGTGATCTCTGAAAAAGGTGTGGCAATGGACCCGAGTAAAATTGAAGCAATTCTAAATTGGGAAAGACCCAAGAATCCATCAGAGATTCGAAGTTCTTGGGATTAGCTGGCTACTATAGAAGATTTATTGAAAGTTTTTCTTCTATAGCTATGCCTTTGACTCAATTAACCAAAAAAGAATACTTTTGTGTGGAATGAGAAATGTGAGGTCAGTTTTTAGGAATTAAAAGGGAAGCTTACCACAGCTCCGATTCTTACTTTACCTCAAGGATCGAAAGGATTTATAGTGTACACGGATGCATCTCAAAGAGGAATTGGATGTGTTCTTATGCAACATGGGAAAGTGGTAGCTTATACCTCTAAACAATTAAAAGATCATGAAAGGAATTATCCGGCTCATGACTTAGAATTGGCAGTAATCATACATGCTTTGAAGATCTGGCGCCACTACTTATATGGGGAACAATTTGAAGTTTATACTGACCATAAGAGTTTAAAGTACATATTTTCTCAGAAAGAACTGAATCTAAGACAAAGGAGATGGTTAGAATTTCTGAAGGATTATGATTTTACAGTGAATTACCATCCAGGTAAAGCTAATGTAGTTGTTGATGCTTTGAGCAGAAAGAAATCAAGAGCACTACAATTGCACCAACAGTGGAAAGAAATGACAGATTTGATCGAATACTCACCAAGGTGTGATGCAGAAAATCTAATATTGGCATAATTGACAGTAAGGTCGGTATTATTAGATAAAATTGGTGAAGCATAAAACCAAGATCAGAAACTAAAAGAGATGGTAAACAAACCAGGATACATCAAAGATGGTCAAGGGATAATTAGATTTCAAAATAGAATATGCATACCGGAGAATGAAGAAATTAAAAGTAAGTTATTGAAGGGCACAAATCTCAATATTCGATTCATCCTGGAAGCTCTAAAATGTATCAGGATCTGAAAAAGTAGTTTTGGTGGCATGGAATGAAAAAGGACATAGCAAAATTAGTGAGTAAATGTCTGACATGTCAACAAATAAAGGCTGAGCACCAGAAGCCAGCAGGGCCTATGCAACTAATTGAAATTCCAGTATGGAAATGGGAGCAGATAACTATGGACTTCGTGATGGGTTTACCAAAGACAAGGAAGAAGCATGATGCGATTTGGGTAATTGTGGATAGACTAACTAAATCAGCTCATTTTCTAGCAATTACGAAGACTCAATCATTAGAAGATTTTGCTCAATTGTATATAAAGGAAATAGTAAGACTTCATGGAATTCCTTTATCAATAATTTCATATAGAGATCCAAGATTCACTGCTAGATTTTGGAAAAGTTTGCAGGCAGCCATGGGCACACAATTAAAATTTAGTTCAGCATACCATCCACAAATTGATGGCCAATCAGAAAGAACTATCAGAACACTCGAAGATATGCTAAGAGCCTGTAGTTTGGATTGGCGCGGTAGCTGGGATGATTACCTACCCTTGATTGAGTTTGCATACAATAATAGTTACCATACAAGTATTAGAATGGCACCATATGAGGAATTATATGGTAGACCTTGTAGATCACCCCTCTGTTGGGCAGAAGTGGGAGAAAAGAGTCTCATTGGGCCAGAATTAATTCAGAACTGCTCAGAGAAGATTAAATTAATCAGGAAGAGATTACTAATAGCTCAAGACAGGCAGAAGAAGTATGTGGATAGGAGAAGAAGGCCACTAGAGTTTAACATAGGTGATCATGTATTTCTAAAGATCTCTTCAACCAAAGGTATCATGAGATTTGGTAAGAAAGGAAAACTCAGTCCAAGATATGTAGGGCCTTTTGAAATATTGCAGAGAATAGGAGAAGTAGCATATCAGTTAGCTCGACCGCCCTCTTGGTCACACATTCATAATGTATTTCACATATCTATGTTAAGGAAATACATAATGGATCCTTCTCATATAATCAGTTATGAAGATGTGGAAATACAGTCAGATTTAACTGTGCAAGAGGAACCCATAAAAATATTGGACAGAAAAGAATAAGTTCTCATAAACAAAGCAGTTTCAATGGTGAAGATCTTATGGAGAAATGCACTCGTGGAGGAAGAAACATGGGAATTAGAGCAAGAAATGAAAGAAAAGTATCCACAACTATTCGGTAAGTAAATTTTACCAATTTCGAGGATGAAATTTATTTTAACAGGGGGAGAAATGTAATACCCTCGAATTTCAAATATCGTGATTTACTTATCAATTTATGTTTATGCAAACCAATTAGACTTAAATTAAGATATTTAGGATTTAGGGTGTGTTTAAGACACTTTATGATACCGAGGTATCACTTTCGGTCGTGGGCACCCCGACAGGGCGACACCGGAAAATTGTAACGAAAATGAAATCTGAGAACACCATAATTCTTAGAAAAATGTGGTGATATCAAATATGCAATTATCCGGATTTTTGACGACCATATTTTGAGATTAAGTCGACGTAACTATTTTCCGAGCGATTTTTCACCCAGTGGAAAATAAAATCTAAAAACTAAACTAAAATCACCATAATTTGTAAAACATTCCTATTAATCTATGGTTGAAATTTCACCGCAAATGGACTTTTTTTGGACATGTTTACATTAAGACTAAGGGGCCAGTTGAATTATGGGTCAATTATGGTGACCAAATTCTGGGTTTATTTGGGTGCTTACGTGTGAGGCCTTGAGGGGGGCCAGCACACATTAGGATAAGAATAAAACATGAGTTAAACCTCTTACACGTTAGTTACATAGGTGTAAGTGTTAGATGGGGTGCATGAGACATGTGTCACAGTAAAAACCAAATGGTTTTTACTGTTACACCTGGATAGGGAGGAGGCGCCATGCATGTGATGGTCTATGGGCTATAAAAACCTCTCATCACCCTTCGTACTCACCCTTTCCACCCTTTGTTCCTGCTTACCCTTGCACACCACAGCTCCTGCTTCCATTTTCTTTTGTTTCTTGCTACTGGAGTGGCCTTGCTAAAGTTATCTCTGCACCCTTGCGTGGATAGCTTGCAATTGGAGCTAGTTGTTGTGTGTTCTTACAGCTTCGTTGCTAAGGATTACATCTCTCAGGTTGCATCTGTCAAAGTGGTCAACTGTGCAAGCTTCTCATTCCTTCTTCTTATTTCTGTAAAGCTTTACATTAAGGAGAAACTTACTCTAATCAGTAAGGTAGGATCCATCTCCCACTGATTCGGTTCTGTCCTCCACACATGATAATGAATTCTTGATGAACGGATAAGTTGTTATACCTGTGGTTCTTCCATTTTCTTCTAGACATGATAAGATTATTCTTGTTGGGAAAGGAAAAACCTTGTTCTATTTTAGAAATTGACTCCTATCTTCTTCCTTTACTCTTGATCCATGTTCATGTTATAGAGTTCTGGTAGAAGTCTAAATATATTTAGAACAGTGTGAGGATTTCGGTTTAGATGGTTGATACTTCAAGCCTTGATTTAGATCCATGAAACACTTTGAGTTTTAATGTTTATCTTGTAGGAATCTTCCAATAAATCATTGCTATCAAGACCATGCTTCTAGTATTACACTATGTTGGTTTCTAGCTAGACAAGTTTGAATTGCAAAACTCTTGTTCCATCTCGCTTGTGTAGCTTGTAAACCACTGTGAGAATTACAATTAGATTCTTCCATTTGATATAAATCATATCTTGATTCATAGGTTCCATGGTTAAAGTGTAGAGTGAATTCAAAGTCACTTATGAGTGAGGAACTGGCGGCTGTCGACAGACAGCTCATAGCTGTCGACAGGTCAGTCTTCCTGAACTTCAAAATAATTGGGACTGTGGCTAGCTGTCGACAGATAGACACAGAACCAGCAAAATTGAGCTCTGTCAGCTGCTATCTGTCAACAGCCCCTTCTTGGCTGTCGATAGCTACAGTCCTGATCCGAATTTCAGCACTCTTTCATGTATGAATCCTTGCTAAAAGTTCATCCTAAAAGCCTAGCAAGTTACCCCCTTAATTCCTTGGGTATTTACTATCATTTTACTGTAATGATTACCCACTTGGGATACCTTACTCACCCTTGAATTATCCTTGAAGTTGTCAACTAAGAATGGTACTCAGTTGAGTCCATTCTCCTGTATTCGGTAACTAAGTTCATATAACCTGATGTCCTGAGAGTTCATATGTTTGAACACCTTATGAGATGTGAATAACTTGTGATGACAATTGTGGATCTTCATCTTCTTGGGTTCTTATGTGATTTCAATCTTCCGAAGTTATTGGCTTTGAGTCATAACCCTGCCTCAACCAATTGTCTTTCTTATATTATTGAACTCTGAGCAACTTTGTCACCAAGATATCTGTATTAATTCTCAATCAAAACTACCTTTGGATTTCCAATTTCTGTTATGCTCATGAAAAGAAATTTATGATATGAAGACAGTGCTCTCTTCAAAAGAGGGTTTAGGATCACTTGTGGTAGCACCAACCACTTGTGATCAGTTGAGGGCGACAGTTTGTAGGTAAATCCAAGTCAATGGACTGACAATGGTGGGTAATAAACCCCGTTCTTGCGCAATGAACAAGATCTAAGGTGCTGGAATCGCCTAGGCACTGAGGATATATTTACGTCTATTTAGTAACCTCTTGAGAGCAGTGATGCCTGTCAAATTTGTTTCCAAATCAAGTTATGGTCCGAATTCTGAAAGACAAATATGACTCTTATTTTGTAATTTGTTTGGGCTCATTATGAATTCAATTTGAGCTATATGTTTCTGTTAAGTATGAAATTCATGAGCAAATGTGTTTTTGATCCATATATGCTTACTTTCACCTACTGAGTCCTTCCGACTCATGCCTTGTTTCCTCCAACCCTTTCAGATTGAAGGTGTGTATAATCTCAGCTATAGATGAATCTCAATTCTGCTGCAGACGATGAAGAGATAAAGAAGAATAGCATAGTTTTAGTTTTAGTAGGTTTTCTTTTATTTGAGTTGTTGTTGTATTAAATTAGAGAGAGAAACTTAGCTCTTGTAAATAATGGGTATTAGTACTTTGTTACTTTGTGATGTATAATATGTTCAAAGACCTCTTTGTGGAATGGTTTGCCAGTTTTGTGCATTTCACGGATTTGTCTACCTATAACAAAATTTGTCAGCGTAACCCCTCTCCCGATCAAAGGTTATGTGTGTGGTATATGTATGTGTGTGTGAAGTCGGAGGAGGGTGTTACAAGAACAGTATTGTGTTAGAGATTGTTGGATATGAGGATTGAGAAATTGGTGAAGGTAATCGTTATATTTGTGATTTGTGTCAGTGAGTATTGAGAAATAATTCAGATGATAATGTGGTTAGTGATATGAAAGATTGCAGATGATTAAGTGGTTGAAATCAGTTTTAAATGAGGTGTTATTAAACAGAAGAACAATGACTTGTGGCAGTGGGACTAAATGTGTTTTGTGATTAGAAAAATTTATCAGTATTAAAAGGATTTCTGTGATCAGTTGAAGACTAGTAATAAGTAAGCAGGTAGTAGTTTTGAATGGCAACTTGTGGCTGTTAGCAGAAGCATTTGTTAGATGTGGCAGTGTTATAAAAAGGTTTTGTGATATTATAAGGTATTCAGTATAGTTCAACAGTTGAGGAAGTAGTAATGAGTAAGCAGAGGGCAGTTTTGAATGATGGTTTATTGTTTTTAGCAGAAACATTTGTTATGTGTTACAGTGTTACAGAAAGAGTTTGTGGTGTTTTGCAAAGGTGTTCAGTATATGGTAATAATTAAGGTAAGATAAATGTAGGTACTAGAAAAGATTGAAGCAAGGATATAGATAAGATAAGAAGTGGTGAGCAGTGTCATGATTTTAAGAATTTGGAATTGGGATTTTCCCAGTGGAAAGGATAAGTTAGTTAAGAAGCATATAAGAAAGGTCAAGTTGAGCAGAATAGAAAGGCAGAGTGTGAAAGAATAAGAATTTTTGCAGAGATAACTAGGAAGTTTGAGTGGAATTGATTTTAATAAACATATTACAACAGTGTGGACCAGAAGGATCATGAAGGACATGTTATTGTATTTAAGGAAAACCAGTATTCGGATTCCAGGTTTGGTAGTGTTTCAGTGAAAGGTAAATATATATTAAGCAGAGTTACAATATGAATTAGAAAGTTTGAATGGTACAATGAGATTAGTCAGATGATAGAATAATTAAAGAGAGCACTTCACAGAGATCACGTTATGTTTAATGCAGTTGTCAGTAGATTGTTTTTTAAAAAATTAAGTGTTATTGATCAGTAGAAAGGATGAGAATCTAAAGTGGTTACAGCCAGAAAGTTAAGGTAATGTGCAGTAAAAGTTCATGTGGTAGTACAGAATCAATAATTCGGTGGAACAGTGGTATTCTTTCAATAGTGTATCTTCAGAATGTGATGTAATAGCAGAGGCAGATTGGGTAAGAAATAAAGAGTAAATAGGGATATGGCAGAATATAGCAGAAAGAGTAAGTAATGTGTATAGTTTGAAATTTTTTTTGAAGTCAGAAAATTGCAACATGTAAACAACAAGGCTTGATCAGTTAAATAAGAGAAGACTCTTGGGTCAGTTAACAGAGAATTGAAAGAGTTGGGTAGAATAGTTAGGCAGAACATGTATAGAATGGATTGAACAATTTTGTTTCATGATGAAAGAGTATAATGTTACAATAGTACGAATGAGTTAATTTGAAAGATTACAAATTCAGTTTGATTAGCCAGTTAGATTGTAATTTTCGGTGTACAGAAAAGAGCAGAGAATGATAGTGGTAGTAGGGCAGAATTCAGAACTCAAGTATATAGTGTTGCCCAGATAGCAAGCCCAGAGGGGGGTGAATGGATTGCTAAAAATTCTTCTTGTAAAAATTCATGTAAATAAATACACTTGACAGACAACACTAAGATCGATAGTTAGAGTTAGTGTTAATCAAAATAAAGAGAACAATCACACAGACAACAAGAAATTTTATCCTAGTTCGGATCTCCTATCTCAAGGAGTCCTACGTCCAGTCCCCAAGCAATCACTTGGGATTCCACTAAACAAGGGTATAGTCCCCCTTAAGGACACTTACACATCCAACCGCAGCTGATCTTCTCTTCTCTACCAGAAGAGGGATTACACCACCTGATGCAATAGGTCTTCTCTTCACACCCGAAGAGGAATACTCATAGAAAGATGAGTTGAAAGAGAAAAGCCCTAAGACCAAGCTTGTAGACAATGCTTGATCTGAGGCGAAGTCTGAGAGATACAGAATTATCACAGATGAATTCTCTCAGATCAACGCAAGCTCTCAAAGGCAATGCAATATTCTCACAGAGAGCTAAGAGCTACAGAAAATTTGAATGGACGAGCTGGCTCTTGTTTTTTAGGTGACTCAGATTTTCTATTTGAAAATAAGTATTCGAGCTCTTCTTTAGGGAGTCACCAGTCTTCTATTTATCTTCTTTGGAATAATTTGACCATTGTAGTATCTTTTGAAATATCCGTTGTCTTACAACTTCATGCACGTTGGAGCGTCTGGTCCGAAGCAAAGAGCAAGTGAGCCTACAACCATTAATGCTTGGATTGACATACACACCTTCAAGGAAAGATTGTCTGAATCTTCTATCCTCTTGTCAGGTTGACAGGTCCATCTTTGACGTGCTTTTCTACCAAAATCCTGCACACAATAAATGCTGACACATAGACAACTTCTCTTTGTCTAAACTGTCAATCAACATTAGTAGTCGTGTTGTATGAAGATACATAAAAAAGGAAATGTTATTTTGTCAACATATAAGGCAAGACTTTATGTGACAAGTGAGGTAAGCAAGGATATATCGTGTGAAAATATTGTACCATCAAAATGCTCAAGACCATAGGATACAGTGTGATGCGCGGGAAGGTTTTTGAAATCCACAGAGATTTAAAAAATACATTTGAATATCATGTGGAATGAATCTTTATCAAGAAGATTTAAACAAGATTGTTCAATGACTGATTAAGTTATATTTGTAAATAGAGAGTTGGTGTTTAGAAGACAGTCTATATAGAGAGAGAGAGAGAGAGATGATGTTGACATCAAATCGATGATTTAATCAAATAGGAATGTAATCTATGTTGAAACCAAGTCGATGTTTTAGTGAAATCGTTGTAGCAACCAAATCGTTGTAGCGACCAAGTCGTTGTTTAAGTAAAACAGAATCGTTCTAGTGACCAAGTCGTTGTAGCAATAACCAAATTGTTATAGTGACCAAATCGTTGAAACAGAATCATTGTAACGACCAAGTCGTTGTTTAAGTGAAATCGATAATGAAATCGTTGTTTCAATGATGAAATCGTTGTTTAAGTGAAATCGATAATGAAATCATTATATCAACGAAATCGATGTTTAAGTGATATGAAATTGTTGTATCAATGAAATCGATGTTTAAGTGATATGAAATCAATGTATCAACGAAATCGATATTTAAGTGATATGAAATCGATGTAGCAACGAAATCGATGTTTAAGTGATATGAAATCGATGTTTAAGTGATATGAAATCGATGTAGCAACGAAATCGTTGTTTAAGTGAAGCAGAATCATTGTGGTGACCAAATCATTGTTTCCATGAAGTCGTTGTTTTAGTGACATGAAATCGTTGTGTTACTTATGAAGTCGATACTAGACTGAAATCGATGTGCATTCAGGAAGTCATTGTTTAAGTGAAACCGATGCAGAAGTGAAATCGATGTTCTTCTAAGGAAATCATTGTTCTATCAAGGAAGTCGATGTGTACTTAGAAAAAAAAATGTTTTGAACTTCAAATAACAGTGAGTGTAGATAACTTATTGATTTTAATTGACTTGATGCCTATTAATAAACTTCAGAGAGAGATGTTAGATTATGTTTTCAATGGTTTTGTTAATCACCAAAAATACATATAATAAATAAAATTATATGGAGGTGGACTGATCATCATATAGTACAGATGGAAGTGAAACAGAATTGAAGTATTATAGAAAGTAGTTAAGAAACTCAGGCATTTTCTCCCGGTGGTAATTGATTATGTGTTTCAAATTCTTAATAGATGGTTGTGGTAAGCAGATAAAGTCAAAATTGAATTCAGTCAGTGTCATAATGGTAGCAAAAATGACAAGAATTGGTAGTAATAATGAGAGCAGAATTTGTAAAGTATTTTGACCAAGCATTCGATGTAATCAAAGTGGTGCAGCGAAAGCATGGCAAATTTAGGATTCACAAGTTCTGGAGTTTTTCCAAATTAAGGTTTTGCAGAATTAATTATAGAGGCAGTGGTTTTTGAGAAGGATTAACAATTTAGAATATGAGTAAAGTAAGGCATGATTGCAAAGGCAATGATAAACAGATGAAGGAACAACAATGAGAAGTCAGTACCGACAACAGTTTACAATAAAAGGTCATGAACAGGCAAAACGACACAGAAAGGAATGTTATAAACACAACCAGAAAAATGTGGCAGTAGGTTGAGTCCAAGGAGATAAAGCGTCAATGGTAGAATAGAATGGCTCAATTGTGGTGTGAAAGAAGAGTATATCGAATCAATTGAAACAGAAAGGCTATGAAATGAATTAAAAGGGAAAGAAAGCATAATAAGCTAAGGAATGAGTAGAACAAATCACTTAGAGCAGAACGATTTGAAAGGCAAGTGCAGAAGAAATGTATCCTTATTGTTCTGTAAATGACTTTATTTCTTTTTAGGTGGTAGTCCGGCTTGTCGTGGTTTCTTTTGGAATGTCGAGGATGACATTTCTTTTTAGGTGGTAGTAATGTAACGTTGTGGTCGTTTGGATCTGAGTTTAATGGTTTTGGTGTGGTGCTTGTAGACACCCGATTCTGGCCTATAAGTCGAACCATTATTCTTGTTCTCTTAGTGTGCCCCAAGTTGGTCACTCACCTTGAGCCCATCATTAGCCTTGTTGAGAGCCCATTAAAAGCCTAATTTTCTTGATATCCCGTCCATTATCCATTTTCAAAGAGTCCTTGTGCTTAATGGTCCATTATTCTCCCTTATAATTAATCTATATCTTTGAGAATAATCGATTTTATTTACGCGCCGGGTCGTATCGTCGCGTTAGCCTTATCGTGCTCTCCATGGCTGTCGCGACAGCCCATGCATGTCCATGCATGTACCCTTAGGGTCACGACCATTCTGGTCGTCATGACTATGCTTGTCGCGCCCTTACGACCTGTTGCGACTACAGCCGCGTGCGCTGGCCTCCGCAACCACCTCCTATTTATCCTCCATTGGCATTATCCTCATCCCTAAGCAACCTCCCAACCCCTTGGCCACGGTTTAGGGTTGTAGGGCACCTTGGGACTTCCCTAGAACTCTTCCCCACGAATTTTCCTTGGATTTATCCTTCATTTTTTTTCATTATCTCCCATGGACGGGATTTTCTCTCTCATGCTCTATATAAGCACCTCTTCTCCTTTAGAGGAGGGGGGCATTTTTCTACCACGAAGTGCTGCCGAAATTTCTCCAGGATCAACACTTAGCTTGTGGCTAACTCTTTCCCTCCCATTTTCCACTATCCTCTTGTTCAAGCCATGCAACATTCTTCTAAAATGGAGCTTGGTGCTTGAGGAGGGCGACTTCCACCTCCTTCCATGGTTTCTGCATAACCCAAGGACAATACACAGTGCCAGGGAGTCGCCCCTCTGGGGCTCTACATCGAAGATATTGATTGCTGACGGAAGCATATCGATTGAAAATGAAACATAAGAAATGATAGAATCGATTTGAATAAAAGAGATGAATAATTTTTACTTTGAAATAAATTGATGTATTTCAGTTATATGCAGATATATATTACAAATTGTGCAAGCATAATTCCCTTCTAAGAGAGGTGAATCTCTCTTCAAGTAAGACCTTTGTAAAGATGTCTGCTAACTGATTTAAAGTATCTATAAAAGAAATATTAATATTACCATTTGCTACATGATCTCTAATGAAATGATACCTAACCTCAATATGTTTGGTCCTCAAGTCCTGCACAGGATTTTTGGTGAGATTGATAGCAATAGTGTTGTCACAGAGCAGTGGAACAGTCTTGATATGTAATCCATAATCTTCAATTTGTTGTTTGATCCAAAGAAGTTGAGTGCAACAGCTCCCAGCAGCCACATGTTCAGCTTCAGTCGTTGATAAGGCTACTGAGTTTTGTTTCTTTGAAGACCATGAGATCAAACATCCTGCAAGAAACTAACAACAACCACTGGTGCTTTTTCTATCCACCTTGCATCCAACATAGTCAGCATCTGAGTATCCAATTAACTTGATTTTACAGTTTTTAGGATACCATAGACCTAAATTGTGAGTATGAGCTAAATATTTAAAAATTCTTTTTACTGAAATCTAGTGAGATTCCTTGGGATCAGATTGATACCTAGCACACATGCATACACTAAATAAAATATCAGGTCTACTAGTAGTTAAGTAAAGTAGTGAACCAATCATACCTCTATAAAGTTTTTGGTCCACTTTCTTATCTTGTGGATCACTATCTAACCTTGTTGAAGTGCTCATTAGAGTAGATAAAGGCTTTGCATTGTCAAATCCAAATTTCTTTAATAATTCATTGGTGTATTTTTATTTGACTAATGTGAGTGCCTTCTTTGCCTTGTTTAATTTGTAGTCCAAGAAAATAATTGAGCTCCCCCATCATGCTCATTTCGAATTCTCCCTGCATTAACTTTTCAAAGTACTTGCACAGAGATTCGTCAATAGATCCAAAAATGATGCCATCAACATAAATTTGTACAATTAATATGTTGTTAGTACAGGATTTAATGAATAGAGTGATGCCTACTTTGCCTCTAATGAAATCATGATTTAAAAGGAATGCAGTGAGTCTTTCATACCAACCTCTAGGTGCTTGTTTCAGACCATATAAAACTTTATGCAATTTAAAAACATGATTTGGATAGTCTATATCATCGAAACCAGGAGGTTGTTCGACATAGACCTCCTCTTTTATAAAACCATTCAAAAATGTTGATTTTACATCCATTTGAAAAGGTTTTAAATATAATGCAGATGCATGTGCTAGTAAAATCTGAATAGCCTCAAGTCTAGCCACTGGTGCATAGGTTTCATCAAAGTCTATGTCTTCCTCTTGGGAATAGTCTTGAGCTATTAATCTAGCCTTATTTCTAGTAATGACACCAACTTCATTCCTGAACACCCATTTGGTGGCAATCACTGGGTGATCTGATGGTATAGGAATAAGGGATCAAACTTAGTTTTTCTTGAACTGATTTAGTTCATCTTGCATGACTAGAATCTAAGATTCATCAGTCAATGCTTCATTGACTGTTTTAGGCTCATTTTGAAAACTGAAAGCTAAATAATCACAAGAAATAGTATTACATTTGGTTCTTACCCCTACATGTGGATCTCCAATGATATTTTATTTTGGATGATCCTTCTTATATCTCCATTCCCTAGGAAGATCTTCATGAATTAGATCTTTCTGTTGCAGTTCTTCCAAGGGTGGATCTTCATTATCTTTAATAGATATATTTTACATTTTCTTAAATATATCCTCCATACCTTCATCATCACTAACAATTTCTTTTCTCAAGGAAGGGTTAGATTCATCAAATATAATATGTACATTTGCTCAATCAGCAAATTTCTTTTATTGAAAACTCTATATTCTCTAGGTTTAGAAGTATAGTCAAGAAAAATACCTTCATCATATTTTGGATCCAGCTTACCAATGTTTGTCTTACCATTGTTGTGAATGAAGCAGGGATATCTAAATATCTTGAGATGACTGATCTTGGGCTTTTTCTGCTTGTACAACTCATATGTTGTCTTCTTCAATATAGGCCTTATCATGGATCTATTGATTATGTAGCATGATGTGTTGACTGCATCTGCCCAAAAGTATCTTGGAAAGTTGTATTCAGATAGCATAGTTCTTGTCATATCCAATAATGTGCTTATTTTAGCAAGTTTGATAACAAGACAAGAAAGAGAGAACAATCGGCAAGTAGAGAGCATGATCAATCATATAAGTTTAATTAGAATCATGTGAAAATCTTTACAATTTATTCATGGGTTGATTAATGCATGATAAGACCTTCTAGAACCTTCCTAGAATAGATCAAACTCACACATGCAAAGAAACAACGCAAAAAGATGAAAACCAAGACTTATGACCCTTAGAAAGCAAATGCAGCCCTATCCCTTCACTTCCTTAGGTAATAACTCACTAATTTCTTGTGCAAATCTCACACATGAATATACCATCTTGAATCCCTTTGAATAAGGAATCCAACAAAGAAAATGGCTCATCCATCCAAGGTCTATAGAAAAAGTTATGGCCAGTTAAGCAGACACTGTGTAGAGTGAGGGTTGCGACAGACTACTTGTCGCATTCTGAACGCGACAGGTCGACCCATCGCCTTCTGGACAAGTGTTTTGGGTTCCCAAATGCACCTAGTTTGACTCCTACTTGGACTGGGGTGACATGGGACACTTCTAGGGCTTATAACTCACTGTACAGAGCATGAGAACTTGTAAAACCATGTTCATTGGATTCCTAGCTCACTAAGCTATCTACTGTAATGAGAAATTAGAAAACCAATCACGTTTACTGGGTCAACTTGACTTTGTGGTACAGACTATGGAAAACTAACACAGTAGAAATGTTTCGGTCACTGCTCTCTACATACACCATGAAACAAAGAGATTTTGATCTTGTTTGAAAGTAGACTCAAAGGGGAACATTATTCATGTTGAGTGCCCGATCTAAAAACGACTCAAGTGAGAGGTAGAAGACTTGTAAGACAGTGCAAGAGTTTTACTAGACATAAATTACACTATGATGATGTTGGATTTAATTCGATGAAACAACAAGATAAAAATTGGGGAAAATAGCATGAATATGATCTAAACATATGTATGTAAGTATGTACAAGTTTAATTAGAGTTTGGCTTGGAGATAACCAATCTTTCAATTAGAAGAACAAGTCGTCCTCCCAAAAAATCCTAGATCAAAAGGTTGGAGAAGAATGCCTAATACCTGCGATCTACTGTGTAAAATTGGGCAAAAAAATAGCATAAGGAACTAGACTTGAAGGGCTTTCCAGAGGTATATGGTTTGCTAACTTTTGTCGAGGTTTTACTAACCTTTGGTGACGATCAATCTAGCTCTTACATGCAGGTCACTGCAAATCAAAGTTGGGGACAGCACAAAGTTCTCCTTGCTCCAACCTTCTCCTTAAGATCTCCAGCCACCACAGCCTCCAAGCATGCCTCCAAAAACCCTAAGGGTCATCCCAAGGCAAAGATGGGGGTTTATTTATAGAAGGGTGGTCTTTAGGAGTCCTAATTAGATTAGGAAACCCAATGGACGAATTTAGAGAATTCTCTACCACAGCTTTGGGATTTCTCTCCCAATTAGAGATGAAGACAAAGTGGGAAACCCATCTCTAAGTTGTACCCATGAGTTGGGCTCAATTTGGAGTCCAAATAACTATGTATTGGGTGAGTATTTAACCCATTATTCTTGTTTAGTTGACATTTTTGAATTTCATATTATTTTCCAATCTTGAATTTATTCACAGCCCAAGAGACATCTCTTGGCCCAATTTTCTTGATTGATAGTTGAGAAATGATGTTGGAGTCCATCATAGTTTTTATAATATTTTTGGACTTATTTTATACGTGTGATAATGGTTTTGTGACTTATATCTAATTTACTATGATAAATCACAAATTATCTTAAACTTAGCCCAAAGGAATTTTATTGGCCCAAATTTATTTATGGGTCATTGTATGATATTATTTAAAGTCTAACTTTAATTTTTACAAAATTTTTAGATGCATCATAGCACATGTGATAATAGTGTGTATGTATTTAATTAGCTTTATCATAATTATCGAGTTTATCTAATTGATTTAAAATGGCATTGGACTTGGCTCGAGTTCGATTACTGGATGTTAGGGGATGTTGTTTATAGTCCAACATGATGTTTTATTTTGATACTTCGTTGCACCTTAAACATGTGATAATAATATCTTTTGTATTTACCCCTTTTAGTATTTGAATAATAGCTATTTTTTTAATTTATGCCAATTTTTATTACTTTTGAATTTTCGGGATGTTACACGATGGTTAGAAGGTGGAGGATTTGGTGAACAACTCCAACTTTTGGTCAAGGGTTAAAAAGATTGTGTAGATGATTGTGCCTCTTTATGAGGTTTTGAGACTTATGGATGGTGATAGAACACCAACGATGGGGTTGGTATATGCAAAAGTGGAGGCTGCTAAGAAACGTATATATGTACAACATCATTTGTAGTAACCCGGAAAATTTAATACTTGAAAATTTTAAAATAATAAATTTCTTTAAAACGAAATAATAGAAACATACGTACTACTATCGTATGTGCAAGAATACATCAGAAAATTCCTTAAAAATTATAAATCAACCCCAATATTATCTCTAAGTGTTCAACGAAGAAATTCGTGCAACGAAAAATTCGATTGGCCAAGCGTACATCACAACGTGACTAATTATCCAAATTAGGAAACTAAGTCGGAAAATAGTTAACCCGGAAAGATAACGCGCCCATAAATCAAACGAACATGTCGGAGAGGCCTCCAACATCGGGTAATGATGACCCATTATCGGAATTGGACCAATGGATCTCTCATAGCCCATAAATAAAATCAAGTAAGAAAATTATAATAAAATCCGTAACTCTATTATTGTCTAATTAAAAAGGGAAATCTATAAGATAAATTCCAATAAATAATGGTATTTGTTAAATAGACCATATAAAATTTATTGGGCCAAAATAGGGATTTTTAAAAGGGGAATAATAGGAAAATACCTTAAATTCGTAACTTAAATATTACCTAAATGGAAAAAGGGTATTAAAGTACTACAATAAGAAGTTTGAGTTAGAATTAGATTCCTAAACCTACCCTAATAGGTTGGCCACGAATTTAACTCTCATCCTAACCCAAATTGGACATGGCAAGCTTGGAAGGAGGTTAACAAATAGGAAATTCAGAATTAAATAGGAGTTAGAGTACTATTAGGAAATAGAAAGAGGAGAAGCTTAAATACCCTCCTAAAACCCTCATGGCCAGCCCTAGCTCGTGCCAAGGGATTGCTGGACCAGGAGGAGAGGCCAAAAGGGAGGAGATTTCGGGGGGAGAAGAACCTTTCAAGCTTTCAACCCTGTTCTTCAAGTTCTAGCCCTAGAAGAGGAAATCGAGTCAAGGTAGACATTCTCACAAGCTAAAATCCTAATATTTCGTCTGTAGATTATTCCATGCATCAGGAACAAAACCCTCAAGTTTCATAATTTTCCATCGAGCCAATATTTTCTTATTGAAATTTGAAGTCCTGCAACTCTCTTGACCCCGAACCTTCATGTTTAATTCATATCTCCTTGAATACTCTATCTCATGCCTCAAAAATTTTATTGAAGATACGGATGCATGTTAGGCATCTTTCGCCCCTAAAAGCCCTAATTTTTATCCACCCTACTTCGTGAATTAATTCTCTCATCTCAACTGCTCACTGTGTCATATACTCCATGTTTGACTTGAATAAAGCATGTCGAAACTCTATCTATTTTCAAATTCCTATTTAATGGTAAGTACTCACGTATGTCTAGATCAATATGCAACTTGTTTCATGATTTTTCATCGACTATACAATTAGTTATGAATTTTTGAGTCACCCTGTGTCAAAACATGTTAAGTTGGCAAGCAATCCCATGCTAGCCCCTTTTCCCGCTCGAACTCAGGTGAAGTACCTAAGAACGCGACGGCCCGATAGGTCGCGTTCTTAGGGCCATCGCGATCTGCTCGCGATAGGGAACCCTGTCGCGTTCTGGCCGCCTGAACGAATGACCCGTCGCGATCTTCATAAGACCCTGTTGCGATCTGCCTGCCTGTTCTGTCATGCTCATCGCGATCCTTACAAGCCCCCATCGTGTTCACACTTGATCCTGTCGCGACCCTCACAGAGACATGTCACGTTCTGAAGTTTTTCATGAAAACCCACCTTTTTGTAAGATCTATTGTGATACAGTCACCCCCATGTCTTATTAACTGTCATGAACACTGAAAAATGAAGTTGTAATTATTGAATATATTTTAATTAATTCAAGTTAATCACATGATCTATCTTGTCCATGATTTTCTCTTACACTTGCACTCACTTTGAACCATTCAATATGGCTTAACTTGGCATGAAAATTGTCACATGTACATCTAGCAAATTTATTTCCGTTATATATATTAATTACCCTATTTTAAATGAACTTGTCTATGTTTACTTGCGATGTTTTGGGAATACCGTTATCGACGCTCCACTGTTCTATAATTCCTCTAGAACGTCGAGCACTTGTTTCTATATATACACTCTCTCTTGACTTGGACGAACTCTCTGTCGGATACTCCTTCTGCCGGACTAGTGAGTCTTTATTCAAGGCCTCCGTAAGTCTCCTCTGTCCATGGGTTCCCACATGGTCGACGAGCTGGTTGTACCTTAACACCTATGATACTCTATAGGGATCAGTAAGATCCGTACGGCCTTAGATTGTTCTCTCTCTTATCTTGAATCACGTCGGACCTCTAGACCTATGCATAACATGGCCAGTGGAAAGGTAGTGAGTTCCACCTGACTGCCAACACTGTACGTGCGTGTTGCACAACTGTTACTATCACTCGTTACTCGACGTTTCATGTGCAATGACCATAAGATCTCATCTACTGTCTCTATACTCTCGTTCACTTTACTATCTCATCTATCTCGTACTCTCTTGGTACCCTTGAGCTGTTGTGGCTTCTACTGTTTTGTACTGTTCATGACTGTCTAGTGCTAAAAAGGGTCTTGTGACTCTACTAACTTGAATGCATACTGTTCAGGGCACGGAGAGTGTCCGAGGGGCTCCAATCTAGTCCTGGGGGTAGAGAGCCACCCGAAAATACCTGCAGGGGCAATAGACAGTGTTCTGCATTGCACCGATTCTGACTGACTGTTCTGAATTAGCTAGACATCTGACTGTTACACTGTTACTGTTAGTCTGGTGATTCAGACGTACTGCACTATTACTGAGCTGCCACTGTCTTGTTATTAAGCGACTACTATCGTACTCTCTACTTGCTCTACTTGATACTTGCTATCTTGAGTTGTTGTGTTCTAACGTGACATAATCGTGCTCGAAGTGCTATACTCTCTCGTTGTCTATTAACAATAAAAGTGCTATGCTATCTCTCGGCTATCTACGAATAACCAAAGTGTCATTACTATTACGATTAACGAAAGTTAGTCAAAAGTGCTATACTATTTCGATTGATGAGAATCAATCAAAGTGCAATTTACTCTTTACATGACTATCTACTATCTCTCTTCTTGCTATACTTGTCGCTGCTATCTCTTGACAATGACATTACTTGCTATTATTGTTATCGTTTCTATCGTGACTTGACTTTAATCATCGTGCTATACTTGATTCGTCTACTATTTGAACCATGTTATTTGTGCTATTACTTTCTCGACTATACATGACTCGTTCTATCATTTGTTACTCTGCCATTTAATGCATTAATTATTTAAAGCCTGCTTGACTATTGAGATTTAAATCCTACTGGGCGTTATCGCTCACCCTTCGTTATTTGTTATTGTGTCTCAGGTAAGATAGAAGATGACGTTGTACGCACCAATGGGACGGGACCAGAGTGATAAGTGACCTGGAGTCATATGACGAAGTTACCCTAGCACGATTGGAGTCTAGTAGTTATTGCTTTAGATTTCTTTTCAATGTAATGATGTCATTGAGCCCTATGTATTGGCTCCGAATTAGTGGTTGTAATAGTCTTAGTGATTTTATAATGAAATCAAGAGTTTATTTCAATTATTATTTCGTTAGATGCTCTGATGTTTGCGTCTGTATGCGCAATTCACATTACCATACTCGTTGCTCACATTTCCCCCGATTTATTCCGCTGCTAAATTGGAGGGGCGTGACATCATCCAAGATAGGTGGGATTGCCATTTGCATATGGCAGATAAATAAATACCAACCTATGACTATAATTGTCACATCCCGACATTTAATATATCTACAAATGTCGTAACATGAGTGAATAAGAAATCAAGAGTAAATTTTGAACTTTTTGAGCAGAAATTGCTCGGGGGCTTCACTAAATAAAAATTAATTAACTATCATTCTTTAGGTATTACACGGTTCTCAAATTACAACTCAAAGGAAGACGCCGCAAAGGTTAATCTCTTAGCACACAAATCTCGATGTCCCGCCTTCTAGAGCTGTAGATAACCTGGGAAAAAGTAGGTATGAGCAATCTTGCCTAGTAGGATTTATCCTCCAAAATCAAGGAATATAAAAGTTTACATGAGTCAAAGATAACTGTGGTACAAGAATGTAATAAGTACTGAGTACAAGTAACGGAGAATGGTACAAATCAGATCGTAGATGAAGTGAACCATGATTATCAAACAGTGATAAGAATAAAATAATATGCCAATGAACTGACATATAGTGACCATCAGTGAAATAGCAAAGCATGAGTGTATGAACAATAGTTCAAAAGAAAATAGAGAAAGTGTATGTGTAGAGATGCCCTGTCCACTCCTCAAGCAAGCAATAAACATTCATGTCTCAACATAATTCATAGAAATGTCGACCAATTTAGAATATAGTGGTGTCATGCCAAACACCACGTGGATCCATACTGCTCTACGCAAATTAAACGAATTCGAGTGCTCCTCCTGGGACTGGATCTGCCCCATTTGCACAGGCATTAGTCCATGAGAGTCCGAAGACCCAAAAGTACATCATCCCATTTCCATTTTTGATAAACATACATACATGGTACTTGGGCACTCATCAGAAGTAAAACAATATCACAGGAAGCAAGGCTCTATGAATTAGTGGTTAAAGATATCCAGAAGGTATAAGAAACAACATAATTTAGGATGTCCAAGAATAATCCAAGGATGGATTTGGTTGATGGTTAAATAACTCATCCTAGTGATATAGTAGTTTAGAATTCAAGAAAATAGTAAAGACAACTTGTTTGGACAGTTCAAGAGTGTATTAGATGAAGAAATGGGTCTATTTGCCAATAGAGACTGGTGGTTGTCGATAGCTACTGCTCCATCCAGAACTGCATTTATGCATATGGTCTTTAGTTGTTGACAGCCGACTGGCTAGTTGTCGACAGGCACTGGCTGGTTGTCGACAGCTACTGGCTGGTTGTTGACAGGACTGGCTAGTTAAGGCTACAAACAGGGAATTCAAGCTCTGATTATACTGTAACATTGGAGACTTGATATTTGGGAAATAAAGACGGTTTGTTATGGTCCACAAGAGTGATAATCAAATAGCATTCAAGATGAGACATTCAGTGGCACAAATCAAACTAAGTAGATTTCTCTTGTCATGTAGGAAACAAATCGAGGTTTCTAGTTTCAAGATGTAATCTTGTGTTCAAAACATACTAGCAAGGGATTGGAATCAGTTTATGACAGAGGTACATAGCCAACGATGGTATTACTATAGAACAAAGGAAATTATAAGGTTTGTTCGAGGTCTAGAAAATACAACCAGATGGAGTCCAGGTCTGATTATTCCATTAGAAAAGGATGGAATCCAAAATTGAGTATTCTGTTGGAAAAAGATGATGTTTAGAACTAATGGATCCTCATGAAATCGTTGCTTGAAGGTTTTAAAACTATGGTCATATTCAAGAAAAGATAAAGCCCATGATTATTACGAGATAGATTAAGCAAGAATATACAAAAGCAGTTTCTACCAATCGGGAGTGGTAGTGACCAATTTTGTCAAGGAGATGATATCAAAATCATATGATACATGAACATAGGAGGAAGACATGAGATTTGTTAAGCTTATTCAAAGTCACTAAAATAGAACATGAGGTTGATTTGGCTTGTTTCATAAGTTCTTACAGAGCATAAAACAAGCAGAAAATAAAGGTCTTTAGGGATAGAGAGGCTTGCGAATATGTAATTAAGATTTTACAGGAGGCACCTACCATAGTCGAACAATACTATCAGGTCAAGATGGCTTATAAGCTTCCCGTTTATGCATCCTTGCACCTATTTACTCTCCCTTACTTACTTTTTCCTTCCTTCTTTCTTTTCCTTTCTTTCTTTCTTCCTGAAGAGAGTACTCCCAGAGTATGGTAGCGATGGTGGGGAAAGGAGACTAGAGGAGTTGAGAGAGTACTGGAAGAAGTGATGGTGGGATGTGAAGAGAAGGAGGAGAAGACCTGGTGGCGTGAAGATGGTATGAAAAATAGAGAGAAAGGCCAAGAGAAGATGCAGAAGGAGTTTAGAAGGGCCTTTTATGGACTTGGCCACCCTCATGTATGGCCACCACGTAGATGAGAGAATCCTCATCACCTCTAAAGCCTTCTTTACTTGCGACGCTTTCTATTTGGGATAAGGCTTCACCAAAGGCCAACACACAGTGATAGCCCATGAATGCATCGTTAAACATGTGACTAACAATCTCAAAATTATCGGCCTACACTAAATATTTTGACAATAGTTAAGTGGTGAGAGCCGAGTCGAATCCACAGAGAAAAAGATTTTAGAATTGAAAACCTTGAGTTTCTTTGATTAGAAAAATGTGTTGAGGATTTTAGAATTAAATCTAAAGACTAATTTGATCAAAAGAAAATAACTATAAACTTAATAGAGAGATATTAAGAGAGAGAGAGAATATAAAAAAAACAAAAGAGAGAAGTAAGAAAATAACTACTAGACTAGTAAACTATTAACTAAACAAAATATTATAAATCGCCTAACACAAGCATACCTATACTAAAATAGATTTAAAGAGACAAGAAGTGAAGAGAGTGAAGAGATGCGGAATTCCCTAAATGGTAATCTAGAAGGGGGGGTGAATAGATTACGGACAATTTAAAAGCTTAACGCCCTCTTTTTACAATAGCACAGACAATTAAGGTGTTAGCAATGATCAGACTATGTGTGGATGTGTGTGAGTGATTGATAGATGGATAAGCAAGCACTCAAATGTGTATTAATGTGTCGTGCCTACCAAACATCTAATGCAAATTCGTGCAAACCACGAGACACGTAGATTTTACGTGGTTCGGAGTACACAACTCGTGTATCCTACATCCACGGGCCACACACACACGCAGAATCACCTGCTTAAGAGCTAGTTCACGAACTACAACTCACACACGTGTTTATCTGATGTGAACCCACGATCAGATTAACACACACACACGTGTATCAAGCACAACAACCGCTTGAAACACCACACACACACACAAGGATGGAATAGAAAGAACAGGGAAGGGTTTGAGAGTTGAAGAACAAATCCAATAAGCAAATTCTTCCTCTGAACATCCTCCTGGAGTCCAAGCCTCGACTTTGAGATCAGATGTTGATGTAGATGCTTGAATCCAAGACGTCCGGACTTCACCTTCCGCTGCAAGAGTTTTCCGTTCTTGGTTCTGGGCGGTAGGTTGAAGCAGAGCAGCAGAACAAGGCTTCTTGTAAGAACTCTTTAGGGTTTTTGCTTGGAGGCTGCTTGTGTACGAGATTTGTTGCAAAAGGTTGCTTATATATGAGTGTTAACATATGGAGAGTCGTACTCCATAGAAACACTAAGTTTGACAACTTGCAAAACTTCCCATAATATGTTTTTCGCTTGTCTGTCGACAGGTCTTGCACCTGCTGTCGACAGGCGAAGACAGCTTGTAAAGAACCAGAAGGCTGAAGGCTCTGACTGTGTGCATCTGTCGACAGGTGCTCTGTTGCTGTCGACAGGCGCAGGCCTTCCAGAGCTTTTGATCTTCGAACTGGTTGCATCTGTCGACAGGGTCACTCCTGCTGTCGACAGGTGATGCCTTGGCAGAACTGGCTGCTTTCTGACTGTTTGTATCTGTCGACAGGTCATTGCTTGCTGTCGACAGGTACCTTGTCTTTTGACTTTTACTTGATCTTTCAAGCTTGTTTTTGGCACATGTCTTACATGGTATATCTCCTACAAAAGTAAGCATAATTAGTGAGATATTATGAGCATAAAATCAAGCATTGTACCAAGTTGTTATGACAGGTTATTGTTTGAAGATCTCATGCATTTAAAACTCAATTCACATTGTTTATCACTTGTTTGCATTGTACATCATTGCACATCAATGTTCATCATCAAAAACATGTTGTATTGATTAATTAGATTGTGAGAACCCAACATTCTCCCCCTTTTTGATGATGACAAAATTAATCAATTAATGCATAATTGAGTTTTTCTCCCCCTTTTGACAACATCCAAAAGCACACCATAGACACAAGTAGAATGCACAGAGCAAAGATTTTCATTGATTTTCATGAGTGCATACACATGACATTGGGTGCTAATGAAAGGAAATAAGAAGTAAAGGGAAAGTCATGGCATGATGACCATAGAAAAAGCAAAAGTACATTAAACATGACATGAATAAAATGAAACTTAGACTACAGGACTAGACCCAATCCTAGACAACTAAGCTTTCTAAGCATCTTCATCAGCGGGCTGTGAAGGAGCCGGTTGATCAGCATGACGCTCAGGAGCAACGTGGTCCAGGCGTGAATCTAGAGCTGCAATGCTAGATTCCACAGTATCCAATCTTGCATTGAGGCTTTCAAAACAGTGGTCATCTGAAGTTGCAACTGAGCTAGCAATTGACGGATGGACGGCTCAGTAGCACCAACAGTGACATCTCCCGGAGCATCAAACGACTCAGTGTGGGAGTCATCTTCATCTTCAGCATCTTCCTCAGCTTCATCTTGATCTTCATTTACCTCTTCAACACCAACACCAATCTCTTCAGCTACAGCTGCTCCCTTGCCCTTGAGATCTCTTGAAACTATCCCATCAACTAGCTTGTAGCCCATCCTCTGAGCTGCGATGAGGTCATAGGAGCTACGGGAAGAAAGATCCGTCATCTCCTCCTGTGGGATGTGGATGCCAATAAAGAGGAATAGAGATGTGAGTTGGCATGCATAGGGCATTGATCTCTTTGAACTTCGAACACACTGGCGAAAGATAGAGATCATGAGGAGTGGAAGGTTGATGAGTTCAGTTTGGAGGAATTGGTGAAGCAGAGACTTGTGAAGGGAGGTCACAAGTTCACGGCTTCCATCCTTTGGAACAATTAGTGTGGTGAAGATGTGGTGGATTAGGCGATGAAGTGGAGGGAAAGAGTTGGCATTCAAATGCATACGACTGGTGGGGTCGTAGGGCTGCCGAACGACGAGAGTGTGGAACTCCTCGGGAGTTGGATGAAAGGTTTTGATGTCAACTCCTGTATTGGGGATTTGAAGGGCAGTGGATAAAAGGTTTGGAGTTACAAAGAGGGAGTGTCTTTGACTTTGGTGATGAGCTTGTCATCTTGGACAAGCGAAGATGGTATAGAAGTCCGTCACAGCGGTGGGAGAGTACCGCTTGTGATCGTAACAGAAGGGTGACCAACCCTGGACATCAAAAAGAGGCAGAAGGCCGGGAAACATGTCCTCTAAAGAGATGAAGTCGACGTAGCGGGGCTGCGCGACTTTGGTGAAGATGCCATGGACGTTGAGGAGTTGGAGATTTGGCGAGATCACGAGCTCCGGCAAGCGATCCTCCCGGTGCTTCGTGCGACGCTCAGAGGTCGCCCTGGAGCCCTGGCCTTGTTCGGGAGATCTTGCACGGCGACGAGATGCAATCTTCTTCGCCGTTGGAGCCATGAGATGTTGATCCTCGTGTAGGAGGGAGAGGGTGGAGGAAGAAGAGACACGAGACAGAGAGAATCCGCAAGGGAGGCGGGATCTCTGCCTGCGCCCTGGAAAGGGAGGGTTTTTTTGGGTGGAAGGAGGAAAAGGGTTTTTGGAAGGAGGTAGAAGGGGAAAGGGGTGTGGGATCCTTTTTAAAGAGTTTAGAAAGGATTTGAAAGGTTGGTCCCACAAAAAACCGGTTTAAACCCTGGCCCTTTGGCTTCCCGTTTGGGTCTGGCCGTCTGCTGTCGACAGGGCCTTGGTGCCTGTCGACAGGCACTTTCAGAAAATGGCCAATTTTGTGATTTTTGGTGATTTTTGAACTGAAGCTCTGAGCAATGTCTTCCAGGTGTTAGATGAAGGTGTATAAGAGGTGAATCATGTATGTTAACCTACCATATACAAGGATATAATAAACCATATCATTTTCCTCAATGGTTTTAACATAATACCCAAGGAATTTAAGGTTAAAGCATTAAGAAAACACTCACTTAAATAAAGAACAATGCACACTCACCCTTCATTGTATAAATACAATGTAAGACAACACAATCCCCATTTTGTGGATAGGCAAATGATGCATGAAATGATATCTATATGTCAAGACAATCACAAGACCAATGACCTTGGAAATTATGACTCATTGGAGGCTACACACTATTTCCTTTTTTGTAATTTAGAAAAACAATGGGAGGAAATGGTACTTAAGAAGACGTCACACCTTTTGACGTGAGGATAAACATTACACGTGCCCATACCCCCAGTTACTTAGTGGAAGTTTCTATCATACCGTTGTACAGAGATGATGAGTTAGCCTTTTGACGCGAGGGCAGACATTTGTGATGCCCATCACCCCGGTTACTCAGCATAACCCAACATTGCTCTATATTCATCCCAATGTAAAGTTGATTTTCATTATCTATTATTTTTTTGTTTTCCTTGTGAAGATTTTTCAGAAATAGGTAGCTTTTCTCCAAGTATGTTGTAAAAGCCAATATCAAGTAGGTGATATGATTACCTATCAATATTAGACATGCACTTTCATGACCAAAAGGCTTATCAAGTAAATTGAGACTATGTTTGCCCACAAAGAATTGATTTAGAGGAGTGAGGTGGATATCCTTTAGAGTTATGAAATGTTTCCAAAATGATAGAACCTAAATCCAAACATGAATAGTATGTGAAAATCATAGTGGTATAAAGAATAGCTTAAATATCATTTGTATATAGTGTGGTCAAACATGCATTAACACCTTATAGACACCTTATATGTTAATCATGAAGTTGCTCACTGAATGGGTGAAGAAATAAGCATGAAGTTCCAAAATTCAGGTGTCTGTCGACAGGGAGAAAGGGCCTGTCGACAGGAGCACACAGACAGAAGTTGGAGATTTCGGGGAGGCAAAAACTGTGTGCATCTGTCGACAGCAGGTAGAGGGCCTGTCGACAGATGTACACAGACAGAAGAATGAGAGTTATGTCTGGGCTGAGCTGTCGACAGGGCCCTTGTAGCCTGTCGACAGGGACATGTTCAAAGCAGTTTTAAGGGTAGAATGAAGGTCTGAAATGATTAATGGTTGTGAGGGAGTTGAGATGGACAAAGGTTGAACAATTTCCTTCACATTAGCATTCATCTAACCCTAACTTGCTCCCCCATAATGTGTGCCATTTGATACAAAAGGACTCAAGTTCATGAAGACAAATATGCACACAAAGACCAAGCAATTAAGAACACCAAGCATGTAGAAAGACAAACCAACAAGTGTTTTCAAAATTTTAAAGAGAGTTTTGAATAGGCAAAATTATAAAGAAACTAATTCCAAATGTAGAGTACATGTCCCTTTTATGTCACATGACTATGGATACTTGGCGGAGAATATTTCTCACGCATAATGAGAGTTTCCAAACAAGCATGACTTGTTCTTCCACACATCACCATTTGATATACCTCACAGTTAGTGCACACAAGGGACATATGCTTAACATTTGGTAAGTTTCATTGCAATTTGCACAACCCCAACTCTCTTCGCAATGTGGTGAATCTATCTTCAGCTAGAGGTTTGGTAAAGATATCAGCCAACTGTTTCTCTGTGGGTATGAAACTGATTTCCAATGATCTATTGGCTACTTCATCTCTCAAGAAATGATGACGAATTTCTATGTGTTTCGTCCTGGAATGTTGAATGGGATTCTTTGATAGATTGATTGCACTAGTGTTGTCACATAGGATAGGTGTGCATCCAATATCGATGTTATAGTCACACAACTGACTTTTTATCCACAACACTTGTGTTGCACAACTCCCTGCAGCAACATATTCTGCCTCTGCAGTAGAGAGTGCAACCGAGTGTTGCTTCTTGGATGCCCACGAAACCATGCAACCACCAAGCATTTGGCAATAGCCACTAGTGCTTTTCCTGTCAATTTTACAACCAGCGTAGTCTGCATCAGAATAAGAAATCAATTCAAAACTACTACCAGCTGGATACCAAAGACCCAAGGCATGCGTACCTGAGAGATATCTGAAGATTCTCTTGACTGCAATTAAATGGCTTTCCTTTGGACTAGATTGGTATCTAGCACAAAGGCAAACACTGAATTGTATGTCCGGTCTACTTGCAGTAAGATAAAGGAGTGAGCCAATCATACCTCGAAATTGTTTGGCATCTACCGGTTTACCTTTCTCATCACATTCTAGCTTAATGCTTGTGCTCATTGGTGTTGAAGCGGGCTTGGCTTGTTCGAACTGAAACCTTTTGAGCAGTTCTTTTACATATTTCTCTTGGTTTATAAAGAATCCATCTTCAAGCTGCTTGACCTGCAAACCAAGAAAAAATTGAAGCTCCCCCATTAAGCTCATCTCAAATTCACTGTGCATGTGTTGTGAAAATTCTTCACACAGTGTGGGATTAGTGGAACCAAAGATAATATCGTCCACATAAACTTGAACAACAATTATGTGATTGCGAACTTTCTTTGTAAAGAGAGTTTGGTCCACCTTACCTCTTGAGTAGTTTTTGCTTACCAGATAGGTACTCAGCCTGTCGTACCAAGCTCGGGGTGCCTGTTTCAAACCATAGAGAGCTTTGTGCAATTTAAATACATGGTTTGGTTTATCATGGTCCTCAAAGCCAGGTGGTTGAGAGACATAGACTTCCTCTTTTATGTAGCCATTCAAGAAAGCAGTTTTGACATCCATTTGAAATAATTTGAACTTGTTTGAACATGCATATGCTAACAAGATCCTAACTGCTTCTAGTCTAGCTACAGGTGCAAAGGATTCTTCAAAGTCTATACCAAATTCCTGATTGTATCCTTTTGCAACTAGTCTAGCCTTGTTTCTAACCACCTTACCCTCTTCATTTAGTTTATTCCTAAAGACCCATCTCGTCCCTATGACAGAAATTTCAGGGGTTCTAGGAACTAAACTCCAGACATTATTTCTTTGAAACTGCCCAAGCTCCTCATGCATGGCATCAATCCAAGAATTTTCTTTTAGTGCTTCTTCAACAGTTTTGGGTTCCACTTGAGATACAAAGGCTAAATGATCCTGTTCAACTATTTGATTTACCTGAGACCTAGTTTGAACTGAATCATTTATGTTACCTATGACATTCTCAAGTGGATGAGCTTTAGAGTACCTCACATTAGTGATTGTTGAAGGCCCGGGTTGATCTTGCAATTGAGGAGGATGTTCTGGAGGAGGGGTGGCTGGAGGACTTTCATCTTGAGGTTGTTCTTCTTGTTGTGGATCTTCAGCAGGAACTTCATCATGATTTCTGATCAAACAACCGTCATCTTCATCATCGTACCTGCGAAGAAATCCACTCTTTCCTTTTGAAACTTCTTGAGTTTTTCCTTTTTCTTTTCTTTGAAGTTCCTCAAGTGTTGTTCCTTCCATGTCATCAAACCTGTAGGAATTTACAATGTTAGGCTTGATTTGAGATTCATCAAAAATGACATGTGGAGTTTCTTCCACAGTTCTAGTTTTCAGATTGAACACCCTATATGCTCTAGAATGTTCAGAGTATCCAAGAAAAATACCTTGATCGCTTTTGGCTTCAAACTTGTCCAAGTCATTTTTATCATTGTTATGTATAAACACCTTTGAACCAAAAACTTTAAAGTACCCAATGGTGGGTTTCTTACCTTTCAGAAGTTCGTAAGGAGTTTTCTTGAATACGGGTCTTACCATGGCTCGGTTAAGGATGTAGCAAGATGTGTTTACGCTTCTGCCCAAAAGGTTCGTGCTAATTGATTCTCGACCAGAAGCGTACGAGCCATCTCCACCAAGGTTCTATTCTTCCTCTCCACAACTCCATTTTGTTCGGGAGTTCTCGGGGAGGAAAAACAAGTGGTCTATACCTTGGTTCCAACTTACGCTAGGGATCTTGTGCAATACATGTAAACTAGCATGACCGAGCTACGAATGCCACATGTAAGCTCGGTCTGTTTGTTCTGTACAAGACACAAATGTTATTTTCTGGATCAGATAAGTCAACCATGTAGATGTTATCATTCTTTTTCCAGGAAAATTTTGGCTTCATGTTTCCTTATCAAGAATTTGACATGATTGGATTCAAAGAAATTTTATGACCTTTATCACACAATTGACTTATGCTAAGAAAATTGTGATGAAGGCCATCAACTAGTAGCACATTGTCTATAGAGTTAGAGGCAAACTTACCAACTTTACCTGAGCCGATGATCTGGCCTTTGTTGTTACCTCCAAAGATCACTTGACCTCCGTCTTTTTCCACGAGCAAACTGAATTTAGCTTTGTCGCCCGTCATATGCCTCGAGCAGCCACTGTCCAGGTACCATTTGTTTTGATTGTGGGCTGCTAGGCATTCCTGCACATGTGGATCAGACGAGAGGTTTTGGTACCCAAATTACTTTGGGTCCCATTTATCATTCATGCCAAATAACAAATGCTTAGGAATCCAAACTTGTTTGATTTTCATTTGATTTGGGTTATTCCAGCATTGTTTTTCAGTGTGCCCAACCTTTTTACATATGTTGCATGATGGTGGTTTTTGAACAACATTGAGCTTTACCTTTGTGGGAGGCATTGGCATTTTTCCTTTTTGTTGCCTTGTAAATTTAGCTTTAGGAGTTTGTTGTTTGTCCTGTCTTGAGCTTGTTGCAAATTCCTTAGATTGGCCAGGAGCAAACTTGACCATTTTAGATTCTTGTTTCTTTCCCTTGGAAGGATTTTTCCTATTCTTTGAAGGGGTTCGTTTGCTTGAACTTGGGCTGGTATCAATGAAGTTTGTTAACAGATTTTTGCCAATTTCTTTGGCTTTACTTTTTGAAACCCAATCCCATGTCTAGCAACATAAACATTTGAACCTAAAATAGCATCCAGATTTTGCTTACTTTTGACAAAACTAGATAAATCTTTTGACTTACCTTTTAAGTCATTTTCAGCTTTTTCCAATTCTCCTTTAGCTTTTCATGCTCACTATTAAGGCTTTCAAGAGAGTTCATTAAATCATCTCTTTCCTTTTGAACTTCTTGAAATTTAAGTTTCATGCTGTCCAATTCATCACTGTGTGTTTGTTCATCAAGTTTCATCATTTCAATTACCTTATTCAAGGATTCAATTTCATCATGGTTGTTTGACTCATGAACAAGGGAATTGATTTTTTCTTGAGTGCTTTATTTTCAGACTTGAATTCACAGTATTTTTCAAATAGAACAGTGTAAGCTTCTTCCCATTGAATAATAGAGTATGTTTCAAAGGAAGAATTTACCTCATTCGAGTCATCACTTCTCGCCATGAGACAGTGGACTTCATCATCTCCGGAGGTAGCTTGGCTGTTCTGGTCGTCATCCTCATCACTCCAAGTGGCCACCATTGCCTTGGCCTTCTTGAAGGTGAATTTGTCCTTCTTAAGCTTCTTTTTGAGCTCGGGGCATTCTCCTCTCATATGCCCTTGCTTCTTGCACTCATAGCAAACAACTTCAGACTTTTTGTTAGAATCAAACTTGTTAGAAAAGTCTTTCTTTTGGAAAGGTTTAGAGTTACCTGTACCTCTCCTCTTGAACTTCAGAAATTTCTTGAATTGTCTAGTGAGCATAGCCATTTCATCATTGTCACTCTCACTAGACGATTCACTGACTTCACTTTCCTGAATTAATTCCTTTTTGGAAACTGAAGAAGTCCTCCTGGAAGCCTTCAAGGCAAGTGGCTTCCTAGGATTTTCTTCAGTTTCTTTTCTTTTAACATTCAACTCATAAGTCATCAAGGAGCCAATTAATTCATCCACTTTCATTTTTGAGAGGTCTTTGGAATCTTCAATGACAGTGGCTTTGGTGTTCCAAGAGGATGGAAGAGACCGAAGTATCTTCCTCACCAAGTCACTCTCCGAGTATTCCTTTTTGAGACCTTTCAATCCATTTATGATTATCATGAATCTAGCAAACATGTCTGAAATGGTTTCATCATGATTCATTTTGAACATTTCATATTCTGAAACCAGCATGCTTACCTTTGATTCTCTTACCTCGGACGTACCTTCATAGATGAGCTCAAGCTTGTCCCACATCTCCTTAGCTGAGGTGCATGTGGAGACTCTTGAGTACTCCTTCGGATGGACCGCACACTGCATCATTGAGGGCGCTCCAGTTGAGTGTCCCCTTGGCGATCTGGTCCTTGGTCCAGGTATCCTCGTCCTGAGGCAGTTCGTATGCTCCCTTTTGACTATTTTCCATAGTTCGAAATTTTGTGCGCGGAGAAAAACCTGCATCCGATTTTTCCAATATGGATAGTCAGTGCCATCAAAGAAGGGTGGCCTGGTCACTGAGTGTCCCTCGGCCATATACCCCTTGTTAGATTCCATTTGACCGTGAATCTCCTGATCGTAGGATCAACCAGATAAAGCAGTAAATCGGAGAAACTCGGCTCTGATACCAATTGAAGAGATGCGGAATTCCCTAAATGGTAATCTAGAAGGGGGGTTGAATAGATTACGGACAATTAAAAGCTTAACGCCCTCTTTTTGCAATAGCACAGACAATTAAGGTGTTAGCAATGATCAGACTATGTGTGGATGTGTGTGAGTGATTGATAGATGGATAAGCAAGTACTCAAACGTGTATAAAGTGTCGTGCCTACCAAACCTAACGCAAATTCGTGCAAACCACGAGACACGTAGATTTTACGTGGTTCGGAGTACACAACTCGTGTATCCTACATCCACGGGCCACACACACACGCAGAATCACCTGCTTATGAGCTAGTTCACGAACTACAACTCACACACGTGTTTATCTGATGTGAACCCACGATCAGATTAACACACACACACGTGTATCAAGCACAACAACCGCTTGAAACACCACACACACACACAAGTATGGAATAGAAAGAACAGGGAAGGGTTTGAGAGTTGAAGAACAAATCCAATAAGCAAACTCTTCCTCTGAACGTCCTCCTGGAGTCCAAGCCTCGACTTTGAGATCAGATGTTGATGTAGATGCTTGAATCCAAGACGTTCGGACTTCACCTTCCGCTGCAAGAGTCTTCCGTTCTTGGTTCTGGGCGGTAGGTTGAAGCAGAGCAGCAGAACAAGGCTTCTTGTAAGAACTCTTTAGGGTTTTTGCTTGGAGGCTGCTTGTGTACGAGATTTGTTGCAAAAGGTTGCTTATATATGAGTGTTAACATATGGAGAGTCGTACTCCATAGAAACACTAAGTTTGGCAACTTGCAAAACTTCCCGTAATATGTTTTTCGCTTGTCTGTCGACAGGTCTTGCATCTGCTGTCGACAGGCGAAGACAGCTTGTGAAGAACCAGAAGGCTGAAGGCTCTGACTGTGTGCATCTGTCGACAGGTGCTCTGTTGCTGTCGACAGGCGCAGGCCTTCCGAGCTTTTGATCTTCGGACTGGTTGCATCTGTCGACAGGGTCACTCCTGCTGTCGACAGGCAATGCCTTGGCAGAACTGGCTGCTTTCTGACTGTTGTATCTGTCGACAGGTCCTTGCTTGCTGTCGACAGGTACCTTGTCTTTTGACTTTTACTTGATCTTTCAAGCTTGTTTTTGGCACATGTCTTACATGGTATATCTCCTACAAAAGTAAACATAATTAGTGAGATATTATGAGCATAAAATCAAGCATTGTACCAAGTTGTTATGACAAGTTATTGTTTGAAGATCTCATGCATTTAAAACTCAATTCACATTGTTTATCACTTGTTTGCATTGTACATCATTGCACATCAATGTTCATCAAGTTCATCATCAAAAACATGTTGTATTGATTAATTAGAATGTGAGAACCCAACAGAGAGGAGGTAGAAAGGGAGGAGATAGAAGAGGAGAGAGGAGAAACGGATGATACAAAAAGGAACAGGCATAACTAACAAATGTTACTTAAATCAAAGAAACACCGTGCATCTAACATACAACACTTTAATTAAAGAGAGAGGGAGAACAGAAGAAAACAAGAGAGCGAGAGAGAGAGGGACGATAGAGGAGAGGAAGAGACGAGAGAGGAGAGAGACATGAGAGAGAGGGAGAGAGAGAGAGAGAAGGCGCGAGAGAGAGAGAAGAGGGAGTGAGAGAGAGAGAGAGGAGAGAAGAGGGAGAGCAAAAGAGAGGAGAGGAGAGAAAGCGCAGCGAGAGAGAGAGGGGGACGCGCCTCTCTACGTGCATGCATGCACGTAGAGGGAGGAAGGGGCGTGCGCTGGGCGCGTGGAGGTGGCTGCAGGGGCGGGCGGCAGGCGCGGGGGGCGGGCGCGCGGGGCACACGTTCGCTGGCGGGCGGCTGCGCTGCTGTTGCTCTGCTTTTGTTCTTCCGAGAAGAGAGAGACCGGGAGCAAGAGAGGGAGAAGAAGAAAGAGAAATAAGAAGGGAAAGAGAAAGAGAAGGAAGGAGATGCGCAGGAGAGAAAAAGGGAGAGAGAAAAAAGTAAAAGAATCCTCCCCTCATAGAGAGAGGAAGGGGGTTTAAAGTGTTAAAGAAAATAGAGAAAGGAGGAGAGATTAAAGGAAAGAAAATTTTGGAAAATAGAAGAGGATATTTTAAAAATGAGGAAGAGTTTTAAAAAGAAAGAGAGAGAGAGGGAATATTTAAAAATAGAATCTCTCATTATTCTCTCTTGATCCAATTAAATCCATTGGCCCATTTGACACTTCATTTCTTGGCCCATTAATCCTGCAAACACAACACAATAGAGACTTAATCAATTATCATTTTTGTAATAAAGTGACAATGAGTTTGTGTGAAATTAAGAACCATAAGATAATAAAATAACATGATTATCATCAATAACAGTGCAATTATCACGTAGCAGCCGCCATCATAAAACCCATATACGTGCGTGGAAAAATCAAGTTAATTTGTTTAAGCTTCTTTAGGATCTTAATTTTATATCTAAATGATGTTTGATTAAGGTGAAATTTCAGACTGATGCTAATTAAAAGATTTTACAAATTGTGGTGATTTTAGTTTAATTTTTTTAATTAATTTTTTTGGCAAGTAAAAATTACCCCCCAAAATCATTAGGTCAACTTAATCTCGATATATGTGCATCAATAATTCATAATATTTATGTTTTTAGAATCAGTATATTTTTCTGAGAATTATGGTGGTGTCAAATTTCAATTCTATTACCGAATTCTAGTGGCGCCTTATCGGAGTGTGCACATCTGAAGACAGTATCAGGGTCACTTTAATAATGTAGAAACATATCTAAAGTAAATATAATCAGGTTTCTAATAAGTATTTATGTCTTTTATGAAAATTAAAATCTTATCTAATTTTTGATCATATTATTATTTTGGTATTAAATTTTGGGGTATTACAATAATTTTCTGTAATTTTCATGTACCGACATTCTTCATACTAATTTACAGCATATTATCTCCATCTTGGATTCTAACACAAACATGAGCTTGCTTATCGAGATGATTTGTTGGGTGATGTGACATCGGTGGTGGACAGGATGTCACAAACATATGAGAAAGATACAACCACCCTTGATGAGGCACAAGTTTCACCGTACTCTGTTGTTAATGGAAATGGCTAATCTAGAGGGGGGGTAAATAGATTACAAATAACAAATCACATAAGAGACAGAGATTTTGAAGGTGGTTCGATCTCCCTTTGGACACTAAGTAATGCGTGTGAAGACACCACAATTGAGCTCCTTAGATTGAATGCCCAAGTCTTCTTCAGTCTTGATGTCCAACAAGGTGTACCTTGATGTGTGTCGACACCAAGAAATGTGTGTGTCAACACATGCCTTGACAGCAAGGTGTGTGTCGACACATGCCTTGATGTGTCAAGGTATGTGTCAACACATACCTTGATAGCTAGGTGTGTGTCGACACATACATTGATGTGTGTCGACACACCTATGTTCAGAAACCCTTGAGTGTGTCGACACATACCTTGAGTGTGTCAACACACACGACCTGCTTGATGTGAATTTTGTGTTTCTTTATTTGAAGTTTGTTGGTACTTGTAGTAATCATTAAGAATTATAAAGTTAAACATTTTTATGCCAACAACTTTACTAATAATTTATCAAGAAATCATTGTAATAAATCATAGTTTGGCATCAACGAAACTAGGGACACAACATACTCCGCAATTTCAAGAATCTTCCGTGTGAAAAATGCCATTCATAATATTACATTATCTTCTTTGCTCCAGTTAAAATATTTTCAGAAAGGAGTTGGTTCCTTTGGTGACGCTTTAGGAATTGCATCCTGACAAAAGATTGACCCAGGTATATACAATTTAGTTATGAAAGCCCAAGAACAAATAAGGACAAATATGTTGTAACCAATAATACTCGTCTTTCCTTATGGCAAGAGAGTGGCGGCCTAGTTAAGGGAGAAGTGCACCGAGACTTAGATATTGCAATTAGAATTTTATCACAAACTTCATCTTCTGGTGGTTGTGAGAGAAATTGGAGTACATTTGCTCTAATTCATACAAAGTTGAGGAACCGATTGAGTCACAGAAGATTATACAGCTTGGTGTACGTGCACTATAGTATGAGGCTTAGATTGAAACATGTGCAAATGGATACCAAAAAAGAGGAGGGAGACTATGATCCCACAGACATATCTTACCTCAAGGATGATGAAGGCCCAATGGTGTCATGGGTATCTAGGTCTACTACGGGGGGGGGGGGAGATGGAGCTTGATGAGGAGACCGATGAACCAGGAGATCCACCCCAGTTGAACACATTCTTGATATAATAGCCTGAACTTCTGGATAGTAGCTTAACGGTTTTGGTGGCCAGTGTGTGGCCCATTGGTTGTTTTAGTTGTGTTTTGTTGTGTGTGTAGCAGGTGTGTGAGGCTGGGGGGTTGGAAAACTTGAGCCCAACAGACCTCTAGCACGTCCTTTAAGAACTCGACCAACACAAGCGTCGCGATTCTGCATGAACACAACCACCTACTACATTGTGATTCAATCGCCGCTTTCCTTGGGCGTGGCGCATGCAGGGGCATCGCGGCTTAATTGCGACGGCGAGATATGTCGCGTTTTAAACACGATGGTCCAATACGTCACAATTTAGCCTGTGCTGAGTTTTGGCTCAGAGCCTTGGCCAAACAGTGCAGGTTGCACTGTTTAGCTAAAGGGGAGCTCTATGGGGAATTGGCAGGCGATTCAGGGTCTGTGGGGTGTTTATCGGCGTGTTTTCGACCTGAGGAGGTGCTTCGGAGTGCGGGAAACACCAAGGCAGCGTCGTTTTCGTGTTCTTCGTGTTGGTAGGGGACGTTCTCCTTGTTTGATTGTGTGGATTAGGTTTATAGTGTTTGGAATGTAGAATTGCTTATATTCAGTAGAAAGCATGCTTAAGTTATTGTGTGGATGCTTATCTACAGTTTTTACATCATGTATTGGGTGTTTAGTGTGATTTCCGGAGAGGAAGGAACACGGTTTGATCCTTTGGTTTTAAAGGCGACGAACCCAGACGTCGCGAGCGACGACTTGTCCAGTCGCGATTCAGGTTTTAAAGGTAACAGTTTGGTCCATCGTGATTATGAGGTTTAATTGCGGCCATTGTGTAGTTCAAATGTAGCCACCCGAGCTATTGGGTTCTGTGGCCAGTCTATCTCTTTCTAGTTGCACATTGCTTGTGCAGTATTGTTTAAGTTATTATAAACATGTAAATGGTGTATCGGCGCTTATCGTGATTGGAAATCATGAGTTTACATGATTGTGTGTGCATAGTAAGTTTTAAAGGCCTTCTGTGGTTACCTCTCGAGTTGGATACCCCAGGTTCATTGTGAGCCAGGCACATGGTGCTCGGGATTTGTCTCGGTACGGTGTGTACCATCAAGGTCTATGTCGTCTTCCTGGACACCCTCACTCCTGTGTTTGAGTTGTACATCTGGCGGAGGGAAAGACGACAATGGGCAGCGACATGTGTTTGTGGGTGTGCGGTCGCTTGTAGCGCGCTCGTGGTTGGGGGACAAACACCAGTAGATGTACTGGTCCCCAACTAGTTCGGTTTCCAGTGCCTCACTTTAGGGAGCTTGGGCCAGAGTCCCTAAAGGTGTCAGGCATGGGATTGCAGTCGTGTGGTCTGCAGGTGTGGTGTTGGTTGGTCTCCACAGTTTCTTGACCTTGTTAAGGTGGAGCGGCAGCTGGACCTTTCGTCCGTGGCTGCGATGCTGAGAGGTAGTCTTGTGTGGTTTGTCTGAGTCAGTGGCTGGTGTCATGAACCAGTTTTCGTGACTCATGTGTGCGTGCCCTTCTTTAGCTTGTACACTTGAATGTGAATTGTTGTTTATTTATTAAAGGTTGTACCATGTGTAGACACCCGATTCAGGCCTACTAGTCGAACCACATTTCTTGTTATCTTAATGAGCCCCAAGTTGGTCATTCACCTTGAGCCCACCATTAGCCTTGCGTTGAGCCCATTAAAAGCCCAATTTTCATGATATCCCATCCATTATCCTTTTGCAAAGAGTCCACAAGTCCCATTGCCCATTATTCTCCTTTATAAATGATCCATATTTTGAGAATATTCGATTTTCCGTAATGCGACGGGTTGGGGCGCCATGTTAGCCTTGTCGTACCCCCCATGGCCGTCACAACAGCCCATGCATATCCATGCACGTGACTTTAGAGTCACACCCCCCATGGCCATCACGTGCATCCTTGTCGCGCCCCTACGATCCGTCGCGACTACAGCCATGTACACAGGCCTCTGCAACAACCTCCTCTTTATCCTCTCATGGCCTTATCTTCATCCCATGCAACCGCCCAACCCCCCTAAGCACAGTTTGGGGCTCCAGGACCCTTGGAGACCTCTTTAGGACTCTCCCATGCGATTTTCCATGAGATTTATCTCTCCATTTTGTTATTTATCAATTAAAATGGGATATTCTCTTTCTTCCTTATATAAGCAAGGCCTCTCCTTCAGAGAAAGGGAGAGCCCCATTTTTGTCACGAAGTGCTGCTGAAATTTTCCCTGACCTGGAATTAGCTCGTGATCCTCTCTTGCCCTCTCATTTTCTCACATATTCTTCATCAAGCCATGGACATCTCTTCATCCTTGGAGCTTGGTGCATGAGGGAGGCAACCCCTACATCTTCAGGATCTTCTACGACATCTGTGGACACCATACAACGCCAGGGAGTCGCCCCTATTGGGGCTCCTTCTTCCCTTCCTTCCTCATTTCTCCTTTCATGCATGTTATTTGATTTCTTAGATAGGAACGCATTTTCACTTTCCTTCCCACATTTTCCCACAACCCAATGGGTTTAAAAACCACCCCAGGTTCGTTCCCCCCATGCTCACATCTTGCTTTTCAATTTTGGATAGATATTACACTTAGCATGGTCTAACAGGGTTTTTATTTGTTGTTTTCTTTGTATTGGCAGGCACCCAAGCACCAGTCCATGAGGAGCTCGTCCCCTGGACGGCCGGAGGACAGGAAGAAGGTCCAACCACATTTTCTCCCGCCCTGCAGAGAACGCGACAGACAAGAGCATCGCAACAGCATGAACGCGCCCTGGTAGGGCGTCGCGACACCTGGCCCATCGCTGCGGGTCAACCCGTCGCGATCTCAGTAAGTCCTCCATTCTCACCTCCTTTTCCTAGCGTAGTTAGCCTATCTATTTATTATTCTGGCAACTATATAGGTGGCGATCACATCCATGTTTCCATGCTTCTAAGTTGAATCTTTAAAATTCGCGTTGTGTGTTTTGAGGGGGTGCACAACCCCGTGATTACACCTTTTGGCAATCATGGTGGGATATCCATGCACACTCCAGTGAATGTGGAGGGCATGTGAATAGCCAGATGCTAGCTAAGAAGATCCTTAGGCAGGGCTATTACTGGCCGACCCTAGAAGAAGACTGTGCCATCTACGTCTGTAGGTGCATCAAATGCCAGCTCCATACCGATAAAATCCATGCTCCATCTTCTTCTTTACATCCACTATCTTCTCCTTGGCCATTCTCCACATGGGCCTTTGATATCATTAGACCCCTTGGTGATTCCAATGCTCAAGTAAAATAGAAGTCTTTCATTCTCATTGCTACTGAGTACTTCACCAAGTGGGCCGAAGCAGAAGCACTTGCAGAGATCAAAGGTTCAACCGTGTGCTGGTTCATCATGAAGAACATTATCTCGCGATTTGGAGTGCCAAGCGGCATCGTCACCGACAATGGGCCCCAGTTCATATCACAGGAGCTTCAAGACCTATGTAAGAAGTTCAACATTTCTTTGCATCATTCATCTCCGTACTATCCACAGGGCAATTGCCAAGCCAAAGCCACAAACAAAACACTTTTCAAAATTTTAAAGAAAACTTGTGAGTCTCATAAATTTGTTGATTGGCCTGAGAAACTGATTGAGGCTCTATGCGCTTTATCGTACCTCTGTCCGCACGCCCACAGGGCAAACTCCCTTCTCACTCATTTATGGGATGGAGGCAGTATGCCCACATGAGATCCTAATTCCTTCACTAAGGGTACAACTAGAAAAGGAACTTAACCTCGACGAACGTCAAGAGGCGTTACTTACTCAGCTGGAACTCTTAGACGAACGGCGTCTAGCCGCAGCCGATCATGTGCTTTCATATCAAAATAGACTCTCAAGATCTTTTCAAAATAAAGTGATTGAACGCAAATTTCAAAAAGGAGACATGGTCTTGAAGCGAATTTTCATAAAACCTGGAGGTCTTAGGTCAAAATTGCAAGCAAATTGGGAAGGTCGTACATTGCCAAGGAAGTTTACCCCGGGAACGCGTATAGGCTAGTCAATGCCGATGGTGAGGAGCTCTCTCACCCGTGGAATGGGTTGTACCTTAAAAGATTCTACCCTTAATAACGGATTTTCAATGGCAACATCATTTGGCAAAAGAATACAACTATGAGTTTCACATCCATTTTATTGTTATCAGACATGTTCTAGTTTAGTCAACACACACAACACGGCAACCCGAGGTGAATTTCTCTTAGTCAAAAAGTGTTCCTACTTACCCTAGTGTAGGGGGAAGGTATTCTCTCTCCTTACTTCGGACGAGGTTTAGGGGCAAAAGATGTTGACTTGTAATGAGTGAGGGTGTAGACCATGTGCGAATGAAGTCTCAAGAGGACGGTCGGTTCAAAAGAAAGAAATAAAACAAAACAACAATGATCGAAAGAAAAATATAGAATAAGGGCATGGCAAGAGTGGCAGTATAGTTCCTTGCGGGACGCCCTTGAGCCCGGTCGTACGCATGCCCCAAATTAAAAGCAACACCATAAAGTCTCTGGACAACAAACGGAATCCATGTGTGATGCACCCATGCAAGTTAAACAGTCATTGTCCAAGCACCGACACCAGTCTTATCCCTTTAAATCTTCCTACCCCCCACTAATGATCAGACCTCCCCTCACCTGGTCTGTGAAGGAACACTGGCGACCAGGGCAATCACCTTTAGGGAACCAAGAATTAGTGCACACTGTACCTAGAAGATGTTTTGACAAGCTAAGATGGAAGGTGAAATGCCTATTTGATCTCTCAAGTACAGAAGGTGTCACTATAGGAAATCCAAAAATAGAAAATCTCAAAATCTAAAAAAGAAAATCTCAAAATCCAAAAATAGAAAATCCCAAATTTCAAAAACTTAGAAAACCCAAAATCCAAAAAATATATAAAATCCCAAAACAAAAAACAAAAAAAAAAAAAACAAAAATAGAAATCTAAAAAATCTAAAAAAAAAATAGATGTACATATCGTTTTCTTTTAGCATGCATTACTTCTTTTACTTTTGCCTATTTCAATAAGGCTCAGCCCCTTGACTATTATGAAGTCAAAGTAATTCCCTATTTAATGCAAGGGGCTGAGCCAAAGAGCAGATCTAACCTGTTTTGCTAAGTGTACAGGGGCAGGGATCTCTAGAACAAGCGCAACTCAGTTTTCTCTCTCTCTCTCTCTCCTCTCTCTCTCTCTCTCCTCCTCCTCTCTCTCATCTCTCCTCTCTCTCTCTCTCATCTCTCTCTCTCTCATCTCTCTCTCTCTCCTCTCTCCTCTCTCTCTCTCTCTCTCTCTCTCTCTCTCTCCTCGCGTGCCACACTCGTCTCAATTACAATCCATACAATCACAAACATTGGCACAGAACATAAAAGATTCACTAATAAAGGCATCATGTACAAAGATAAGGGGGAGGTGGCTCACAAAGCTCCTCATTGTCCACCACCACTCTCCCCGAATCCCTCTTTCCTCTCGGGTGGTGGTGGCATTTCGCCGCCACCCCTACCGCTCTGGGCACTCACCTCGCCCTCGCGGCATCTCTCCTCCTCCTCGTTCCTCCGACGACTGGAGGAACCTGCCAAGTACTGTCGGACCGAGGCGCCACTCGCACCGCTCGCTCCGCTCGCGCCGCTCCTACTTCTGCTCCGAACCGCCTGGCTCATCATCGCCATGCAGCTCCGCAGCTCCTCAATCCGCCCCTTCTGCGTGATCGTCTCGGTGCGTAGTCGAGCCAACTTCACGTGGTCTGCTAATGACCCCTGCGCGCGCAGTGTTGCCAGCTCCCTCGTCAACTCTGCCGCCCATGACTCCGCTACCTCCGCCTATGTGCGCAGCTGATCCCTCTCTACCACCGCCGTATCTGCCTGGAGGTGCCACTGGGCGACTGACACTGCCGTTGTGTCAACCTACTCCTGCAATTGGGCCGCCCGGTCAATGGCAGTCCTCAGCTCTGTCACCTGTGGAAGATCAAGTCAATGCCAATCATAAGTCAAATTCAAATCAAATCACTGCCATGCTTACCCTCTCTGCTAGCTCAGTCTCAACCTCCTTGGCCCTCCTCACTGCGCCCGCCAGTCGGTCCTCTAGATCCGACTGAGGCATCTCCACTGTTGCCCTGAAGGAGGATGCACCGGCCTATGCCCTCCTCACACCTGCTAGCTCCGTCCGCTGCACATACAACACTTGTCAGTTTCTTAATCAGCTAAAAGAAATCGGTAAGTTACTGAAGTCTGAGTAGGTGCTTACTATCTGCTCCACCTCCCTCCGGGCTATCTCTCGGTCCTGTACTGCCGAATGCAGTAAGGCCCAGAGTGAGGCAATCTCCCCGGTCACGTCCACCTGCAATTCATCCAGATCTGTCAGCTCAATTCAATATAGAACAATTTATGGAGTTTGAGTTTAGAGATTTACATGTCGCCTCGCGCCCTTGTAGACCCTCGCCCCATATTTCAAAGCGAATGCCTGCAGGTAAGCGTCATCGGACACAGCGTCGGACCTGACCCGTCTGCCTCGGTGCTCCCAGTCATCAATCTCGCTCGCGGCCCTCACACCCCAGCCAGTGGTGTTTCGTGGATCCCCCGAAGCTCCGACTAGGTCTAGGGGTCCGCCTCGGCTAGGGAACTCCACTGCACTCTGACGGAGGCCGAAGACCTTTGAGTCAGATGCAAGTGAGAGGTAGCACCAGGTTGAGAGCTGAACCCACACCGTCCTACCGAAGTAGGGGCGGCTGGCTCCAACCAGGGTTGTCCCTCGCCACCTCCTCTAGATACGGCTGCCACACCACCTGCACATCAAACACCTCTTGTCATAGCCAAGCAGTTAATCCAAATCCCATTGAGGTAATAGAGTTGTAGAATACTCACATCTAGCTGAGGGTATAGTCGATCGCGTCCTGGAGGACGCTAGCTGCTCTTCTAGCGGGTGCGTGTCTCGGCATGGCACCCAGGCCTAGCCAGGGGCACGACGCCCGGTCGCTCCAAGACCCCCCTCCTCAAGCCGGGGAGGTGGAGATAGGTCCAGACCTGCAAGAATGCAAATACAGTTAGATCACAGGTGCAATATAAAGAGCAGTTTAAGTAAAGGGGCATAGAAGAGAAGAGTGTACCTGAAGGAAGGGGTAGAAGCCGTTGATGGTCGTCTGCCTGTCGGAGGAGCCCGGGCTCTCGAACTGGTGCGCTAGGAATGCGGCTCCCCATGCATAGCTCCTCACCTGGCCTAGGTCCTCTAGAAGTGGCAAGAACCGGCAGTGAACCGGGTCGCCCTCATAGCAAACAAGAGTCTGCCAAGAAGATTGAGGAAGCAACGCAGGTCCAGGTCTTCCTGGGCTCCTGGCTCACAACAACTGGCACCTAGCCCTTGCACCCCCTCGTCAGCCGCTGCAGCTGCTCATACCACCGGCTCAGCCACCTCCTCCCAGTCTGGTATAGCCCTAGGCTCTCCTACAACTCAACCCTAGAAGGAGGGAAGACCTCTGTCCTACGGTCAAACTAGAAGTCTGTGGGCCAGCTCCCTGTAGCACGGGTAGGTAAACCCACTCATTGGCCGCCATGCCCTCTATCCTCAGGCCGGTGATCCTGCTCATGTCCTCTAGGCTGGGGATCATATGCCCCCATGGAAACACGAAGGCCGTTGCCTCCGCGTCCCACTTGCTGCACAGGGCCTTAGTAAGGGGAGCATCGGCCCTCATTCTCTCCATCCTAAGCACCTCCCTAAATCCCATCTCATCTAACCTTCTCTCTGGAACCCCCGGGGAATGCCAAATACACTGCCAAAACAATAGCCGGAACTCGGGCCCTCAGTTCCCCTGTAAGCACAAATCACTCCATGGTCAGTTTAAGCATGCTTTGGTTTGGTCTCTCGGCTGCGGTTGCACCGGCCTAGTAAGCCGCGACCTTGTCGTGACGCCCCAATGCGTCGCGACCTAGTCGCGACTCCCTGAGGACCGCGATCATGTCACAACGGCCTTGGCCGATGCGACATGTTCATGGCCCCTGCCCCCGATGAGACAACAGTTGTTGCGACGGGCCGAGCCGTCGCATTCTCAGACTCGCATACCAACTAGCTTTTCCTTGTCCGACGCCGTTTTTTTTTTTTCGGACGAATTGCCCTACATTCAACCCTTTGCGGGCTTCCTCCATCCATACACATCCACAAATTAAAGGATTAGGGCTTCGATACTTACCTTCTTCATGGCTTTTTCTCGTGCCATCGCCGCCACCGTCGCCAGTTGACTGCTGGAGCTTCCTCTTCCTCATCTCAACCTCCGGCACTTCCTCCGCCACTGGAGGTGCTACTTCCCGCCGCCGGGAGCTTCTCCTCGCCGCCATTCATTCCCTTTCCATCGGAAGAACCAACGCCACCATCGTCGCCTCTCTCCATCACCGCTTGTTTTGGGGGGAATGGAAGAGAGTGGGAGATTAAGAGAGGGAGTTTGAGGATCAGAGAAAGGGGAAATCGTCGGAGCAAAGGGATTTTGAGCCGTGAGAGAAAGAAGAGATAGCTTCTGCATTTTTGAATCGTCGGTTGAAGTCGTGACGCCCATAAACGTCGCTTTCTTGTCGCG
>CM024757.1:119835344-119981917 GCA_014218235.1 Colocasia esculenta | reverse complement strand
AGTGAATAATTCAGTTCATTCTTGTCCTAACATCCATACATAGTGAGAGCTCTACACAAGTCTTCTTACTAGGTAGCCTTTTTTGAATAAACATGTAGGCCTCTCCTCCTACATGGCTCTTGACTGAGTCACCATAGGTCCACTAGTTTTTGCTTGGTTCATCTTTGAACTAGTCCATATTATATTGCACGAGTTGTACTCTGATACCATAATATCACAGTTGAATTCAACTCTTGTGAGGTATTGTTCATTTTGGGTAAAGGTTTCATAATTTTGTTCTTAAAAAGCACCTCACAAGTTAAAAATCACAACCTCACATATATAGCCATGTAATGTTCTCCTATTTTCTGATATGAGATTAATCTAATTCATTTTTGCCCCAGCCCTCAGTGGTACTTCCCCATTTTATGGCAGTTCCACACTAGCCTTAGCATGTTTCAAAAACATGGGACTGTAACGTCTCTGATCTTTCGAACTCCAATCACTGGGTTGGAGTGTTGGATCGACTTGTAGAGGGCCTTGGACAAAGGTGAGACTCTATGTCAATTATGGAATTATTGGGATTTTCACAGTGGAAAAGGTAAACACGACAACCCGATATGATGCATTTTGAAAGCGACCTCCTATGATGTTGCGTTCTGGCTATTTGTTTGTAGTAGGTCTGCAGTGTTAGGATAGATAGACTGAGGTGTCAAACTCTACTGGGTGGACACGATAGGTTAGCATGTCCATTCAAGTAGTGAATTGGTCAGCTGACAAGCATCTAACTTTGAGATCTAAGTGGCGGCCTACATGGCCAAGAACGCGCTTAGTCATCATGTCATGTTTTGGTGGTGCATCAATCAACCCTACTGACATGCCAGTGGTAGATAAATCAGGTTGGTGAAGGTGACATGGTAGAGTGTTGCATTCTAAAAGTGACGCCCTCCATTGTCGCATTCACATTTGAACATGCCATCCTCCTATGTGGCCTTTATCCCCCACTCCCTTCTTGCCTGAGCTCCCTCTCTTCTCCTCTTCCTCCCCCTCCAATGGTTAATGATGGGTGGTGGATGATGGTGACGACGACTTAGTGCTTGGCTTTGGATTGGTGGTGGTCGTAAACGTGATGATCATGACAAAGAGGAGGCATCCAACCTATAATAAGGCCCCAGTGAGTTTGGACTATCATTTTGGAGATAGGGTGACATTCCCTCCACTTCATGAAGTTGGACTCTCATGGTTTCCTCCATTAGAAGCATGTAGATGGAGAGATCATGAGGCATATTGTGTTTTTAGGTAGGTTTCCATGTAAAGGGCAACTAAGGTCATTTCCCCTTCTTCCTAACAAGATTTTTTTGCAATGTTGATGGCTTGTAGTGTTTACATGCTTGTAGACTGACTCCCTCCTCTTCCTTTCTCAAACTTTGGCCTTTTTTAGGGTTTTTGGGGCCAAAAGGGCCATGGCTACAGAACTTAGAGCTCTATCTAAAGACTGTGCATGAACACGACACCCAAACAAGTTGTGTTTTGAACGAGAAATCATGATTTGTTACCTTCATGAATATTTTTCAATTTCCAGGATTTCAACAAGTTTAGTTACATCTTATGTGCATGACACATTATGAATGCATTGCACCTGGTGGACACATTTTGGTGCTTGTGTCCGAAGTATTTCTCATAACAAGTCCAATTGTGTCTCTAGGTCCTAGCACATCTTTGGAGCTTCAACGAGTTGGCTTGGCCTTTTGTCTTCTCGAGGTTGCTCGTGTGATAGTGATTATGGTATTTTTATAGTGACCATTTTCTAGTGACTATATGTAAATGCAATGTAGGATCTTGACGCATTCTGAAGGGATCATCTATAGATGTTCCATTCTAGTGATGAATGTGACGACTGTGCCTGATGCATTTCACAGTTAGTGTTATGCGAGCTATTTTTTGTTAGTTTCTCATGCATCATGAGTGTGGTAAGTGTTGGTGCTATATTCCTAGTATGACACTCCAATAGTGAATTACCCTATGTTGTTAGCACATTACGATCGATAGGTCAAGGGTTTGGTCCTCATGCATGGGGCATAACTGAGGTTTAGAGTTGTTTTCCTGGACCCCCTTATTACTAAGCGTATGTCTAGGCTGGGGAGAAAGGGTGAGGGATAGCGTTCTATGTTCTTTGCTTGAGTGCACTTGTGATTGGGAGATAGGACACTGAGAGGAGTGATGTGTGGGCACAATATCTAGCCAGTCCTACTCTTCTTACAAGCCTCTCTCATACAAGGTTTCAGAGTTGAGGAGGGTGGATATATTATAGGTTGCACTATAGATTTCCTAATCCTTTTATGTTTTAAGCGATTAACAAAATATTTCTATAATGTTTCGATACTATCTTGTTTTATTCCAACTCACTTATTAATTAAGTCATACAATTATTTCTTAGAAGTTACTAGTAATATGTGTCTTTGAGATATATTTTTCCTTGTTGACACACATTGAAACATCTGTGGACATGTAGTAAATTCTAACTCTTAAGAACACTAGTATTTTGGTTCCTATTGATTATGTATCATACTGAAGACAAATTTTTCTAAGTATTAGAACACAACTATGGTATCGATTAAGTGACCCACGATAATCGACTAAGTATATCACTGTGATAGTCAAGAAAATTCTAAATCCTCAGTACTTGATACTACATACTAAATATCGATCATATGTTTCGATGACTGATTATGTACTCAGTGTAGGTGATGCAAAAACTTTTCTAAGTATAGTAAAACACTGATGCAATCAATTATGTCACTATGAAAATTGATTGTTTATTTGCAATAAGTTTCTTGATAATTTTTCTGAGTACCAGACAGTGATCAAGTTAATCGGCTATGTTTTTCACTGAGGTTTTGAGATTCTTCTAAGTACTCACTAGAGAGATAATCAATTAAGTTTCATACATAACTTTAAGAATCAATTAAGTCTCTCTATGCCTAACGCCAAAAATTTCAAAGTGTTGGACTACTAGCCAATGTTTTTAGTTTCTAGCATTCAAATTTGGCTAAGTCCTTACAGAAGGAATAATCAATTAAGTTTCTCATGTCTATCAAATAATTGATTATTTTCTTTGAGTTGTCAACACTTTCCTCGAACTCGAAAAGCCTTTGTTTTGAATTGTATCAATCGATTTGCTTATACCAAAATTGGACCAAGTCCTTTAATGTGATAGTACTCATTGCCTGAACCCAATAAGATATGATTTGACTCCGCTATCCCACGAGCCCGAAAACTTGGAAGGGAAACAACTTTGGTCCAATAGGAATATAAGGAAATAAGACACAACATGCATTGTATTAAAGGTTCAGAATCTGAAATATATACATATGCACACTAATTTACATTGTCCTAACATATATACAACCACAGTTTATGTAACGTTCCGACCGTTCGGATCGTCATTGTGTGGTTATGGAGCCAATGTGTGGCCGATGACGTGTGTGTGTGGCAGGTGGTTTCCGCAGGTTATGGGATTTTGCCAAAACAGTCACTGTTTCTCGGTTTCTAACGCAACAGTGAGGGCCATCGCGTTTTGATCGCGACATGCCGTAGCGCCGCGTTCATGGCACCGCTAGGTTAAGTGAGCGTGTGTATGTCTGCCACGTGTCGCCGGTTGGGTGCTCGGGTTGACGTCAGCGGTCTGAGGCGACATGCAGGAGCGTCGCGTTCAGGTCGCGACCGGCTAGGGCATCGCGTTCTTAACTACAAGGCGTTTTTAAGTAACCCTGGCAGAACAGAGCTCGTGAAGCTTTGCTCGGCCAGGGGATTTGTTGTGGGGATTTCTTGGTGATTTGATTTGTTAGAGCTCGGTTTGACGAGTTCCCACCGCGAGGACGTTACGTGGAGCGGAGGGAACCACGTACGAGCTTCGTTCTTCACGTTCTTCGCGAAGGTAGGGAGATTTCCTATCGTTTGATCCGTGGATTGCTCGTGTGGTGTGGATAATGCGTTTATTGCTTTCTAAACAGTAGATAGCATTTGTAGGAACACATTAAAGCATGAAAATGGACTGAAACCACAGGTTTTAATGAGTTTAGGGGTGGTCCGGATTGAGGATCCCGGATTAGGGTTCGCACCTGCTAAGGCGATAGCCATGGGCGTCGCGATCAGGTCGCAACACCCTGATATGTCACGTTCTGAAGCGACACATCGTCCTGTCGCGATAGCAGCCGAGAGCTGCTATTCATGATGTTTTATAATATACGATTATCCAGTTATCGTGGATTGTGGTGTGTAGTGATAGTGACGGTGCATTGCCATTCCAACGCTCGGGGAGCATGTGGTGTGTGTGGTTTACGTGGTGTTCACGTGGTTCACGTGGTGGTTTCACTTGACTTGTGCAGTGTGCACGTGGTTTCCGTGTACGTGGCGAGTAGTAGACGCCTACCGTGGATACCTCTTCAGTTGGGAGCCCCAGGTTTTGTGTGAGCCAGGCACGTGAGTGCTCGGGGCTTGTCCCGGTATTGGGTACCGACGAGGTCTTGTCGTCTTCCTAGACACCCTCACTCTTGTGTTGAGTAGTACGTCCGGCTGAGGGAAAGACAACAGTGGGACAGTGACTAGAGAGAGTTTGTTGTGTTGTCGCTTGTAGCGCACTCGTAGTTAAGGGAGACGGACACTAGTAGATGTACTGGACCCCAGCTAGTCCTATTTTCCAGTGCCTCACTTTAGGGAGCTCGGGCTAGAGTCCCTAAAGGTGCCAGGCATGGGCCTGTACGGTGTGTGACTTGCAAGTTGTGGTGGTTTAGTTGGACTCCAAGTTCTTTGTACTTGTTTAGTGGAGCGGCAACTGGACCTTTCGTCCGTGGCTGCGAGACTGAGAGGTAGTCCTGTGTTGTTTGTCCGAGTCAGTAATTGGTGTCGCGAACCAGTTGACGTGGCCCGAGTGTGGCGTTTCTCTACAGTAGCTCGCGAACCAGTTGATGTGGCCCGAGTTGGGGTATGCCCCAGGTTCTGTTGTAGTTTGGTTACAGTTGTAATGCAGTTATGTATATTTCATGTAAATATTTGTGAGATTGGCAGATCTTATGAATATTCGAGCTAGTTCCTTTATGTTTCTACGAACTCGTGGTATGATATCCCTTGCGAGGCTTCAGCCCGTTCGCGGAAGGCGGACTCGAGTTAGGCTCGTTATTAGGTTAACGGGTCTGAACGGCGAGGACCGTCACAGTTGGTATCAGAGCAAGGTCCGTAAGAATATAAAGGAATTGGAAATTACATGACTATGTCGTTACTGTAACCCACTGCTGGTAGTGACCCTGGTTTTGTATTGATTTCTTGTGTATGTGTTGTTGGAATAATGTTTGTGCAGGAGTAGTAATGGCTGAAAGGAGAAATGTGGGAGATGAAGGAGAAGGGGCAGGAGAGGATCCTACGCAGAGGATGATAGAAAGAATTTGGGAAAGTCTGACAAAGATTCGGGTAAGACTGGATCAGCAACCACCGGTACAGCTAGCGGCAGCAGTACCACCCTATCCAGAGGAGGCAGTACCAGTAGCTCTAGTTCCACCCCCACCCAGAGTAGAGGTACCCCCTGTAGTACATGTACAACCGGCAGTTCCAGTGAGACCAGTTACTGGAGAGGAGACTACGGTACTTGTGGAGCGATTTTTGAGATTGCAGCCCCCTACATACTCAGAAGGTCCCAACCCAGATACAGCGGAACATTGGATACATGAGATCGAAAGGGTATTTGCAATAATGAGGTGTCCTCAGGAAGATAGAGTAATTATTGCGGCATCCCAGCTACGAGGGTTTGCACAGGAATGGTGGCGATTAAAGATGCAGACAGTTTTCACGGGCAGGACGGAGGACACTATTTCATGGTCGGAATTTTTGTCAGTTTTTAATGATTCTTTCTTCCCAATTCAGATTCAGCAGATGAAGAGAGAATAGTTTAGAACACTTCAGCAAGGGAACCTCTCGGTGCTTGAATATCAGATGAGGTTCATAGCCTTGAGCAGGTACGCCCCATATGTAGTAACTGATAATATCATGATGGTGGAATATTTTATTCGAGGTCTAAGGCCAGAATTGCAAGATGCAGTGATCCCATTGATGTGTAGAACAGTGGAAGAGGCAGCTCAGAGAGCAGCAATACTTGAGAGGACTGTTCGAGCCAGGCAGGGGCAGTCTCAGTCAAGTGGTTTAGGCTCAGGTAGTTTTCGTCATCCACAACCGTCAGGAGGAATTAGTAAGGGGAAAGCACCTTCTGGAGCGTCTTCATCATCGGAATAGCAAAATGGGGCAAGCAGATGAAGAGATTCTTTCAAGGAGGTCGCGGTAGAGGCAGGCAGCAGGGAGGTTTTCAGCAGGGCCGCGACTACAGACCTCCGTTTCAGAAGAATCACAGCAGAGTACGGCAGGGCAGCCTACAGCATATCCAGCTTTTAGATGTTATAATGTGGGCAGCCAGAACATTTAGCAAGGAATTGTCCGTATCCTCGAGACCAGACTTATGGTAGAGGAACCCAGCAGCAACAGCAGCCCTTTCAGCGGTCAGCAGAGTAGGGCAGAGGTGCACCATATCAAAGAGGAGGACGGGGTCGAGTGATGGCTGTTACCAGAGCTCAGGCGGAAGCATCCAATCTTATTGAAGGTATTTTACCTTTCTTTGATTATACTGCTAGAATATTAATTGATCCGGGTGCTTCCCATTCATTTATTTCCGAAGATTTTCTGGATAGCATGGTACTTTCTTTAGAAGAAAAGTCTTGTGAGTTGGTAATGGAAATTCCTTCAGGAGGATATTTATTGACTTCTTGCTTTATAGAAGAAGTCTCGATAGTAATTCATTGGAATCGAATGTCAGCAAGATTGTATGCTTTAACATTGAAAGAATATGATGTGATTCTGGGGATGGATTGGTTAGAGGCCTATGGGGCACTGGTTGATTGTAGAAAGAAGAGGGTCAGATTTTGCAGACCCGGTGGTGAAGTGTTTGAATTTTAAGGTATGTCTTTTTACACTCCCAAGTTTATTATTTCTGCACTTAGAGCTAGAAAGTTAATTAATGCGGGATGTGTAGCATACCTTGCTTCTGTTAGTCTTGTTGAATCTAGTAAGTCTATAGATTCAGTGCCTGTGATTAGAGAATTTGCAGATGTGTTCCCAGATGAGTTGCCAGGGTTAGCTCCGCATAGAGAGGTAGACTTCACAGTTGAATTGCAACCAGACAGTTTACCTATCTCTAAAGCACCATATAGAATGGCCCCAGCAGAATTGAAAGAATTGAAAAAGCAGTTGCAAGAGTTAGTAGAAAAAGGTTTCATTAGGCCTAGTCAGTCACCATGGGGAGCGCCAGTGTTATTTGTTAGAAAGAAAGATTGCAGTTTAAGAATGTGTATAGATTACAGGCAGTTGAATAAAGTTATATTAAGAATAAGTATCCACTTCCTCGGATTGATGATTTATTTGATCAACTGCAGTCAGCTAAAGTGTTTTCCAAAATAGATTGAGATCAGGATATCATCAATTGCGGATCAGAGAAGAAGACATTGAGAAGACAACTTTCCAGACTAGATTTGGGCATTATGAGTTGTTGTGATGCATTTTGGATTGACAAATGCACCTGCAACATTTATGAATTTGATGAATAGAATATTTCATCAATATTTGGATCAATTATAGTGGTCTTTATTGATGATATATTGGTTTATTCAGCATCAAAAGAAGTACATGCGGATCATTGCGGATTACTTTGTAGATATTAAGGGATCATCAACTATTTGCTAAGTTTAGTAATGTGAGTTCTGGTTGAAGGAGATTCAATTTCTGGGTCATGTGATATCAGGTGAAGGCATTGCAGTGGATCTGGCCAAAGTTGAGGCAGTAATGAAGTGGGAAGAGCCGAGGACTGTGTTTGAGATTAGGAGTTTTCTGGGTTTAGCTGGTTATTACAGAAGATTTATCTAGGATTTCTCCAAGATAGCAGCACCAATGAAAAGGTTGACAAGAAAGGGTGTTCCTTTTGTGTGGTCCCTGGAGTGCAGGAGCAGTTTTGCAGAATTGAAGAAGAGGTTGACATCAGCACCAGTTTTAGAGATTCCATCGGGCAGTGGCGGATTTATTTTGTTTACAGATGCATCCAAGAGAGGTTTGGGTGCAGTTTTAATGCAGCATAGTAAAGTGGTAGCATATGCCTCCAGGAATTGAAGAAACCTGAGGAGAACTACCCTACTCATGATCTAGAGCTGGCAGCCGTAGTTTTTGCATTAAAAATCTGGCGGCATTATTTGTATGGTGAAAGATTTGAGATTTTTACTGATCATAAAAGGTTAAAATATATATTCTCTCAGAAAGATTTGAATTTAAGGCAGCGCCGATGGATGGAATATTTAAAGGATTATGACTTTAATTTGGCATATCATCCAAGCAGGGCAAATGTGGTGGCAGATGCACTGAGCAGAAAAGTGGTTATGAATCAACTTATGATCAGAGAATGGAAACTTTATGAGGATGTGGCAGAGAATTCCTTTCATGTGCCAAGCAGTCAACGCAGAGCAATATTAGCAACTAGTGCAGTGGAGCCTTCTCTTTACTGGCAGATAGTAGAGGCACAGAAAGCAGATACCAATTTAGCAGATATTCTCAGAATGGATGAAGTAAATTTGGGGCATGATAATGTGGTCAGACTAAAAGGACGATTGTATGTCCCAGAAGATACAGAAATTAGACAGAAGGTTTTAGAAGAAGCTCACAGATCGAGGTACACCATTCACCCAGGTAGCACTAAAATGTATCAAGACATGAAGAGGCATTTTTGGTGGCCAAATATGAAAAGAGAAATTGCAGAGTTCATAACCAGATGTGCAGTATGTCAACAAATAAAAGCAGAGCATCAGAAGCTAGGAGGATTGTTACAACCATTACCCATTCCGCAGTGGAAGTGGGATGACATAGCAATGGATTTCATAGTTGGTTTGCCTAGTTCATCAGGTCATAATGCAATATGGGTTTTTGTGGATAGATTGATCAAGGTCTACAGATTATTGCCAGTTAGCATATCATGGTCAGTTGATAGATTAGCTAAGTTGTATGTAGAAAGGATTGTACCTTTGCATGGAATACCAGTCACTATAGTTTCAGATCGAGACCCTCGATTTACTTCAGGCTTTTGGAGGAGTTTGCAAAGAGTAGTCGGCACAGAGTTAAGGTACAGTTCAGCATATCATCCTCAAACAGATGGGCAGACAGAAAGAACAATTCAGACTATTGAAGATATGTTGAGAGCTTGATGTCTTGTGTGGGGAGGCATTTGGGAGCGTCATTTGGGTCTGGTTGAGTTTGCATATAACAACAGCTACCATTCAAGTATTGAAATGGCACCTTATGAAGCCTTGTATGGTAGACCGTGTAGATCACCATTAAATTGGCATGAAGTAGGAGAGAGGCAGGTTTTGGGCCCAGAAATGGTTCATCAGTGTGCAGGAACAGTAAAATTCATCCAAGAAAAGTTGAAAACAGCCCAAAGTCGCCAGAAGAGTTATGTAGATGTTAGACGCAAACCATTACAATTTGAAGTTGGTGATTATGTATTTTTAAAAGTGTCTCCTACTAAAGGTGTATTGAGGTTCAGTAAGAAAGGCAAATTGAGCCCGAGATATGTTGGGCCGTTTCAAATAAAAGAAAGAATGGGTGAAGCAGCTTATAAATTGGATTTGCCAGTGGATTTCATTGATGCTCATGATGTGTTTCATGTCTCAATGTTAAGAAAATATATCAAGGATCCAACTCAAGTTGTCAGTTATCAAAGAGATGATTTGAAGCCCGACATGTCAATGCCGGAATATCCAGTGCAAATTTCAGGCTACAGAACCCAAAAGCTCAGAAATAAAGAAATTGAGTTGGTAAAAGTTAGATGGGAGAACAGGCAAGGTGGTGAAGATACTTGGGAATTAACAGAAGAAATGAGAAAAGTGTATCCATACTTGTTTGAGTAAGTCTTTATTTCTTTTTAGGTGATAGTACCATATGGTTTGAATTGAAATTTTGATAGTTGGCTTTTGTTTTAAATTTCGAGGATGAAATTTCTTTTTAAGTGATAGTAATGTAATGTTCCGACCATTCAGATCGTCATTGTGTGGTTATGGAGGCCAGTGTGTGGCCGATGATGTGTGTGTGTGGCAGGTGGTTTCCGCAGGTTATGGGATTTTGCCCAAAGCAGTCACTGTTTCTCAGTTTCTAACGCGACAGTGAGGGCCGTCGCGTTTTGATCGCGACAGCCCGTAGCGCTGCGTTCATGGCACCGCTAGGTTAGTGAGCGTATGCATGTCTGCCGCGTGTCACCGGCTGGGTGCTCGGGTTGACGTCAGCAGTCTGAAGGCGACATGCAGGAGCGTCGCGTTCAGGTCGCGACCGGCTAGGGCGTCGCATTCTTAACTGCAAGGCGTTTTTAAGTAACCCTGGCAGAACAGAGCTCGTGAAGCTCTGCTTGGCCAGGGGGATTTGCTATGGGGATTTCTTGGTGATTTGGTTTGTTAGAGCTCGGTTTGACGAGTTCCCACCGCGAGGATGTTACGTGGAGCGGAGGGAACCTCGTACAGGCTTCGTTCTTCACGTTCTTCACGAAGGTAGGGAGATTCCTATCGTTTGATCCGTGGATTACTCGTGTGGTGTGGATAATGCGTTATTGCTTTCTAAACAGTAGATAGCATGTGTAGGAACAATTAAAGCATGAAAATGGACTAAAACCACAGGTTTTAATGAGTTTGGGGTGGTCCGGATTGAGGATCCCAGGTTAGGGTTCACACCTGCTAAGGCGACAGCCATGGGCGTCGCAATCAGGTCGTGACACCCCGATATGTCGCATTCTGAAGGCGACACATTGCCCTGTCGCGATAGCAGCCGAGAGCTGCTATTCATGATGTTTTATTAATATACGATTATCCAGTTATCGTGGATTGTGGTGTGTAGCGATAGTGAGCGGTGCATTGGCATTCGCAACGCTCGGGGAACGTGTGGTGTGTGTGGTTAACGTGGTGTTCACGTGGTGGTTTCACTTGACTTGTGCAGTGTGCACGTGGTTTCCGTGTACGTGGCGAGTAGTAGACGCCTACCGTGGATACCTCTTCAGTTGGGAGCCCCAGGTTTTGTGTTAGCTAGGCACGTGAGTGCTCGGGGCTTGTTCCGGTACTGGGTACCGACGAGGTCTTGTCGTCTTCCTGGACACCCTCACTCTTGTGTTGAGTAGTACATCCGGATAAGGGAAAGACGGCAGTGGGACAACGACTAGAGAGAGTTTGTTGTGTTGTCGCTTGTAGGGCGCTCGTAGTTGGGGGAGACGGACACCAATAGATGTACTGGACCCCAGCTAGTCCTGTTTTCCAGTGCCTCACTTTAGGGAGCTCGGGCCAGAGTCCCTAAAGGTGCCAGGCATGGGCCTACGAGGTGTGTGACTTGCAGGTTGTGGTGGTTTAGTTTGACTCCACAGTTCTTTGTACTTGTTTAGTGGAGCGACAGCTGGACCTTTCGTCCGTGGCTGCGAAACTGAGAGGTAGTCCTGTGTTGTTTGTCTGGGTCAGTAATTGGTGTCGCGAACCAGTTGACGTGGCCCGAGTGTGGCGTTTCTCTACAGTAGCTCGTGCACCTGTTTGGTTTTGCTATTTATTTATTTACGTCGATTCATGTTAAGCAGCGAATGGTAAGTGGTACTTACAGTTTCATATCCTGCTAGATAATAATATAACTTGCTAGTGTAGCATTTCCTGCTTTACTACTTGTGTTCGTTTGCTCAGTTTCTAGGGAGTTTCCCTACTGAGCCAGTGACTCGAGAGGCTCACCCCTACCTCCTACCAGGTGAGGGAGATCAAGAGATTCGCGCCCATCGTCCAGTGGAGGGTCAGCACCACCAGCAGTGTAATTTTACTTTTCTGTTGTTCACCTTGGGGTATGCCCCAGGTTCTGTTGTAGTTTGGTTACAGTTGTAATGCAGTTATGTATATTCATGTAAATATTGTGAGATTGGCAGATCTTATGAATATTCGAGCTAGTTCCTTTATGTTTCTACGGACTCGTGGTATGATATCCCTTGCGAGGCTTCGGCCCATTCGCGGGAGGCGGACTCGAGTTAGGCTCGTTATTAGGTTAACGGTCTGAATAGCGAGGACCGTCACAGTTTAGGCATACCTCGAGGTGTACAAAACTGAAGTGCTATTGGTTGAACTATATAGATTGTGATATGTGGATTATAAAGTTGATGGAATAATAGTTGTTTATTTCCATTGCAACTACTTCCTCTATTTATGTAAATCTCAAACCGACTGTCCACTGTTGGAGTCTTTCCCCCTCTAGTATCGCTCTTCTGTTCGACATGGGTTGGTGTAATCGTATCAGGTCAGAGTGGAGCATCATAGAACTCCCCTCTCCTCTACAAGTCGCAACAAGGGTACATATATAGCTTTGGTCGCTGATCCACCACTTCTCACCTCAGTTCACTTATATATATCGTGAGCGCAACCAAGTGGAAGACTCATTGACTGGGATATCATGTGACAGTGACGTTCCAATGGTTTTTACTAAGGAGAATGAGCTTCCGCATAGAATAATGGGGCTCCTCATCTTGGACCGCATGCATCTTGGTGCTATAAGACATGTGTCTTAATTCTTTTCATAACTGCGTGGATGTATTTTTAGGGATATGTCTTGTTGTACTTTGTAGATTTTGATGATCACAAAACACTAATTCTTATTCATGATTGAGAAGATCACAAAGCACTAAGTCGTGTTCATGTTGATGTCCGAAGTATTTAATTTGTGCTATTTAATTTGAGGGTCTAATTTGTGTGCTAAATATGCAAAAAAATAGGTCAAATTCGCATTGATAAGTGGTCTTCAAAGACCAAGGCTTGGTTCCAAATAGAAGTGAAAGAGAAGCTAGAAAATGACTGAAACTGACAGTCGGTCAACCGAACTCTGGGTTTCGGTGAACCAACGTCTAAATGAAGCCAGCCAAAGCTCTAGGACTAAATGGTCGATCTCTGGGTTTCAGTTGACCTATACTCCCATAGCTTCAGGGTCCAAGATCAAGCCAAGCATGGTCGACCGAACTCTGTGTTTCGGTCGATACCAAACATATTAGAGAATCCAGGTTATAAGTTCTAAGGAGAACGATCGAATGAACTCTAAAGAATGGTCGATCGATTGGTAGTGCTGATTTTGACTTCAACTTTGACTGAAGACCATTTTGAAGAATGGTAGCCTAAACCCCTAAAATCATTCTACTGATTCGTCGATGCAGTTTTCTAAATTGGATGGACTCTTTCCTCCATTAGGATTCTAGCTAAGAATTCATGCAAATCATGATATTTTGTGTTGGGGTATATATAGAATATATTTTTTCAAGCCCCAAACATAATCTCCACAGTGCTAGAGAAAGTTCATACATCAACGCTAGGATTTTAGAGAAGAAGATCCAACTGCGGTTCTACATCAAGTTCTTCATCCCAGCAGCTTGGATCTCAACCTTGTGGACGTCCAAAGGAGTGTGCATCGTCCATGCTTCGTCCGCAAAGGCATCAGCGAAGTTTCTGCTACTATCTTTAGTGAACTTCCATCTTCCAGATGGGGGGACACTATATCTTTTGCCTTATTCTTTGTTTCTCTATCTCTATGCTTTAAGGAGTTGTTTTGAGCTTGTAGAAACATCTTGTGTGGCTGTGCTCAGTGTGAGAGCACGTGAGTGGTGGGTTTTGAGTCTTGTACTAGGGAAATAGGGTTCATGGTGGGTTTTGTTCTTGTACCTGTGAATCAAAGATCGTAGTGGGGTTGGTGTTGTCCTTCGAAAACAACCGTGTAGTGAGGGGTTTGTAACTTGTACCTGGCTAACAAGTTAGTGGAGAAATCCTTACAGAGTGTCGGGTAGTAGACGTAGGCGCACACATAGTGTTGCCGAACCACTCTAAAAGTCCTACGTACATGTTGTGGTTGCCTCCTTATTTCTATCTCCATTCCATGCACATTAGAATAGTTGGTTACATGATTTTTGCCTAAAGCAATTTGTGTTTCCGCTGTGCAACTTAGATTGTTTAAGTCTATAGTAGGCGAAAATGTTTTAATTTGTAATCAACCAATTCACCCCTCCCTCTTAGTTGACCATCACACACTTGTGCCACATCAATTGGCATCAGAGAAGGTTCTCTTGCTCTAAGAGAGATCCTTGTGTGTAATGACCAACAAGGAATTCATGCCTAAAGGTCATTCCATCTACTTTGATGGCAGTAATTACCCTTACTGGAAAAATCCATGCACGTCTTTCTCAGTGCTCAAGATTATGAAATCTGAAAAGTTGTGAGTACTGATCCATATATATTGTTGAAAGATGAGGAAAGTGGACAAAGGATAATATTAAGAAATCTAATATTAATTTTAGTGTTGTGAATATAATGCAATATGCTATATATCCTAACGAGTTCTCACGTGTTTCCATTTGCAGCTCAACGAAGGACATATGGGATAAGTTCAAGCTCATTTATGAAGGCACATCATGCCATGGTGCCAGTGTTTCAACGTTCCATTTTTTATAATGTGTCATGTGTGTGTCTGGTGAAGAGGGAACATTCCTCCTCGTTGAGGTGGGGTGCACTTTCCTATATCACCATAAGTAATTTATAAAAAAAAATATGGGGCAAGAGGGAAGCTTCAACGTTGGCAAGGAGATCATATGGATTGCCAACCTAATTAAGCAATTTGTGAGAAGCGAAGAGGGCCAAAAAGGTGCGTCCACAGAGGATTTTAATGAGGTCTAGGGCCTCCGCACTTGCCTCCCACTTCCCCTCCAACAATGGGAAGTGCACAAGTAGGTGGAGAAGTGGGGAGAAGAGGGCGACACAGAGAGAACATGGGTAGTTTTGCGAAGATTGAATAAAAAATCCTAGTGACATAGGATCTTACTGCCTAGTGCCATGTTGACGACCATCGACCTTATCACCTAGAGTTCAGGCGATGACAAGGAACCCTGTCGCCAAGAATATCCAGATGGCAATAGGCCTTATCTCCAGAAAGGATAGAGGACAATCAACTATATCGCTAAGGATCTCAAATCATAAATTGGAATATTGGCATGGATTTGTTGATGGGCAGAAGACGGATGCGCTAAGAAAGAGATGCTGCTAGGATGGTCATCAAAATCGCGTCTACAGCCCCATTATGACCTTGGTCATGAATCTGACCATTAACGTACTCGAGCCAATAAAGTTGACATGTCCCTGCAAATTAGCCTGTGCACTTGAATTTACCTATATATAGCTGGTGTTGATTTTGCAGATTGATAATTAATGCTATATTCACTTGGTTGAATCACTGCATTTTTAATGTTAAGGATGCTCTAGCTAGCTTTTCCCCCACCTGAGCAATCAATCAGAGTGTTTGATCGATGTTAATTGATCCCCTAGAGGCATCATTGGTGATGTCAATTATTCAGTAGTACTGTGCGCGCGGGTGTGCTTAGATGTTGTTAGATAGACCATGCATGCATCAACATTCCTCAAGTCCCAGGGGATATCAACTTCCTTCAATTTATATACGAACCAGCTGATTCATTAGGGGAGTCAAAAATGTCTCTGCAGCATCTTTCAAGGTTTTTGCCCATTATATTAATGCACCATTATCACATGCGTGCATGGTACTGATCAGCACTATATATATATATATTCACGTACGTAGGGTGCATGTATTTGTTGTGTGTCGTTGGGTGCTTTAATTTTCCTCCTTGGAAGTTAATTTGCTGTGTCTACATATGGGACTGAAATATTATCGATCCTCCATATATAATTGAATTGCCCACTATATAGCTGAAGTGCCTCAAAAACATTTTGCAGTAGAAATAATTAACCGCTTGCAGCTATAGAGACAGAGCAATTAGAGTTAATTATCGATGTTATACCAGGCTTAATTTGATGCATGTCGTCACTGGATTGGTCGCCACTGTGTTGTTATTTTTAGATTAATGCTTTGCTCCAGTTATTTCCCTGTTGTTATTTTAATTAGTTTGAGCTCTATATATATATATATATATATATATCCAAACTGGCCGTGTACGTGCAATGGGAGAGAGAGACTTCTTTCTTCCGGAGAGAAATCGAAAAGTCAAGTCTGAAAAATCGGCCTTATATATATATATATATGTAAAGAGATTCACGCACGAGGACCTGCAGGTAATATCCTCATATATATAGCATATATAAGAAACGGATTAGAAGGTGGTGCGGTGTGTGTCTAAATTAATTAAAGCACTTATAAGAAAAATCCTTGTTGAAACTTATAAATTAATTGCATATGCGGGCTTATGTGAGATCTGATCTCCTGGAATAATTAAAGATGGTCGACCATATGCTATGCGAGCGTACGATATATTGCGGACTCTAGAAGCAATTGATAAATTTTTAAGTTCAACCACACGCGCGGTGAAGAAGACCAGTAGTACTGATTGATCTCAGTAGATTCACGCTCACTACAGTTAAACTAGCTAGAAATCTTCTGTTTAACTACTCAATCCTATTAATTTCAGGAATTTCTAGATTGTAATCCTCTAAGACATTCTTTTTGTACGTATGATTTCCAATAAAGTTTGTCTGTCAGAAGGGTGGGTTTGATAATTTTTAAAACATTCCTTTTCTTCTCTAAATATGATAATTAGTGCTGCTTTAAGTACTCTTTACTGTTATCATATATTTATGTTCTTATAATTTTTATCTCAAAATTATATAAAAGATTGTAAAGCAACTAAACACCTCATAAAATGTCTCCGTGACAAATAAAATATGAAGGAATATTTTGGCCCATGGCTCATTGAGCCTTCTTTTCATATCCAATAGCAACTCATATGTTGAGTTGAAAATACTCTTGCAATAAAAATGACGTGGGTTACCAAAAAAGAAAAGAAAAATAATCTCATTGATTGAGAAAGAGAGAAGAAAGAAGTGTCTTTGAAAGTGATTATGAGACTACTTTTTTTTTGTAATCGACATTATCTTTGTTACAAGAATAGCCAGACATAAACATTTCTCAACTCAACATAGAAGAGCCTATCAAATAGGATGGAGCTCATATTGGATATGAAGAGAAGGTCCGCTTGGCGAAAATACTCCTTCAGATTTCATTTGTCGAGGAGACAATTTATGAGGCGTGTGGTTGAATTACAAATTTTTATATAATTTTGTGATAAAAAATACAAGCACAAAAATTTATGAAACCTTAAATATTTAAAGCACTAAATTATCACACTTAGCAAAGAAAAGGAGATGTTTTAAAAATTATCCAAACCATTTCGACAAGCTTTTTATTGAAAGTCGAATAAAAAGAATGTCCTATCATATAACACTCTAGAAATTCATGGAATTTTGCAATAAGCAGTTTTATGTTGAGTTTTTCTTAGCGCTTGTACACGGTGTGACAATAGCTCTATTTTTATCTTATTTTTTAATGTCATATCCTATTTGATTGATGCATTTATATAATTTAGTCGTTGACTTGGTAGTACAGTAATAAAAAATTAATAAGTGAGGCATTTAATAAGTTTAGAGAATGGAAGTGATAACTATTTAGCAAGATCTTTATTTTTTTAATTTTACGCTATCAGAATAATAATGATAAATTTATGTAGATATATATGTAATGAGGGAACAAAATTTTAAACGGAAATTTAACATCCGGTCCAAGAATGAGGTACCAGATTAATTTTAGGTCCAACCTACCTCCTTACTTAAGTTCCGGTCTAAAAGTTGCAAAAGAATTAACTTCAAATCCAATCTGGACGGCAGCTGTAACCCCACTAACAGTGGCTGTGTAAAAATCCTAAAACACCCCTTGTAGTAATACTAAATTTCCATTGAAACACTACATAATAACTTCCGGTCCAATTGAATTAATTTTAAGTCCAATGACAGTATGGTAATGATCTTTGATGAAAATTGCCACTGTTAGGGAGCTTCCATAGATTCGGACAGACATGGATTTTTTCCATATGAAATAAGGTTTTTTTGGTAGCTTTCCATGTGCTATAAGTATAGTAAGGAATAGAAGATGTTTTCCCAGCTGCATATGTCACAGTTCGGGTACAAAGTTTCCCTTTTCATTAGCTGATTTTGCAACAGAAAGAAAGCTCATTGCTTTCGTTTTTTTGAATTCTCCCAACAACTTTTTTTTTCTCCAAATATGGCTGTGCTCTTTTTTGGTGTTCTAATATTTTGCAACAATTTAAGACGAAAAATGATAACTCAGAAAGGGTTAGAAGCAAACACAAGTTTGCAAGTCGAATACATACTCCTGATACAGTCGAATATCACTATGATAAGCAAAAGCCTGATACAGTCGAATACATACTCCTGATACAGTCGAATACATACTCCTGATACAGTCGAATATCACTATGTTACGTGCATGTAATGAGGTTAGAAGCAAACACCTACTTTGATAAGCAAAAGCCAGACCAAAGGAGGAGCATTGGAAGCAGATATCACTATGTAGACATGATGACAGCCGGATTTCTTCCATTTTATATATACCAGGAATAGAAGCATCACACTTGATCACAGAGAACTCAAGCAGAACAAAATGAAAACACATCTTTCAAGCATCAACAGTTATCAAGCATCCAACTGTTATCAAGCATCAACAGTTGTCTAGCACTAAAGAAGATATTGTCTAGCAACGGATGGGTGATTTCTAAATGGAAAAATTAGCAAATCAGTCCAAAAGAGTTGTTTCTAAAAGAACATTACAATAGGTAGTTCAAAATTTCAGAGTACAACAATAATTCATTCATAAACACAGATTACTAAATGCCTCTGAATCCCCATCACTGCCACCTTCGTCACCAACACTATTGAGGAAAGAAAATGCTTTCGGTAAAGCTTTGGAAACCATCTTGGATTTCTTCAAAAGATTTTGACAATGCTTAAGTTCTCCCTCCAACTGTGCAATGCGGTATTCTAAAGATCGAATGCGCATTCTTTCTTACAACAATAGTTTGATGATGAAGACAACACACAAAATGTTTTAGATGATCGCACCACATGAAAAAATCACAAGCAACATCCTGTTGACAATACCAAAGTATTATATGAATGACAATAAAATAGATTCAATTATTTAAAACCTCATTACATGCACGTAAGAGAATAACTTGCATTTATAATAGTGTCTCTCTAGATTTTTTTCTGTGTGACTTATCTTAACTACACAATATCCATGTCCAGCTGGACACTGATAACTACTTAATTTTTCGTGTTAAAGTTCATACATTCAGTTAACTTTAGACAGTCTTTGTCCATAATAATGTGCAATTTGATTTTTATTTTCATTTCGTCCAAAAATAAAATTTTAAACATATTAGTTAAATTCTCGAGTTGAACACATGGTTAAAGTCTCATTTAATAAAAATCAATAAATTTTGAATAGTTTGTGTTTCTTTACACTGTATATAAATAATTTTTTATCACTTTAAATATCTTTTAATTCTTGTAAATATTGTATAAAAAATAATAATAAAAAATAAAAATAATAAAAAATAAAAAATTAATTCACCCAATGTAATCATGACACATACCCCCTCCCTCATATGACCATTACATATTTTTAATCTCATCTCACCATCATACCACACATATCCCATCCACTCCCATTAAACAAAACATTTTAATAATCTTTTTAAGCACATGATTCCACAACCCATTTTTTTAACTATTTTTTTAATCCGATATTATCCTAACCCTGCCCATTTCTTTTCAACAGATCTGGAAGACTCCAGAGTTCTGGCGAAGGGTTTGTGCAGGAAGGCGGTGCGGAGCTGGGGGTGTGCTGTGCTACAGGGCTGGGCTGGGCGGATGGTGTGCTGGCGGATGGGTGGTGTGCAGATGGAGATGGCGCGGCGCTGGAGCATGTGCGGATGTGGCAGATGGGCCAGGAACTGGCTGCGGAGGCCAGATCTGGGTGCTGTGGAGGCGCAAGGCGGCTGGAGCTCTGGGTCTGCTGACCATGGCGATGCAGGCTGGCGGGTGTGTTGTGTGCGATGGCGGTTTGCAGCTAGATGGAGGCGGCTCGGTGTGGTGCTGGCCGGATCTGGCTGGGCTGCCAGGGTTGCCATGCGGTGTGCTGAGCGGTGCTGAGAAGGCCGGATAGAGGCCAACTGTGCAGAGATCGTGCAGAGCTGGTTCGTGCGGAGCTGGCCAGAGCAGATGCAGAGGTCTTGCTGATCTGGCGCTGTGCGTGGCCTGCTGAGGTGGCCAATACGAGATGGAGGCTTGCGCAGGAGGAGTTCGAGAGGAGGCGCCCGGCATCTATAAAAGGACCCGAGGTCCTCATCTCCGGGTTGGCTGGTAGGAGGCTTAGGAATTTTTTTTCGTTTCTTCTTCTCTGTATCTTCGTTTTGAGCAGAGCAGTGAGGAGGATCGAGTGTTCCATTTTGCTTTGTTCTGATGTGAAGATTGGGCTGGAGTTCAGAATTTTGAGTTGTTAAGAATGTTCTTGTTTTCTTGTTTAGTATTGTTCTTGTTCAGAATTTTCCCATTTCTTCCTTATTTAGAGTTCAATCTAGTGAAATTTTCTATTATTTCTTCTGCATTTAGTTTCCGTTTTCTTCTGTGTTGAGAAGTCGATCCAGAGTTGTAATTGGATTCTAGAATTCTTTCTTTGCATCTGCTGTGAGGCTTGAGATCTTTGTTCAGCATTTCGGGTGTTTCAAAATTTGTTTACTGTTCTTCTATACTGCTGTGAACTTTTCTTTCAGAGAAGTTTGGGTTTAGAATTTTCTTTAAGAGTTTTTTTGTTCTTTGTCTGGTTCGATTGCAGGGCAGGGGTTTGAATTAGTTCTGTTTTGATTTGTCTCTTTACTGTAAGAGATGAGGATGGACAGTTTGATCTTTGGGATTTAATTCGTTTGCTGTTCTTTCCTTATTCTGTGATCCAGTGGCTTTAATGCATTAAATTCCCATTTCTTCTGTGCTGCATAGCTCGATTTAGTTTACTTGTTCAGCTCTTCCTTTCTTAAGTTGATGATGGCAGTGCTTCCTCTGTGTTCATCCGGAGGGGGCTGGGAGGCTTAGTTTTTCTTTTGAAATCGTTTCATCTCTTATGTGAAGCCATCTGAGAGGTTTTCAGCAGCAGGGAGTTTGGCATTCAGAGGGTTCGGCTGCAGGAAGGTAGGTTTATTTTGTTTCTTTTCGTCTGTGAGAGCTTCGAGAGGACTTCTGCAATTTATTTGTTTTGATGTGGCTGTTGGGAAGAGGATTGGATTCCAGGGAGCTCTTTCCCATTTCTTCTGTTCTACTAACTTTTCGTTTCTTGTGTGCTGTATCATCCGAACCAGTGGAGTTGTCATATGCATTCCTTGCTCTTTGAGAGTTGTGAGTTTTATTTTGAATTCAGAATTTCGAGTGCTTCCTTTTTCCTGTGTATTGCAAGCCGATATGAGAGATCAATCCAATGACGTTTACTTTAGCTCTTCTGATTTCTTTTCTTCAGTGTTTAACGATTGATCCAATGATCTATTCCATTTCTTCTGTGCTCTAGAGGTGAGAGGGAAGGTGTTTTGTTTGCTTCCTCCCTTCTGTGAGGGATTCCTGAGGTCTGTGCATTGTGGAGTTTTCGGGGTAGCAATGAGAGCAACCAGCAATTGAGAGATCTGAGAGTTTAGTTCATTTTTCTGTTTTCTTTATTTTGTTTGAGATTTTATTTCATAGTCTTCTTGTTCTCTTCTCAGTATAGATCAGATCATGAGCTTGACACTGTATTTAATTGCTTTTACTGTTTGCTTATTGTTCATCCCCTGAGCTATAGGGGTACATGTACATTGGGTTAATATGTCTTTGAAATTCGTGTTCTGTCATCCTTCCGAATCATTCAGATTTAAAGTGCATCCGTATGTGCCTAGTTTAACTCTCTCTCAGTCTGTTTGATCCCTCATGGGAGGGTACAGTGATACCACTCTTGTTTTTAATTCTACCTGTTCTTTTATTAAGTTTGATTTGTCGAGAGTGTGTGGGATTTGATCGGTGTCATTACATATTCACTTTTAATGCATTGTCGTTAGAATAATTTCAAGTTAAATAGTTTAAATCAAGTTTATTCTGCCTCTCCGTGGATATGACCTGTTCTCCCACCATGCTAGTTCATCTTTGTTATTTTAAATTTTGTGAGACAGTTTAGAGGAAGTGTGCATTTTGACTTGTGCGAAGAACTCTGGACAACGAAAGTGCACAGTCAACAATGTCGCGCGTTTCATCTTGGCGCCGTTGCCGGGGAGGCATTAGAGTTTGATTTAGATCTATTTTGATTTGATTTCATTTACTTTGAGTTTCTTTGACTTGTTATTGGGCTTTCATTTCAGATTTGCACACTTGGAGATTGGGCTTGGAGATTTGAGGCCATTGGAGGAGAGAGCTTGCTGAAATTTTTGTTAATTGCTTTTAATTCCGAATTTTAGATAGAAAGAGTGTGAGTGAACTTTGTAGTGAGGCTTTCATGTACTCTCTGTGCATGTACAGAGATTTCTTTCTCGTTGGCATGTAATAATTGGCCTCTTTGTGGTTTGATTGGTTTGGCATTAGTCTATAGTACCACTTTATTTTTCTTACTTTCATTTCATTCAGTTAAAAACAAATAAAAATAAAAAATTCTAAAATCTAAAAAATTTCCAAATCGCTCTTTCATGTTAGCCGTTTGTTTGTAAATAAAAATTTCATCTCTCAAGATTAGAATCCCATGTTTTAGGACATTCATCACTTTAATTGTCATTTGAATTTATTTTGATCTTTGCATTGAAGAGTGCGGGGGAAAGGTAAGATTTCTCTCTCTCATTTCATGCATTAGACTTAGCATTAGAAAACCCTTGTTTGAAATTGATCTGTGCACTTCACATTTTTAAATGGGACTGCTTAAGGGCTTAACCCATTAGAATAAAAGATAAGGTGAGGGATTTCATCACCCTTTCCTTTGCCCAAAAATCACAAAAAAAATCACATTCTTGCATTGTCCTAAACTTTCAATAAAAACCAGTAGACTTGGCCCTAGGGTTCATCATTAGATTTGTTTTTTCTTAATTCTAAAACTTCTCTTTAAGTCTGGTGTCTAGGATTAGAGGTTAAAAAGCTTACGCTTAAGTGAGTTAGAGGTTATTAATTGGGTCCTTGCGAAAGCAAGGGGGGCCTCCCTCTACTCCACCTCTTACCTGGCCGGTACAAGAAGAGTTAGGATTGGATTTAAGCAAGCATAAATCTGATTTTGAGAAAAATAACATAAGTCCAAGGAACACTTAGTGTAGGTTAATTTGATTTGAAAGTGTTGTTTGTTTGTGTTTGTTTAAAAATTCATCAAAAATCAATAAAATCTTAAAAATTCAAAAAATCATAAATAGAGGCTTTTCATCTGTGCATGCTTGGTAGACGTTCCCAGATTTAGATTTGCCCAACCTATAGACGAGATTGAAAGATTTTTTCATAGGATGGCCAACCAAAACCAGAACCAAGTTGCTAGAAATTTAGAAGAGGCTGCACCCAGACAGATGAAGGAATACTTCATTCCTTCTGACTATCAACCTGCCACTTGCATTAGGCCGGAAATTCCGGCAAATCATTTTGAGATCAAACCTGGAACCATTCAGATGTTGCCATCCTTTTATGGCAATCCTAATGAAGATCCTTATAGGCATATAGATGAGTTCATAGAGATCTGTTCCACTGTAAGGATCCAAACTTCACTGAAAATGCCTTAAGGTTGACCCTATTTCCATTCTCCTTAAAAGACAAGGCTAAACATTGGTTGGAACCATAGGGAGAACTATCACAACATGGCCAGAAATGCAGCAGGAATTTTTAAAGAAATTTTACCCGATTGGCCGAACAAACACAATGAGAGAGCAATACTGGATTCTCCCAACACCCGGAGAATTAATGCATGAATCATGGGAGAGATTGAAGGAGTTGCTTAGAAATGCCCCCACCATGGTTTGTCGAGGTGGCAAATAGTTCAAGCTTTTTATGAAGGTCTGACAGAATCGAATAGGCAAATGGTTGATGCTTCGTGTGGGGGAGCATTCATGACTAAGAGTGAGGATGAGGCATATAATCTTTTTGAAACATTGAGTGAGAACTCTATCAATCATGCCTCACTCTACTCTTATGAGAGAGCGTTAGGACCTGTAAAAAGGCAGGGATGTATGAAGTAAGGGAAGAGGGGAACCAGACTCTAGGGTAGAAGATCTGATAGCTAGACTTGACCAAGATTGGAGCAGAAGTTGGAACAAAAATTTGATCAATTATTATCTTTGACTGGGCAAGCCACACCCAATTTTTCTCAACACCTGAAACTTGTGCTATGTGTGCTAGCCCAGCTCATCCCACCAGTGCTTGTCCCACTACTGCCCAATTACCCCCTTTCATTCAGGAACAAGTCCAAGCTGCTCAAGGCTTCTACAAACCCTCCTATGATCCATATTCCAACACATACAATCCGGGTTGGAGAAACACCAAATTTTTCATGGAAAAATCAATCTGAACAAGTTTCCCAACCTGCCTTTAAGCAATCCATGTACGGTCAATCCTATCCAATTCGGGATTTGGCCAATCTTCTAACTCAAAACCTCCACAATTCCAAGGAAATCAAAATTCCAATCAATTTGCTCATACAAATTTCAACAACCTTCATATCAACCACCACCTCCTCACCTAATTGGGATGATAAAATGAATCAACTCCAGAACATGATGGCGACTCTATGCCAAACTGTGCAAGAACAACAAACTCAATATCAAACTCAAACTCAAAATTTTCAACAAAATTTGGCAAGGATAGAGTCTCAAATTGCTGATGTATGTCAAAGGAGGGAAGTAGGGCAATTGCCAAGTCAAGCTATAGCAAACCCAAGGAACAACCCTCCCGATTCTACCAGAACCAGCAATACCATCAGGGTCAGGGGTACAGACCACCACCTGCTAGACAAAATGCACCTCCACCACAGAACCCACAACAAGCTTTTGTCCAGAACATTCCTGCACCTCAAAATCAAAACCAACCTATACAACAGATCATCCTCCTGCCCAAGCTAGGGGCCCCAAGTAGAAAATGCAAAAACTGTGTCTACTTTAAGAAGTGGAAAAATCAGAACAAATCCTCACCCACACATGTCAAATGAGGATAAAGAATGAAATTGAAATTGAAATTGAGGAAGAATTGAAGAAAATGTTGCAAAAGACAAATCCAAGGGAAAAGAGAAAATAAATGAAGAACCTCTAGACACAATCAAGAGGAATGAAGATCCAAACTGTTACATCCCAAGAGTCCTTTTCCTGAAGCTTTAAAACCAAAATCAAAAAACAAACCAACTGGTAATGAAGAACTCTTGGAACTGTTTAAACAAGTTCACATCAACATCCCTCTGCTTGATGCCATCAAGCATGTGCCTGCCTATGCCAAATTTCTAAAAGAAATGTGTACTCCAAAACGTGAAGTGAGAAACAAAACTGAAACAATAATTCTCCCAGAAATTGTGAGTACCATTGTCTTAAACCAACTCCCTAAGAAGCTCAAAGATCCGGCACTCCACTAATTCCTTGCACCATCGGTGGAGTCACTTTTGAGAGTGGCCTTTTAGATTTGGGAGCCAGTGTCACCTCCTACCTTCTGCCATTTTTGAGAAATTCAAGCTAGGAGAGTTGAAACCCACTTCTGTTGTCCTCCAACTAGCCGATCGTCTGTCACCACTCCTAAAGGCTTAGTTGAGGACGTGATTGTAAAATCAATGATTGTTACTTCCCTGCCGATTTCATCATTTTGGACATGAACACTCCCCAAGATTTGACTCAGTCCACCATTATCCTTGGTAGACCTTTTTTGGCCACAGCTAGAGCCAATATTAACTGTGCTACCGGGATGATGGATATATCATTTGAGATAGGCGGGTTAGTATCAACATTTTAGGGCATCTAGGCATCATGATGAAGGAGAAAGTTGTCTAGTGGTAGACACCTTGGAAGAGTCTTGTGTGGAAGAAGCAATAGACCAACCCTGTGCTCTAGGGTTTGAGGGAGAGGAAGGACAATTTAATTCCATATTTCAAGATAATGATCCATCAATTCCATTTGAGTGTCCTCCTAAGGTTGAGCTAAAACCACTCCCTGCGAATTTAAAGTACATCTTTTTAGGAGAGAATGAGACATGGCCCATCATAATCGCTAGTGATCTTGAGGAAGGGCAGGAAAGGAATTGATTGATGTTTTGAAGAGTCATAGAGAGCTATAGGTTGGACAATAGATGATCTGAGAGGGATAAGTCCTTCAGTTTGCACACATCGCATCTACTTAGAAGAGAATGCCAAAAGTTCAATCGAAATGCAAAGAAGACTTAATCCAACATGAAAGAAGTTGTTAAGAAGGAAATTGTCAAATGGCTGGATGCAGAATTTATTTATCCCATCTCTGATAGCCAGTGGGTTAGTCCAACTCAAGTTGTGCCTAAAAAGTCTGGACTAACCGTGATTCAAACTGAAAAGGGTGAGCTCATTCCCACTAGGCTGGCTACAGGATGGAGAGTGTGCATTGACTATCGCAAATTGAATGCAATGACCAAGAAAGACCATTTCCCCTTACCTTTCATTGACCAAATCTTGAGAAACTGGCAGGCCAAAAATTCTTTTGTTTCCTTGATGGATACTCAGGGTATAACCAAGTGGCTATTCACCCTGATGACCAAGAAAAGACCACTTTCACATGTCCATTTGGAACCTTTGCCTTTAGACGCATGCCATTCGGGCTGTGCAATGCCCCTGCAACTTTTCAACGTTGCATGTTGTCTATTTTCTCAGACATGGTTGGGGATTACTTAGAAGTCTTCATGGACGATTTCTCTGTGTTTGGAAATGACTTTGATTCGTGCCTCGACCATTTGACTGAAGTGCTCAAAAGATGCATTAATGCCAATCTTGTCTTAAGTTGGGAAAAGAGCCACTTCATGGTTAAGGAGGGATTGTCTTAGGGCATATTGTCTCAGGGAGAGGGATAGAGGTAGATAAAGCCAAGGTAAATCTCATTTCCGAATTACCTCCTCCCAACTCTGTCAAACAAATTCGATCCTTCCTTGGTCATGCTGGATTTTATAGGAGGTTCATCAAAGACTTTTCCAAAATTGCAAGGCCATTGACTTCTTTGTTGAAAGACACTCCTTTCATTTTTGATGAAGCTTGTCATAAAGCCTTTGAGGAATTAAAAGACATTTTGACCAGAGCTCCAATTCTACAATCTCCAGATTGGTCATTACCATTTGAGATAATGTGTGATGCTTCAGATTATGCAGTAGGTGCCATTTTGGCCAGAAAACTGATAAAGGATCTGTGGTGATTTATTATGCAAGCAGAACATTGAATGATGCTCAGATTCGATACACAACCACTGAAAAGAGCTCCTAGCTGTTGTTTTTGCCTTAGAGAAATTCAGATCTTATCTCTTAGGAGCCAAAATCATTGTTTTCACTGACCATGCTGCCTTGAGGCATTTGCTTGCCAAAAAGGATGCCAAGCCTAGATTGATCAGATGGATTCTATTGTTACAAGAGTTTGATTTGGAAATTCATGATAAGAAAGGATCCAAGAATGTGGTAGCTGACCACTTGTCTAGAATAGTTGCCCCGGACTCTATGCCCATTAGAGATGCTTTCCCAGATGAGCACATTTTAGCTGTCTCCAACATTTTATCTCCATGGTACGCACACATTGTGAACTACAAAGTCATTGGACGAGTACCTGGAGATTGGACCAAAAATGAGAGAGAGAGATTCTTTGCTAGAGACAAGTACTTTATTTGGGAGGACCCGGAGCTATTTTTCATAGGACCAGACCAAGTGATAAGAAGATGTGTCCCTGAGAGTGAGCATCAAAGTGTCCTCAAGTTTTGTCATTCTCTCGCCTGTGGAGGACACTTTTCAGGAAAGAAGACCGCTGCTAAGGTCTTAGACTCTGGTTTCTATTGGCCCACATTGTTTAAGGATGCCCACCAATTTTGTAAGGCCTGTCCTAGATGTCAAACCATGGGAAATATTTCTAAGAGGGACATGATGCCTCTTAACCCCATTTTGGTTGTAGAAATTTTTGATGTTTGGGGGATAGACTTTATGGGACCTTTTCCACCATCCTTTGGATACACACATTCTAGTTGCTGTTGACTATGTGTCCAAATGGATAGAAGCCATAGCCACAAAGACCAATGATCATAAGGTGGTTATCAAATTTGTTCAGAAAAACATCTTTTCTAGATTTGGGTGGCCCAAAGCAATCATTAGTGATGGAGGACCTCATTTCATTAACACCCAATTAGGACCCTCCTAAGGAAGTATGGGATCACCCATAAGCTAGCAACACCTTACCATCCCCAAACTAGTGGCCAAGTGGAAGTATCAAACAGGGAGATTAAAAACATTCTTCAAAAGTCGGTTAGGCCTGATAGGAAAGACTGGTCAGAAAGGTTAGATGATGCATTGTGGGCCTACCGAACTGCTTTCAAAACTCCCATTGGAATGTCCCCTTACCGGCTTGTCTTTGGAAAATCATGTCATTTGCCGTCGAACTTGAGCATAGAGCCTATTGGGCTATTAAACAAGTCAATCTTGACTTAGCCCAAGCTGGTCAACAAAGGACCCTTCATCTGAATGAGCTAGAAGAGCTCAGAAATGAGCCTATGAAAGTTCCAAGATCTATAAAGCCAAGGCCAAAGCATTCCATGACAAACACATTCATAGAAAAACTTTTCAAGTGCATGATAAAGTCTGGCTATTTAATTCTCGGCTTCGTCTTTTTCCGGGAAAATTGAAGTCCCGTGGGATGGGCCTTACATGTTGTCAAAGTCTATGACAATGGCGCTGTCGTTATTCTTGATCCTAAAACTGGACAATCGTCCACTGTTAATGGGCAGAGGTTAAAGCATTTCTTTGAAAGCCCATCTTCTTAAAATTGATTCTACCAAGCTAGCTGAGCCAAATGAAGCCTAATTGCGTCTGGCTGAAGACGATAAACTTAGCGCTTCTTGGGAGGCAACCCAAGTGTACAGATTTCTTTTATCAGGTAATTCTCTATCTTACTTTCTTTTCTTGTAAATAAGTAGGGGGAAGAGGTAGAATAAGCATGCATTCATATCTCACCCTAACCATTGTTTCATTCTTTTTTCGAGCTTGTACATATACAAATAAATTTCACAATGTTTCATTTTGAATAAAATTCATGGCTTTACGCATCCCAGACTATGTGTCTGATCTTTAACCATTAAAATTTTGTGGTTGTCACACTCTTTGCAACATCCATGTTAGATAGCCTAGTAAAGATTACATGTACTTCTTGTCTACCTTATGTAAGGATTTATGGCAAGAAGTTTCATACACACACTACACAGCCACTTAGACTAGCTGAACCCGAATGTAGCAAATTTGTCAAGGCTAGTAGGAGAGAGGTGATTGGTTTTCTCCCTTCCCCTTAAGTGAATTGTGAAGGAAGTGAAGGTGTGTGATCAAGGAACCGACTGTTCATCCTTCCGTAAAGAGGAAAAGAAAAGAAAAAAGCAAAAGCAAAAGCAAAGAAAAATATATCCATGAAAAATGCCCCGGATCTGAGTAAAGTTGGACTCGCTACTCTTGAAAAGTGATGGGTTGTGCAGCATTGTGGATGAAAAAGAAATAAAGAAATTCTGAGTGCACAAAGTGCAAATAAAGGGACAAAGTCCCTCAACTCAGAGAAATAATCCTCAAGGAATTGAGCAGAATGGAACTGAGAGAAACAACCAGATCTGACTGAGCAAGATCTTATTCCACAATTCTTTTCTTCTCCCTCAAATCAATCTAATCTCAATTACTAGCTAAAACAAGGAGCTCCAGAAGGGCTGATGTGAACTCTTAAGTGAGCTATCATTTGTGCACTAATTTCTTGCCATAATCCCGTACAATTAGGAAAGACATATCTCTACATTAATCTTTTACATGATGACTGCTTAGCATGAGATGTTAATCTTCTAGTCTTATATTTTGAGTACTTTTTATTGCTAAGGGACTAGCAATATTCAAGTAGGGGGGAGTGATAACTACTTATTTTTCGTGTTAAAGTTCATACATTCAGTTACTTTAGACAGTCTTTGTCCATAAATAATGTGCAATTTGATTTTTATTTTCATTTCGTCCAAAAATAAAATTTTAAACATATTAGTTAAATTCTCGAGTTGAACACATGGTTAAAGTCTCATTTAATAAAAATCAATAAATTTTGAATAGTTTGTGTTTCTTTACACTGTATATAAATAATTTTTTATCACTTTAAATATCTTTTAATTCTTGTAAATATTAGTGTATAAAAAATAATAATAATAATAATAAAAATAATAAAAATAAAAAATTAATTCACCCAATGTAATCATGACACATACCCCCTCCCTCATATGACCATTACATATTTTTAATCTCATCTCACCATCATACCACACATATCCCATCCACTCCCATTAAACAAAACATTTTAATAATCTTTTTAAGCACATGATTCCACAACCCATTTTTTTAACTATTTTTTTTTAATCCGATATTATCCTAACCCTGCCCATTTCTTTTCAACAGATCTGGAAGACTCCAGAGTTCTGGCGAAGGGGTTTGTGCAGGAAGGCGGTGCGGAGCTGGGGGTGTGCTGTGCTACAGGGCTGGGCTGGGCGGATGGTGTGCTGGCGGATGGGTGGTGTGCAGATGGAGATGGCGCGGCGCTGGAGCATGTGTACAGGGTCCTGAGGAGGCGCGGCCAGATGCAGGCGCCTGGCGGCCAGATCTGGGAGGCTGGCGCCCAGGAGGCTGAAGACCAGGTGCGATGGTGGCTGGCGGGCTGGAGTATGTGCGGATGTGGCAGATGGGCCAGGGAACTGGCTGCGGAGGCCAGATCTGGGTGCTGTGGAGGCGCAAGCGGCTGGAGCTCTGGGTCTGCTGACCATGGCGATGCAGGCTGGCGGGTGTGTTGTGTGCGATGGCGGTTTGCAGCTAGATGGAGGCGGCTCGGTGTGGTGCTGGCCGGATCTGGCTGGGCTGCCAGGTTGCCATGCGGTGTGCTGAGCGGTGCTGAGAAGGCCGGATAGAGGCCAACTGTGCAGAGATCGTGCAGAGCTGGTTCGTGCGGAGCTGGCCAGAGCAGATGCAGAGGTCTTGCTGATCTGGCGCTGTGCGTGGCCTGCTGAGGTGGCCAATACGAGATGGAGGCTTGCGCAGGAGGAGTTCGAGAGGAGGCGCCCGGCATCTATAAAAGGACCCGAGGTCCTCATCTCCGGGTTGCTGGTAGGAGGCTTAGGAATTTTTTTTCGTTTCTCTTCTCTGTATCTTCGTTTTGAGCAGAGCAGTGAGGAGGATCGAGTGTTCCATTTTGCTTGTTCTGATGTGAAGATTGGGCTGGAGTTCAGAATTTTGAGTTGTTAAGAATGTTCTTGTTTTCTTGTTTAGTATATGTTCTTGTTCAGAATTTTCCCATTTCTTCCTTATTTAGAGTTCAATCTAGTGAAATTTTCTATTATTTCTTCTGCATTTAGTTTCCGTTTTCTTCTGTGTTGAGAAGTCGATCCAGAGTTGTAATTGGATTCTAGAATTCTTTCTTTGCATCTGCTGTGAGGCTTGAGATCTTGTTCAGCATTTCGGGTGTTTCAAAATTGTTCTGTTCTTCTACTGCTGTGAACTTTTCTTTCCAGAGAAGTTGGGGTTTAGAATTTTCTTTAAGAGTTTATTTTGTTCTTTGTCTGGTTCGATTGCAGGGCAGGGAGGTTGAATTAGTTCTTGTTTTGATTTGTCTCTTTACTGTAAGGAGATGAGGATGGACAGTTTGATCTTTGGGATTTAATCGTTTGCTGTTCTTTCCTTATTCTGTGATCCAGTGGCTTTAATGCATTTAAATTCCCATTTCTTCTGTGCTGCATAGCTCGATTTAGTTTACTTGTTCAGCTCTTCCTTTCTTAAGTTGATGATTGGCAGTGCTTCCTCTGTGTTCATCCGGAGGGGGCTGGGAGGCTTAGTTTTTCTTTTGAAATCGTTTCATCTCTTATGTGAAGCCATCTGAGAGGTTTTCAGCAGCAGGGAGTTTGGCATTCAGAGGGTTCGGCTGCAGGAAGGTAGGTTTATGTTTTCTTTTCGTCTGTGAGAGCTTCGAGAGGACTTCTGCAATTTATTTGGTTTGATGTGGCTGTTGGGAAGAGGATTGGATTCCAGGGAGCTCTTTCCCATTTCTTCTGTTCTAACTTTTCGTTTCTTGTGTGCTGTATCATCCGAACCAGTGGAGTTGTCATATGCATTCCTTGCTCTTTGAGAGTTGTGAGTTTTATTTTGAATTCAGAATTTCGAGTGCTTCCTTTTTCCTGTGTATTGCAAGCCGATATGAGAGATCAATCCAATGACGTTTACTTTAGCTCTTCTGATTTCTTTTCTTCAGTGTTTAATGCGATTGATCCAATGATCTATTCCATTTCTTCTGTGCTCTAGAGGTGAGAGGGAAGGTGTTTTGTTTGCTTCCTCCCTTCTGTGAGGGATTCCTGAGGTCTGTGCATTGTGGAGTTTTCGGGGTAGCAATGAGAGCAACCAGCAATTGAGAGATCTGAGAGTTTAGTTGTTCATTTTTCTGTTTTCTTTATTTTGTTTGAGATTTTATTTCATAGTCTTCTTGTCTCTTCTCAGTATAGATCAGATCATGAGCTTGACACTGTAGTTTAAATTGCTTTTACTGTTTGCTTATTTGTTCATCCCCTGAGCTATAGGGGTACATGGCTACATTGGGTTAATAATGTTCTTTGAGAATTCGTGTTCTGTCATCCTTCCGAATCATTTCAGATTTAAAGGTGCATCCGTATGTGCCTAGTTTACATCTCTCTCAGTCTGTTTGATCCCTCAATGGAGAGGGTACAGTGATACCAACTCTTTGGTTTTTAATTCTACCTGTTCTTTTATTAAGTTTGATTTGTCGAGAGTGTGTGGGATTAGATCGGCGTCATTTACATATTCACTTTTAATGCATTGTCGTTAGAATAATTTCAAGTTAAAGTAGTTTAAATCAAGTTCTATTCTGCCTCTCCGTGGATATGACCTGTTCTCACCAGACACCGCATAAGTGGGATGTTTGACATTTCTACAAATTTACAACATGACAATTCATTAGAAAAAAAAGTTACAATGATATTATGTATAAGAAAAAGAACAAGTGTTTACCTATTCAGCTATCGGGTTAGAGCATGTTTTCCGATTATGGCCAGCTTGTTTGCATCTTGAACAAGTGTACACAATCTTGTCCACTTCTAATGACTGTTGGGATTGTATTCTATTCTTCTTTCGCCTGCCAGGCCGTTTTTTTGTTAGAGGAGGTCGGATTTCAATATCATTAAATTCTAGTTCTGGTTTATCCATGTCTGATATGGGCTGAATAGTCTCCTCATAACATGTGCGATACATGTCAGAAGTGAAATATAAGGAGCAATAATCTTCTATATTTCCTCCTATCTTGTGAACCACTGCACACACATGTTTGCATGGCAATCTTAAAAGTTGCCATTCTCTACAAGAACAAGTATCATGTTCAAGATTTACAACGCATGAAGGCCTGCCCACAACCTCAAAAACTTTGCCATCAGAACATATCATAGTAACACCCCTAGAAGTTTCCATTAGTTTTCTCATTCTTTCATCAATTGAGGGGCATAGCTTTGTCACCCATCTTGCAGATATCTCTCTCCTTTTATATGTCAAATCCATTATTTAGATGCGAATTCGATCTAGCATAGGCAAAATTGGAAGATTTCTATCTTCAAGAATCTATGCATTGAAAGACTCTGCCGCATTAGAATACATTTCTCCATAACGCTCACCCTCAAAGTAAGCATTTGCCCAATAATTAGGATTTGAGTCCCTTGCCCATTTTTCTGCCTCTTCAGAAAGTCCACCCATGGTCCTTAAAGCAACTTCATGGTCTTCCATCTTACATGCATATGTTGCTTGATCAAACAATGAGGGCAATTTTTTTGTTGTTTTACCACGGTATTTCCCTGAAATTTGCTTGGAAATTTTTGCCTTCAAATGACGCAAGCAATATGCATTATAAGATTCTGAAAAAATGTCTGGAATAGCATTTAACAATCCTTTGCATCTATCAGAAATGAATGTAACTCTTCGGTTAGTTGACACAACCCTTCTCAGAAAAAAAAGGAACTATTCCCAATTACTCTCATTTTCAACATCAACTACATCATAAGCAAGGGGGAATAATTTATTTTCTCCATTCAGAGCAGTGGCAGTGAGAAGAATGCCTTTGTACTTGTCCTTCAGGAATGTACCATCTAGAAATAGAAGTGGCCTACATCCCCTTTCAAAACCATGAATATTAGCACCAAAAGAAACAAAAAAATGATTGAAGCAACCTTCAATAGATACATCAAGATCCACAATGCTATTAGCATTAGACCTCTCAATCACATCTTTATACCAACGTAAATCATCAAAGGAACATCTCTCATCACCATGGACCCCTTTTTGAGCAAACTCCTTACGCCACCATACCTGATATTATGGCACATCCACTCCATAATCCCTAAAGATATCCTTCTTTATGTCTTTAGGGCGGTATAATGGAGTATCTACAATTTTCTCAGCAATGATAGAACTAATCAATCTCTTTGACGCCCTAGGGTGCTTTTGTGTGCTCAAGCTCCCACCACATATGTGTACATTGTTTAGTTGTTTAATCTCAAAATGAGGCCCCCATCAACTCTAATTGCATGCATGTACCAACTGCACTGAGCAACTCTACATTTTACTGTCACACGTGTTAAGTCATTCTTAAGGAACATGAAATCAAAACCTCTTGCAATTGCATATTTAGTCAAATCGCCCTGAAAATGTTCAACACTATTGAAGATTTGCCCAACTGAGTATATAATGTCGTACCATAGATCAGTCCTCCTCCTCCCTTCTTGAGATGACATACCTTCAAGAGTGGACAAGTGGCTATTACTTCCAGAAGAGTGTACACTTGACGGTCTGCATGAAGATTGACTACTTTAAGTGATTTATTTAAAATAATTGTGACATAAATATTTATTCAAAATATATACCTGGTGCTTATAAGTTCTTCTTCACCATGAATGTTTACTTCCACATTCACCCTTTGCACCAGACTAATATGTATGTCTATCATCCTGTCAATGTCTTCTCCATTTGTAATTCTCATTTTCAAACTAGTAAACTCAGGTACCATACATTTTGTAGCATATCGACTGTTCGGATCGTCTTTATATTCGTTGTGGTGGCCAGTGTGTGGCCCACATTGTGAGTAGCAGGTGCTTTCACAGGTTTCCGGGGCATTGTGGGCCGACTGGTTGGCCCAAAATGTAGGTTTGTTCTCTGTCCCTGAATGCGACCGAGGGGCTCGTCGCGTTCTCATCGCGACACTCGGGGGCGTCGCGTTCAGGTTGCCGCTGTTTTGGCTCGTCGTCTGCATGCGCGCCGCGTGTCGCGCGCTGGACGGGCGTGCTGACGTCGACAGGCGGATCGCGACGGGTAGCTGCGTCGCGACCAGGTCACGACGTCGCGACTAGGTCACGACGTCGCGATACGTCGCGTTCCCAACCGAGCTGCGTTTTTAAGAAACCCTAGCAGAACAGAGCTTTCACAAGCTCTGCTCAGCCAGGGGAGGTTTTGCTCGTGGGTTTTTGGGCGATTCGAGCTCGTGGGACTTGGTTGGTCGTGTTCTCGCCGCGAGGATCGCGTGTGGAGCGGGAGAAACGCCGGGTTATCGCCCGTTTAGGTGTTCTTCATCAAAGTAGGGAGATTCTACCATTTTTCTTCGTGGAATCGCGGTGTGTGTGTCATGTGATGTGTTTACTGCTTTAAGAATCATAGATGGCATGCTAGGACATCACAAAGAGCATGAAAAATAGATTAGAAACCATGTATGATAGGATTTTTAGGGTTTTCTGGCGAAGGGGACCTGGATAGGGTTTCTCGCCTGCGAAGGCGACGGTCTCCTCTGTCGCGATCTGATCGCGACAGGACGATACATCGCGTTCGCATCTCTTGATTGTGACTGGTCGGGGCGTCGCTATCTGAACGCGACCTGAGCCTCTGTCGCGATCGCAGTCGAGGGTTGTTATTTGCATACAATTGTTAATGTATGTATCCGTTACTATTTAACCGATGCATGGCATGGTTAACCGATGTGTGTAGAGGTGGTTTGTGGTGCTTTGGCAATTGTTGCGCTCCTCGAGAGTGTTGTTCACATGGTGAGCTGCAGGCTCACGTGGTAGTGTGTGTGACTGGTTTCAGTGACCCGTATGTGTTCACGTGGTATGCGTAGTGTGCACGAGTTTCCGTGTACGTGACAGGTAGTGTTACTCCTTCCGTGGTTACCTCTTCAGTTGGGAGCCCCAGGTTCCGAGGTGAGCCAGGCACGTGGGTGTGCTCGGAGTTTGTCCCGGTACAGTGGTACTGTCAGGGTCTTGTCATCTTCCTGGACACCCTCACTCTCGGGGAGAGTTGCCGTCCGGCTGAGGGAAAGATGGCAGTGAGACAGTGACTTGTGAGAGTTTGTGTTTAGTCACTTGTAGCGGGCTCGTAGTTGGGGGGACGGACACCAGTAGACGTACTGGACCTCAGCTAGTCCTCTTTTCAGTGCCTCACTTTAGGGAGCTTAGGCCGGAGTCCCTAAAGGTGACAGGCATGGGCCTGCGGGGTGTGACCTGCAGGTGTGGTGGTTTGGTTGGTCTCCACAGTTCTTGTTTGGTTTAGTGGAGCGGCAGCTGGACCTTTTATCCGTGGCTGCGAGGATGAGAGGTAGACCTGTGTGTTTGTCCGGGTTGGTTGCTGGTGTCGCGAGCCAGGCTACGCGATCCGAGTTTGGCGTTTACCTACTTTAGCTCATACACCTATTTGGGTTTTCCGTTTATTTATTTATTAACATTACTTTCGAGATCGGCAAGTGGTAAGTAAGTTACAGCTTTAATATCTTGCTTAAATAATTCTATAAATTGTTATAGCGTAGCTTCTTGCTTAGTTACTTGAGTTGTGGTTTGCTCGGTTTCTTTGGGGAGTTTCCCTACTGAGCCAGTGACTAGCGAGGCTCACCCCCCCTACTCCTTTCAGGTGAGGGAGAGCAGGAGGCTTCCCAACCGTCTTCTAGTTCCGGGCCACACCGTAGCGAGCAGGGTCTGCGCCACCTCCAGCAGTGTAATTTTATCTCTTTGTTCACCTCAGGGTATGCCCCAGGTTTTGTTGTACAGGTTTATGATTTTAGTTGAGAAACTAGCTATGTAAATCCCACATATGTATTTGTGGAATGGAAAGTTTACTTCTGTTATGTAGTTTCCTTTATATTTCTCAGACTTGTGTGAATGATATCCCTTGCGAAGCTTTGGCTCGTTCGCGGGAGGCGGAGTTGTGTCAGGCTCATTATCAGGTTAACGGGTTGAACGATGTGGTCTGTCACACATTTGAACTCCACCTTATCGATGCAAAGCTTCCACCTATTACACACATCACTGACAACCACATCCAATCATGTTCCCCGATACAAGTGGATGACAAAAGCCTCATCTTTATAGCTAAAAATACCCAGATTTTTGTCCATGTTAGGATGGTTTTTCCTTTTTCCTTTCCTCTAAGCACAAAATATAGCTGCAAAAAATTCCAGATTTCATGAAGACACATACATTGCAAAAAAAAATCCAACAAAAACATCTTTGTTCCTTCGCAAAAAAATGCGAAAAGCCACTGACACCTCTATCAAAAAGAAATACTTAAAAAAATGCAGAAATCCAACAAATCTTCACAACAATATTTGATTTTGTGCTATGGAACAGAAAAAGGCTACATTTGAAACACATAAGATAGTTTTTCCTTTCCTTTTAGCACATATATCGTAAAAAAAAAATCTAAGAAAAACATCTTTTGTTCCTTCGCGAAAACATTGTAGAAAACAACTTCCATTCCTTCCAAATAAAATGCACAACACATGGTGAAGAAAAAAAATATTCGCCCTCTGCTACTCCTTTTTTGTGAAGAAACAACTTCCATTCCTTCCATTCCATTCCTTCCAAATAAAATGCAGAACACATGGTGACCCCTTTTTGGCACAAGGATGATGATCTAACCCTAAAAATTCATGGTGAAGAAAAAAATAACTTACTGAATAGCCCTTCGTAGATTCCTCCGCTGCTCGCCCTCTGCTACTCGCTGGAGATGCGCCGCCCCTCGCCGCCGCTCCTCCTCAGCTACTCGCTGGAGACGCGCTGCCGCTCACCACCGCACGTCGTCGCTCATCCACGCTCGTCCACGCTCGTCCTCTACTACTCACTTGCCGCCGCGAGTCCTCGCTAGAGAAACCATCGGAGATACGTCCTCGGCTTTCCCTCTTCCGGTCTGCAACAGAGAAGGTTCTCTGCGGAACCCTACTAGATGGGGTTTGCCCCAACTTGTCTCGTGAGAGGGATTCGTGTGGGTTAGGGCGGGGTATTTTGGACATTAAAAAAAGACCCTAACTTGTTGACGGAAATGATCTAAAATTAATAAATTAACAGTCAATGGATCTTAAGTTAATAATTTGATTCAATGGACCTAAAATTAATTGTGACTTTTTATTTTAGACCGGAAATTAATTTTCCCAATTTTAAAATACTCTCTACAATGTAAATTAAAAAAAAATACATTGTTGAGCGGGGCACCAACCTAACCCAGTGCACGAGAGGACGCATGAACTCGAACTCCGAACATATGCGCCCACTGGGCCTTCTCCTGTGTGTGGTACTGCCCACGACCCGGGGAGGAGGCCGTCAAACTGGGAAAGCCCTGCCCCCGCGAAGGGCGGCACTCGGTTAGTACGAGAAATCTAGGGTTTTCTCAGCTCCAGCTCACCTCTGGGGCCTATAAATTGCTCCCGTCTCCGTCGCCTCTCTTGTTCGTCGCCTCCTCTCTTTCTCTCTTCTCCCGCTCCCTCCTGCCAACCCTGAAAACTGCTGCTGCCACCGCCGCCCCTCCTCCGTCCATCTTAGCTTTCTCATAGCGCCGTCGAGATCTGTGCCCCGGCGGGGGGAGCGTGATGATACAAGTATGTCGCCCCAGGCTTACGCGACCGCCGCCATGTGCGGCGGAACAGCGGTGGTGATCGACATTCGTATCTGACTCCAAACCCTCCTCTTCTTACGCTTCATCCCGTTACGGCCATGTTTATGTTTTGTTTCCCATTTTCCCCTTTGCTCATGTCATTATTGTAGATTCTTTGTTGCTTTTTTTTTTTTTTTCTTTTTTGGTTTTTCGCGATGCTTACTGGGTGCGGGGGATATGACGATTTTACCAACCATAGAACGTTTGCATCTGCGTTTTTTTTTCTACGATGATGAGCTTGTTATAATTCATGCACTACCATCTGATCCCCCTCTATTTGCGCCCTCGATTTATTACATCCTCGGTACGCATCGTCGGTGCGTTTTCGAAGTTTTCTGTTCGCATTCTAACACGAGAGGCCGACCTTCTTTGTCTGCTTTTTCTCGATTTTCTTTCCAATATAGTGACAAGTGTTGAGTTAGATTTTAGTGCAATCCGTGATGAAGTATTCAGATACTGCTGAAATCCAGTGATTATCTCGAAAAAACATTCACCATCTTTCGGCTGAGATTGCACCTGCTCACTAGATCTCCCAGGATTAGTGGTTCCAATAGATGTATATCTCGTGTTTATTTGACCCTTCGCCTGGATCTGATCGAATCATCGAATGCTCGTATCTTCGACAAACTATGAAAAGTTTCATCGGCATTTCTTCAAATAACTTTGGTGCTGTGCATTGCCGTTTTTGGTCGGCCTCAAAAACTTTCTTTTACAAGACGTTAATGGGGAGATTATTGCGATGACGACTCCGGAAAAATTCAAGCTCAACAGACCGTATTGCAGGCCTCGATGCAATCGGGGTTTGCATGGCGACTATCCCGCTGAACCGAGCAAAAAAAAATCCCCTTTCTTCCCCACACCTTTACTCCGATTCTCTCTCTCTCTGTCTCTCTCTCCTTTGTAGTTGATTTCGTCCTTGATTTAAAATTTTCCATTTTGGATCAAATAATCGGTGTGGATTTGTCTGCCATGATACGTTTTTCCTTTCGGGAAACTCTAGTTGGATTGGTAGACATTGTAATTTAGGTAGCTGAATGTGCTGTAGAAAGATAGAAGTGGTGAAGGATTGGCGATGAGGATAGCAAAGCTCCCTCTGCTGACAGTTGCTGAGGACATCAGCTGGCAGAATCGAACCATTTAAACTTTATTGCCACCACTGAGCAAATCCTTCCCCACTGAACACAGCCAACACTTCTTTTATCTTCTTTTTTTCACTGCTTTTAATGCAAGAATATTGATTTAAGTGGATTTTCAGTGTTTAGTTACTTTGATGTAGTGATTGATAATCTTAAATATTGTGATTTTAACAAGATCAGCAACTTTTTCTTTGTAACAGAAGGTTGGAAATTTCATTTATACAATAGTAAAAATTGGGGCATTCTACAACATCATACTTGGAAGAAACGAAGTGATGAGAAGGGCTGTGACTGCTTGGCTTTGTTATACCACCATTACGTGACGCTAGTTTTAGGCCCAATGCTAAGGTTGCACTAAAACCTGGTCATTTGATGAGGCCCGTGATTAGGGATAATTATAGCTTACGAGGCATTAATTGAGGAACAAAGGTGTTCATTGACATCATTCCTTGGCACTAGTTTTAACTTGTAAATGAACATGCACAGGGCTGGTTTGTACTAAAGTGGATTTGTCATGAATTCTCTGAGATGTTAATTTAATTTTGACTTATTTCTCATATATATCTCTCTTATAAGATTTGTTGTATGAGAATTTTTTTTCGTATATTTGTACTTGCACATGTTTGATGTCAAATGTTTTTTTAATATTTTACTGTAATAGTTAAAGTATAGAATGTCTTTGATCATGAAATAATTTTTTAAAATATTTCTTCCCCGAAAGAGACGTATATAAAAATATAAATTTTAAAAGAATAACTGTTTATGCAATAAATCTTGTTATGTTTATAGGGGATGTAAATGTCGGATGTATGAGTTATTAATAATATACTTGTAAAGGTGCATGATGACTAAGAAAAGTATCTAGTCGATAAGTGAATAATGCGGTCTAGTCGAAGCATGACCATTATTTGTAAGAGTCTTAAATTAGCCGACATAATTAAAAATGGAGTACATTTTTCACAACAATACACTGCAACGCAAGTTTCAAAATAAAAGATGCACTGCCGCGCAATTGTGAGTGCGGTGACTAGTGTCAACATGCAGGCATGTTCTTGTAATTGTGTCGAAGTGTGTCTCTCCATTTAAATAAATAAATCGTGGAAGCAGTTGTTTTGCTGAGCACGACAACAGGAGAACCAACTTTGTGAAATAAACAGGAAAGAGTAATGTTATGTTCTCGGTTGTGTCAGGAGCATAGTTGAGCTGAAGGGGCCGTGTGCCCCTCCATGTGCACCGCGTGGAGGGCGCGGGTCCCTCAGTATTTAATGTAATTTTTTTTTATAATTTTGTGCACACAAATAATATATTTGTACACACAAATATATTATTTGTGCACATAAATAGTGTACAAAAATTTAAAAAAAAAATTTATATTAAATGTTGGGGGGCCCGCGCCCTCCACGTAGCGTGTGTGGAGGGGCGCGCGGCCCCTCCAGCTCAACTATACTTCCGACACAACATTACTCAACAGGAAAAGGGTGAAAATATTTGATGAGAAAGTGGACTCCTAATATGCATGCATAAACATCAGGTAATGAGAATCAGAATTGTTTTCAGAAGTGCACTTTTCTTGCTAGGAGGTGGGGTGGACGAGTGCGTCATAGTGTGCGGTGGGTGTAAATCTCCCGCTCTCAAGCTTGTAAAGAGAAGTGCGTCATAGTTCGAGCCCAAAAAATTTGTCAATTAATAAATAATAAAATGAGTTAAATGAGCCTTACATGAGAGCCGACTCAGTTAAACAAAATTTTTGGGCTCGAACTCGTCACCGCGTTGAGGCCCTGGCAATAAAAATTTTGAACGCCGAATGTTTATGTTGGGGAGTCTGTTTTATAGAGACTAAACTCCACCCATAAAAACCATATCCGATATGGAATCTGGAGGATGAGAGGGGGTAGAACTGTGAAGGGGGTGGGAATGGATGGGCGACGCCAAGCAGAGGGTGGGGCGGTCGGAACCCCACCGCGGGCACCACGGTTGGTGTTCTGGCACCCCCGAGGCTGCCGGGCAGGTGCCTGTTGTACTGGAGGGGGAGGATTGGTCAACGGCGTCGGAGGGGGATGATGAGGCAGCCGCGACGGGACGGGAGGGGGATGATGGGTTTAAACTAGATTATATATATCTTATTTATAAAATGTGTATATATTCTTAATATTTGGTATTCTATATTTAGATCTTCATAACTACTATATACTTCAATAATAATTTTATAAAATAATTAAAATATTTATATTCTTATACTTATTATATTTAAACAAATTATTAATGAGTATTTAGATGAGTTCTTAACGAGTATTTAATCGAGCTCTTAAACTAGTTGTTCACGAGCATAATCGAGTCGAGCTCACATGTGTTCAGATTCGGCTCGTTTATGAACCGAGTTTTTTTTTGTTCAAACTCGAATCATTAATTAAATAAACGAGTCGAGTCGAACTTTTATCGAGTCGAGTTTCGAACTACTTGTTGAACGCATCGATTCGTTTACACCTCTAGGCAAAGCAAGAGGGTGCATGAGAGAGATTGAGAGAAATAGATAAGAGAGACATGTAGAGAGAGAGAGAGGGAGGGAGACGGCGGATTATCTAAATTACATAAATGTAGTATAGATTATACAAATATAATTGAATTTATGTAAATTTCATTCAGGTTTTCTGAATATGATTTAAATTATACAAATATGGTTAGTTACACATTTAATTCAAGTTACATAAATTTGATGCAGGTTATACAAATATGGTTCATATTTTAAAATTTTGGTTAAGTAACACATGGTTAGTTACCCAGAGTCTGGATTACACATTTAGTCTTGATTACATAATTTCAATCTATGTTATGCAAATTTAGTCTAAATTACATAAATTTACGTAAGTTTACCCCATTTTGATCTATGTTACACAATTTTGGCCGAGATTACACAAATTTGTTACATGGTACATAATATTTGGTTTACTATACACATATTTGGTTCAAGTTACACAAATCGATTAGATAATTGAAGTCTAACTGTTAATTAATTATGTTTCACTCTAGTTGATAATTGATTAGATTTCACACTGACTCCACAAGACTAGATTAACAATGTAACTTATAACACTATTAATCAATTATTGAGTTCCCCTGCATGTGCACCCCTCCCTCGCTTGTCTTCTCTTTCTCACTACTCACCCCCATGCGCTCATTCTATCTCTCTCACTACTCTCTATCTCTCTCCTACCCACTTGTTCTATCTTGCTCACTGCTCTCTCCCCTACATGCTTTCACTCTCAATCTCTCTTTGGTCTCTCTCTCCTCTCTCTCTCTCTCTCTCTCTTGTGCGCTCTCTCTCACTACTCTATCTCTCTCTCAACTCTCCCCCACACTCTCTCATAGTAACCTCTTTCTCCCTCACTCTCTCACTTGGCGTTTTCTCTCACGTGTGCTATCCTCTCTCTCTCTCTCTCTCTCAAAAGTTAGCGTCATCATCTTGGTCACTGCAATGAGGGGTGGGCCACCATTGCAACAAGAGGTACGATGGCTAGCTCCTTTTCTCTCTTTTGAACCATAAGAGGATGCTGATTTAATATAGAAAAAAAAGAAAATAAAGAGGATGTGGCAAGTTTGCACACATGGCAATAGGTATAAATTTTAAAATAACACAAGATATATTTGTATAAGTATTTATTAAAATAATATTATTTTGATAAAGTTCCCTTATTCTCATTATCTATCCTTAAAAAAAAGAACCTAAGAACTTATCACGTCCTGATAATGGTGAAAATATCGAGACGTAATAAATTACATGGATACACAATTGCACTTATATACAAAATCTTAAAACTTAAATATTCATTTATTATAAAACTGGACGTTACAAGTACACATCGAAATATACTCACTAAACTCATACATTACACTTTCTCAACATTACATTACTATGTGATGGGGTACCATTCTGCACTCATTTCCGCCCACTTTATGCATGAGAGATACCTGAAAATATTTACAAATGTATAATGAGCATAAAATACCAATAGGTTTACCTCCTAATCTTCCTAAATCATAAGCTAGCAATTAACAAGTTTAATTAATGATCAAAGATAGATAAACAATGATAAAACAAGAATATGAGTTTAGTATCAATAGTGTACACTTCACTTAACAAGATTGCACGAGATTATTACGATATCAAAATTGAGCAGAATTAAATAACTTAAGAAGGCTGCCACTTGTAAACTTTTTCATGAAAGGCACACAAATGCACGGGAGTAAATTTTATAGATTTAGATAATTCAAGAAGTTGTACACTGAGCACTTTTAAGAATAGCACATACGAGAATGAATTGTCTAGCAGTAAATCAAACATTCACTTGTGGTGTATGTCGCACTAGATCATGACTTCCCAACTAGTATTAGTTGGTCACTAGAAAGAAGTGTTCTAGATCTTCTCTAGACTAGACCAAAGCCCCCTAACTGACATAAGGTCATCACTTGGGTCAAAGACCTCACTTAAGAATTTGTTGACAATTCAAGAATTAGAGGAAAATGGCCAATAAGAGTGAGAGATAGGATAAGGGTTAAAAGTCAGTTCTGACTTACTAGAGGACTTTGTGGTAGGGTTTCAGGAGAGCGAAGAAATAAACAATGAGAATCCAGATTGATAGGGTTCTGAGATTGGAGGGATGTGGTACGAGAATTCAAACTGGCAGAGTTCTGAAATAGAAATGTTGTAATGATGAGAATTTAATCTGACAGAGTTTCGGGATAGGAGAGAACACAAATATAAGAATTCAATTTGGCAGAGTTCCAATATGATATAAGATTTGACTAAACAATTCGACAGAATCTCGACATAAGGAAGAATCTCATCATAACAAATTGACAGAGTTCTGTCGTAGAAAAAAATATAACTAAATAAACTGATAGAGTCTCAGTTACTCAGTATAGAAAAGAACTAAACAAAAAGAAAAATTCACTAACGAATGACTTAGAGAAGGAGCCTACCTGAACTCAAAATATTGCAGAATCTCTAAACACTAGGGCCTTCATTTCTCTTCTCCCCTTGAACTCTTGGACCCTTGCCTTGAGCGGGGAGGGTAGAAGGGATATGGGGGGTATTTATAGGGGTGCTAGGGCAGTTTGGGGGTCCCCTAGGGTGGTTCTAAGGTTGAGTTAACCCAAGATTTAAACTAGGATTAAGTAGTTAGGTTTAAGGAGGTAGTGGATCCTTCTAGAAAGGGTTAGTCTCGAGTCTTCCAGAGTTCACCTGAAGCTTCTAGAAATCTCATGGTAAATTTCACTTAACCCCTCATAGTATTTACTTATTACTTTTTAACCCTCAAAATTTGATAATTGTAACTATGCCCACTCCACCCTCTTAGTTGGCTTATCTTGACTCAAATGGCCTCCAATTGGGATTACGACGGGGATTTCTAAAAGTTTTAAGTATAACTCGTGAAAAAATCATCACCAATTACATTCTAGATTTTAATTTTTTTAAAAAATAATTGTACATATGTTCTTTTCTGAATTATTTTTATGTGTTTATACTTTATTCATTTTCGGAGATAATACAGTACCCCCATTACAGGTTACAGGTTAGATTTGACATTTCTAAGAAAGTAGTACACCCCGCTTCATTCATCTCTCGTTAGCATAGGGAGACATATCCAAGAGAGAGAGAGGAGAGCGGGAGTCTGAAAGTCTGAAACTCAGTGATAATTCCCCTGCATGGTCGGCTGCTTCGACAACCCCTTGAAATATCTATTGCAATTTTCAAGTGCATTTATTATGTTTTTGAAGAACTCCTATTAGGCGGGCATAATTGATAATCCTGCCACCAGCGTATCGTCCAACGGGTACACTTACCAAGTACATATATGTAGCGCATGTCAGAAGTGAGTGTTTCTCATGCTGACGACTTAAATTGTCCATCTAGTGACAGAGAGCGTACCGTCCAAAGCTAAACCTCTGTCACAAGATGTGAGATTCCCTATTTGGTGCGCTCATCTTTGATACTTGTCTACGAAGAAATGACGGCGGCAAATCTGATGATAGAAAGAAAAGTGCATTCCAACTGCCCGAGATGACAAAGCCCAAGCACATGATGATGTTTCATTTCCATCATGTAGAGAACGTGAAACTATATAGAGAATTGGCTGCTGTTCACTTACCAAGTCCGAATATCAGATCCAATGAATTTAAAAGCAAAATTCGTATCCTTGAGATGCATATGGAACATGGTTATTTGGAGACACCAGCATTTGGTTGCTGATCACTACAATGCTGGAGCCTCTTCTGATGTTACCGTGCAGTAGGTATCGATGTCTAATCAAATCAACTTTAAGCGTGGATATGGCCCATATTCACTGTGACGTTCCTCTACAAAGGCGGAGGAAGTCGGTGCCACTTCTGGTGCTCTAATCACCTAATTCTTTGCTTCAGTTTCTCAGCATCATCAAGCCTTTTCAACCATTGCAAACCTAGGTCGCAGCCTGCACCGGCGGCAATTGTGAACTGTTCTTTTGCCGTCTCCACTCGGTCCTCATATGACTTCTCGACCTTTCTTCTTGCCGCTATTGCAAGGGGTCTTCTCTTTGCATTGAATTTTGCGATAGATTCAGGGATCTCAGCACCTGTAACATTTATATGTGAACATCAAGTCAGAGACCCAATATATCTTTTGTTGGACATGTTTTGCATGTGAACATCAAGCTAGAGATTTACGCTGTGTGATATGTGACGGCCCAGGTGGAACTGAATAATAACCTTGGTAGCCAGAAAAAAAAGGAGATTCTAGTTAAAGTCTCTACTAGTAGATATCCCCCCAAGGAAAGGAATTGGGAGCATGGAATGCAGAATCGACCGGATCGGATCAGAATCGGCTGATTCCGATTCTGGATCAGATTGGCCCCTTCCTATCCGATTCCAGGGGCTAAGCCCTTGGGATCCCATGACTTCCTGTAGGATCGACAAGAATTGGCTAATCCTAGATGATTCCGGTGATGAAAATTTGAATTTTAAAGTCGCTCATCGGATCGGGCCCTTATCGGGTTGGATCATCTTTGGATCGGCCAATCCTGGCCGATCCAACCCGATACTATGCAATTTGGCCCGATACGGGTCGAATCCATGCTCAAAACATAGTCGATCCCTGATTGCACCCCCCCTTTCTTTTTCCAGCAAGGGAGGAGGAGGAGGTCGCCACCCTCGGTAGCCCCCCTGCCACATGCCGGCGGCGGCTGCCTCCTCATTCCTCTTCTTCTTCCTCTTAATCTTCTTCTACTACTACTATTACTACTACTTTGAGGCTTCTTGGAGTTTGGAGTTTGAGTAGATCTCTTGAGATCTTTCATTTTTGGAGTTTGAAGGCTCAAAGAAGGCCAAGGGAGATCCTCTTGAGTAGATCTCAAGAGATCTTGTTGAGAAGCAAAGGAGTTCTTCATAGCAAGGCATAAATTTAAAATTTCAAAATAAAAAAATAAAAAAATAATCATGTATCTAGGTTTGATTTTGTTTCTATCTTGTTATTCTTATTAGATTGTAAAGAGGATATTGGGGCTTTAGAAACCTAAGGTTTGTTAATTGAAAAAATCTCCCAATTTCACCCTAATTAGAGTTTAAAATTTGGGATTTTTGTTCAATTAGCACTATTGGATGTCAATTAAGTGTTCCAATCACTTAACTGAACTAATTGTGCTTGCAATAAAATGTGGGTTGTTAATTTCAGAAAATTAGACAAACCTCCTAAATTTCACCCTAATTGGGGTTTAAAATTTGGGGCTTTTGTTCAATTAGCACTATTGGATGTCAATTAAGTGTTCCAATCACTTAATTGATCTAATTGTACTTTCTACAAAAAAGCAGGTTGTAAATTTCGAAAATTGGACAAATCTCTCAAATTTCACCTAATTAAGGTTTAAAATTTAGGGCTTTTGTTCAATTAGCACTATTGGACGTCAATTAAGTGTTCCAATTACTTAATGGGCCTAATTGTGCCTTGCTACAAAAATGTGGGTTCTTAATTTCCAGAAATTGGACAAATGGAGTTATTGTTATTAAAACTAATCATGGTTATAGTATTATACTTACACATGAATGTCTTTGCATTGTAATAGGATCAACAAATATGGCTGAGGAGGGCCTCAAGGCTCAGCCAAAAGGAGAAGGCCAGCCACAATTAGATATTGGGTGGAGACATGGTGTTCTCATTGAAACTGCTTCTAAGAAAGTGCAATGTACTACGGGAAGCAAATGAATGGAGGCGTCTATCGCCTAAAAAAACATAATGCAAGCATTGGTGGGAATGTAGCAAAATGCAAGCAATGCCCACGAGAGCTAGTTGCTGAGATGAAAGAGTACATGGTTAGAAGACAGACACAAAAGGGCATTTCGTATTCAGCAATAGGAAAAACTTCATGAAGAGCTTTCTGGCAGACCAGCAGTTAGGCGAGGAAGGATAAGGGCTTAATGATGGAAAGGGCTAAAAGCCAGTTCCTATTGATGATTCAAATGATGATGATGATGCAGGCTCTCTTCCACAATCTGAGAGAGATTCCAGAGAAGCATTACGTCGGAGTCGGCATAGCACTAGAGAGAAAGAAGAGTTGAGGAGGTCCATGAATATGAGAGGGAGATCATCATCAGGAGTTAGTGCAGTAAGGCTAGTTGGGAGATCAAGCTCAGTTAGGATGAGGAGATCTGATGTCGTTGATCCTGCATGGGGTTTGATGGATACATTCTTGCATAGAAACCCATTGGTAAAACAACCATCCATAAAACAAGCAATGAAAGGGGTGAAAGCCACAGCTGTTACAACAAAACATGCAGTAAAAAATAATGCAAAATAGTTTTTGCATGCAGGGGTTCCAACCCATGCAGTATCTAACTCATATTTTCAGACCATGATATATTCTATTGGAAGAGGCAGGCCCAGGATTGAAAGCTTCAGCACCCAGGGCTATTTACGGCAAATATCTTGAAGAGGAAATGAACGAGCTAGAGAAGTGGGTGGACTCCTTTAAAGCTGTGTGGATGGCTAAGGGTTGTACTCTCATGTGTGATGGATGGACAAGAACAACAAAGAAGTCCATGATTAATTTCCTTGTATACTGCAGTGAGGGTACAGTCTTCATGAAGTATGTGGATGCAAGTGGATAAATTAAGAATGCAGACTACTTGTTCAAGACTATGGATGACATGGTTGAACAAATTGGAGAGGAAAATGTCGTCCAAGTTGTTACTAATAATGAAGTTAGCTACAAGACAGCTGGAAGAAAGTTGATGGATGGTTGTGCAACACACTCTTTAGACTTAATGATGGAAGACATTGGCAAGGAAAAACATGTTGCTAACTTGGTGTCCAAGGCACAGATGATTACTAATTTTATTTATGGACACGACAGAATTCTTCATATGATAATAGAATGCACAGATAGGCATGACATCCTTCGTCTTGGCCCAACTAGCAACTAGATTCACCTCCAACTTTATTGTGTTGGAGAGTTTGCATAAGTATAGACATGAATTGGACACTCTCATCCACAGTTCTGAGTACTTGGCACATGTGGCTACATTGAGAGAGGAGTCTAGAGATATTGCTCTTGAGATTGCTAGCTTCATCGGTGACTGTTGACATGAAAAATTGTCAAAACCACCATTTCCAGAAATCCCAAAAGCACCCCTCTAATGGGGCATATGGGGGCCTATTTATAAGCAAAACCCCCCAACCTCAAACCCCTAATCGATGGAACTGTCCATCGGTTGGAGGGGCAATTCCCCGATGGTTGGGAGGGGAACTCCCCCCAACCGATGGAGGTTCCATCGGTTAGGCCCTTAACCGATGGATCCTCCATCGGTTAAGGGGGGATCCCATCCCCATCCCGTGCAATGTAAAGGGGCTAAACCCCTATAAAAATGCATGTAGCCCCATAGGAGCAAGGATCTTCTCCCCCCCAAAAAAAGAGGAGAGGATCCTTCTTTTGGAAGGAAATTCTGAAAAAAAAGGAAAAAAAAAGAAAAAGCAAAAAGCTCTTTCCCCAAAATCCTAGCTTGCCCTCAAAGACTCTTCCGCTCGGTGTGAAGGTATCCGCCCTCCCTCCACTCGGTGTGAAGCATCTGCCCTCGACAAGCACAAAGAGAAGGAGATCGTCTCCATATGGCATCGACATCTCCCCTATCCCCCTCCATACCGAGTTAGTCTCCATAGAGGGTTTCTCAAAAAATCATAATGCAATCCATACTCCCACATCGAGTAAGACTCTGTGGGGGTAATACTCCAGGCGTGTTCTTCGGGGTTTAAATATCTTCCATATCGAGCAAAACTCTATGGATATATGGTATTTAAATACCCTTGTTCTCGGGCTCTAAATGCCTCCATATTAAACAAGACTCTATGGGTATGGGGATTTAGATGCATATGTTCTCTCCGCCCGTCGAGCAAGACTCCGGGATGGGCGAGTGTTTGTGCTCATATGTGTATGCATCTTCTAAGGAAACTCTGCCAAAGCGAAGGTTCCGTCCAAAAGACATACCCACATGCTCACAATATTATGCTCATGTGTATATATTTTCTAAAGGAAACTCTACCCAAGCGGAGTTTCTACCCGAAAACATACTCATATGTTCACAACTCCGTGCTTATATGTATGTGTTTCTTAAAGAAAACTCTGCCCAAGCGGAGGTTCTGCCCAGAAATACATCCATATATTCACAAATATTGTGCTTATATGTATATATTTCCTAAAGGAAACTCTGCCCAAGTGGAGGTTTTGTCCGGAAACATATCCATGTATTCACAAATGTTGTGCTCATATGTATACGTTTTCTAAAGGAAACTCTGCCCAAGCGGAGGTTCCGCCGAAAATATATCCATATGTCCACAAATACATGTTCATGTGAATATGCCTTTTAAAGGAAGCTCTACCTAAGCGGGGATTCTGCCCAAAAGCATATCCATATGTCCATAAATATATGTCCATACAGAAACTCTCCCCTAAAATAATACAATCATATGTCCATTGAGTTCATACTCATATATCCGCACGATAACTCTGTCTATGCGGGAGCACTGCCCAAACTCATAATATACTTAAACACCAAATAAATTCACGGGCATACACCCGTTCATTTTCCAAATCATATGTCAAATTGTAGCGTATTGATCGTTCGGATCGTGTCATTATGCTTGTGGAGGCCAGTGTGTGGCCAATGACATGCTTAGCAGGTGTCTACGCAGGTTTCCGGGGCGTTGTGGGCCGACAGGTTAGGCCCAACGCGCCTACACTGTCTATGAACGCGACAGTGAGGGGCGTCGCGTTCTGAACGCGACGGCCCTGGGTGTCGCGTTCATAGAACCACTGTTTGGGTCGGCGTCTGCATGCACGCCGCGTGTCGCATGCGGGGCGGGGCTTGCTGACGTCAGGAGCGGGAAGGCGACGGCCACAACCGTCGCGTTCAGGTCGCGACAGTGTGCTACGTCGCGTTCCCAACTGAGTTTCATTTTAAGAGGGTTTTGGCCGGATAGAGCCTTTGCAAGCTCTGCTCGGCCAGGAGAGGTGCTGTTGCGTGGTTTTGTGGCGATTTGGCGTTCCAAGGGAGTTCTTGGTGTGTTCTCGCCACAAGGTCGTCGCGTGGAGCGGGGGAAACGCCGTGTAGATCTTGTTCTTCGCGTTCTTCGCAGAGGTAGGGAGATTCCACCTGTTTTATCGCATGGATTGTGTGTGTGTCGTGTTTAATGTGTTATTGGCTTTACAAACAGTAGATACCATGCTAGGACACACATTAAAGCATGAAAAATGGATGAAAACATTGGTTTGAAGGGTTTAAAGGGAAGATCTGGCGAGGGGTCCCCAAATTAGGGTTCCTGCCTGTGAAGGCGACGGACCCTTCTGTCGCGATCAGGTCGCGACAGATCGACCCGTTGCGTTCATGTTCTTGAACGCGACATATCGAGATGTCGCGTTTAGATGGAGATATAGGACCCTATCGAGTTCACAGCCGAGGATCTGTTTGTGTTTGTGCACGTGAGCATGTTATCCGATTATCGTGTATGGTGATGCATGGCAATGGTAAGCGGTGCATTCGCACCTGTAGCGCTCGGGGAGCATATTGTGTGTGTGGTTTGCATAGTGTTCACGCGGTTGTCGTGGGGTTTCACGTGGCTTGTGCGGTGTGCACGTGGTTTGTGTGTGCATGGCGAGTAGTACAATGCCTACCGTGGATACCTCTTTAGTTAGGAGCCCCAGGTTTTGTGTGAGCCAGACACGTGTGTGTGCTCGGGGCTTGTCCCAGTACTGAGTATCGACGAGGTCTTGTCGTCTTCCTGGACACCCTCACTCTTGTGTAGAGTAGTACGTCCGGCTGAGGGAAAGATGGCAGAGGGATAGCGACTTGAGAGAGAGTTTGTGTTTGTCGCTTGTAGCGCGCTCGTAGTTGGGGGCGACGGACACCAGTAGACGTACTGGACCTCAGCTAGTCCTGTTTTCCAGTGCCTCACTTTAGAGAGCTCGGGCCAGAGTTCCTAAAGGTGCCAGGTATGGGCCTGCGGCAGTGTGGTCTGCAGTAGTGGTGTTAGTTGGTCTCCACAGTTTCTTGGCTTGTGTTTGGTGGAGCGGCAGCTGGACCTTACGTCCGTGGCTGCGAGACTGAGAGGTAGTCCTGTGTGGTTTGTCTGGGTTAGTTGCTAGTGTCGCGAGCCAGTCTACGTGGCCCGAGTGTGGCGTTTTTCTACTTTAGCACATACGCCTGGTTGTGGTTTGCCGTTTATTTATTATTGTTATTTTCGGTTAAGTGGCAAGCGGTAAGTGATATTTACAGCTTTATATCCTGTTAGCTAGTTCTATAAATTGATAGCGTAGCCTCCTGCTTTACTACTTGTGTTGGTTGCTCGATTTTTAGGGGAGTTTCCCTACTGAGCCAGTGACTCGAGAGGCTCACCCCTACCCCCTTTCAGGTGAGGGAGAGCAGGAGACTTCGCACCCGTCATCTAGTTCTGAGCCGCACCGTAGCAGTGCAGGGTCTGCACTACCTCCAGTAGTGTAATTTTTCTTCCTGTTATACACCTCGGGGTATGCCCCAGGTTGTTGTTGTACTAGTTTAGTTACAGTTGAGGAACTGGCTATGTTTATTTCATGTAAATATCTGTGAGATTGACAATCTTATATATATTTGAGTTGTTTCCTTTATATTTCTACGAACATGTGAGTGGTATCCCTTGCGAGGCTTCGGCCAGTTCGCGGGAGGCGAAGTCGTGTCGGGCTCGTTATTAGGTTAACGGGTTTGAACGACGAGGACCGCTACACAAATCCTCAAAAGGAACTCATACTTATTTTCAAAATAAAATTCTAAAACAAATAACATGTCCAAGCACCAAATAAATTCACGGGTATACACCCGCACATCTCCTCCAATTATATTTCAAAACCCAAGAGAAATCCATACTTCTTTTCAAAATGAAATACCTTTTTCAAAGGAACAAATCCTTTCTTTCAAATCAAAATCCATTTTGTCTGATAAAGAAAAATGGGAAAAACATCGTATTACAATTTTCTAGAAAATGCATAACTTCTCGACTTTGCTATCAATGGTATTCGGATTAAAATTGATGTAAAAATAACATCAAAGGCTTTTAACCCGATGTAAACTAAATATCGATTCTGATCGATGGAGACAAGGGTCCAGTACGCGCTACCCTAATCGCCTGATGAATAAAAATCGCGGAACTAATAAAGTTCAAAGATAAAAGTGGCGCACTTGTCCATTCCATGGACATAAAAATTTCTCTCCGCACTACGCGGATTTTAACTTCTGTCTGTTAGACAGGCTGGCACGCCCCGCAAGGCAAAAGAAATAAAAAGAAATAAATAAAAATCAAATCAAACTCAAACACCATATGAGATTAAACCAAAACGAAAAGTTTCTGCGTACCACAGCTGGCACGCCCGGTGGGACCCCTTCTCACCATTCATAGCAAAAGTCGAGATATATGCATTTTCTTATGGAAATTCTAATACTGATGTTTTTCCTTGAAGGTACTCGGACAAACAAAAAACAAAGTTCAAACTGTTGGAGATGGCCGTTACTTATGGACTGCTCGTCGTCAACAACCACGCTAGGTTCGGCTACCTGGCGACTCCGATTGTGTTCGGAGACTTCCCAGCCATCGTCGAGTCCCCTTACTTCTTAGGGGTGGTCCCGGCCCAACAAGAGGAGGGTGTTGCTCAAAAGTCGCCCTCCAACAAGTCAACAAAGAAGACCGGCAGGATCCGTGCCAATATCCAAGCTCGTCCTGCTATTGTCAATAGGGGCACCTAAATGCCCTCAAAAGATGATGCTGCCAAAGGGGTGTTGACACGGGAAAAATATCATCGATCGTTCATTTGATTTTGTTTGCTCATTCCATTTTATCTGGTTCATGTATTCATTTCATTTGGGTATTCATTTATTTCACATGCTTTGATTTGTGTATTGTGATTTGCGGGGCGTGCCAGTCTGTCTAACAGACAGAAGAAAGAGTCCGCGTAATGCGGAGAAAGTATTTTTGGGTGTCCATGGAACGGACAGGTGTGGTGTCCGTGGGACGGACGGGTATGATGTCCGTGGGACGGACGGGTATGATGTCCGTGGAACGGACGGTGCGCCGTATTTTAATCTGAACTCCTTGAGTCCCGTATCTATACTCATCAGGTGATTGAGGTAGCATGTGCTGGACCTCTGTCTCCATCAACCGGAGTCGATGTTACATTTACATCGAGTTAAGACTTTTGGTGTTATTTAACACCAGTTTTAACCCGAATACCATTCATAGCAAAGGGGATGAGAAAATATACATTCTTTTAGAAAATCCTGGTCATGATGTATCATTTTTCTTTTGGTTATTTTTGAAATGCTTTTGCTTTTAGTGTTCTATTTTGAAAAGGCTGCCCTTTGTGGAGTCCGAGATATGATTTTTAAGAAGGGAGCAAATGTATTTTCGTGAACCCATTTGGGGTCTCCCTCCTCTCCTTTTTAGAGAAAGATCATTTTAGGTTGTTTGATGGTTTTATTTTGGAAAACCTGAGGATTATTATTGCAGACGGGCGTATACCCGTGCATTTGATTCTGAACTTGGGGGAAGTCATAATTCGAAGTAGCATTTCTGTATTAGAAGAGTTGCTACATCAAAATTTTTTTATGATGTGATATTCTTTTACAACATCCTTCTTTTAAATGAAGTCCGAATTGAGGCAGAATTTCCTTTCTCCTCGTTCATCGTTTCATTCATTCACCATTCATTTTTTTTTACTTGTATGAATATGATTTTCGGAGATCGTATGCACATATCTCCATGGACGTTCTTGTCAACTTGAAGTTTCTTTCTGGAAACTGTCCATATGAACGCAGTTCTTGTGAGTATGCATTCGTGCTGCTCTTTGGAGTATCTGAGCACAGTTCGGGTCTTGTCCCCTGTTTCTTTGGATGTGTGTATATCAACACAATTTTCATAAATTTATTTTGGCAGAGTTTCTGCTTATGCGGAATGCCTTCACGGAGATATATCTATATGAACATGTACTTATATCCAGGGAATCAAAACTCGGCCAACTCGGGATCGGATCGCCCGAGTTGGCTCGGTTTTGGCCCCTCCGATCCGAGCCGGGGTAACCTGTCCGGTCCCCTGCGCTCGGATCGGTCGGGCTCGGCTGGGCTCGGCGGGATCGCCGAGCCCGGGCGGTCCGCCGCGGATCGGCCCGGACCGGGGCGATCCGGGCCCCAACGGCTAGTTCAGAACTAGCCGTTTTCTAGCCGTTGGGGACTGTTCCCCAACGGCCAGAAACGGCTCTTTGGAGCCTTTGGAGGCCTTGGGGGTCTATATAAACCCCCCAAAGGCCCCCAATATGTTCTAAACTCAAGTTTTGAGTTCTCCTCCCCTCCTCTCAATATTTTGGGCATTCTCTCTCTCTCTCGGCGCTATTTTTTGCACTATTTGGATGGCGATCTCATCTTTCACACTCTTGGGATTCTTGTTCGACTATTCGGGCTCTCTCTCACACACTCTTGGCCCGAACTCTGGCTGCGATTCATCTCCCTCTCTCTCATCCGCAAAAAAAAAAAAATTTATTTTCTTTTTTTTTTATTATTTAACTTCTTTTTTTGTGTTGTAAGTGATGGCCGCCGAAGGTGGTGCTGCTCCGGCTCCCCATTCTTCAAGCAACCCTCCTAGCACCGATCCCGCTTGGGCTCATGGTATCGTTGTGTGACATGACTCGAAGGAAGGTCCAATGCAAATATTGTGACCGGGTCTTATCGGGCGGCATATTTCGTTTGAAACAACATCTAGCGGGAATTAAAGGTGAGGTGGCACCATGCTTGAGAGTTTCTGCTGAAGTTCGAATGCAATTTTGCCAATATATGAAGGAGAAAGAGACATCCAAAGCAAACACTAGTAGAAGACGGCAACAAATCCGGGAAGATTTGTCTGCCCCTCCTCGAAGGTCCGTAGATTTACCAAGAGGGAGACAATTCTTTGATCTTGATCAAGATGAAGAAGGTTAGTAATTAGTTAACTTACTTTTGGAACATTTATTTTAGTTTAAGGCTTTAATCACCTTCGACCCTCATTCTATTTCTATCTCATATTATAGAACAAATTCGTCGGGCATCGGAAGCAAGTCGAAGGTCTAATGCGGAAGAGGACTATCTCCGACGTACCGGTCATCACGTAGGTCAAGGTAGTGGCCATGGGGGTAGCGGACAAGGGAGTTCAAGTGCTGGAATGAGTTCAAATATACCTGAGGTTCCAGTGGATATCCCTAGAGACGGAGATCCTAGAGTGGGACCAATAGACCCATTTCTCACCAGGCGAAGGGAGAAGCAACCATCCATTTCTGCAGCATTCAAGAATTTGAAAATATGCAAGGAGAAGATAGGGAGAGCGACGTCAAGATGGTTCTTCTTCAACAACATACCGGCCAATGCAGCAAAGGACCATATTATGAGTCCATGATCGAGACTATTGGTGAAGTGGGCAAAGGGGTGGAAGGCCCTACTTCATATGAAATCTACAACAAATACTTGGATATGGAGGTTGAAGATATGAAGGCATATGTTTCCACATTTGAACGAATATGGGATGAATACGGTTGCACGTTATGTGCGATGGATGGACAGGTATGTACAAGTGTTTGGCTAGTTAATTGTTATTCAGTTATTCATTAATAAGACATAGGTTTTAATTTTTCATATGGAATTGTGCAGGCATTACACGAAGAAGTATGATAAACTTCTTAATCTACTGCAAAGCAGGGACTGTTTTTTGGAAGTCGGTAGACGCTTCTGGCAAGGTGAAGAATGCGGACTACCTATTTCAGTTGATGGATGAGATGGTGCAGGAGATTGGAGAGAAAAGAATTGTCCAAGTGGTAACCGACAATGCAGCGGCTTTCAAGTTGGCGGGCCAAAAACTAATGGAGAAAAGGGAACACTTGTATTGGGTTCCTTGCTCCGCGCACTGCATTGACTTAATGCTAGAAGACATTTGTGAAGATCCAATGGTGGAAAATGTGGTCAACAATGCAAGGTTCGTAACCACCTTCATCTACACCACAACAACATATTGGACATCATGAGGACGCATACACATGGACGGGAGTTGCTTCGGCCAGCACCTACAAGGTTTGCATCCCAATATATTGCATTGGATAGCATAAATGGGCAACGTAGCAACCTTATTAGGATGGTAGCATCGGAAGAGTGGGAGAACTATATGTCCCGACATGCTCCTACACGGGTGAGGGAGAAGGGAAAGAAGGTGACCGACATTATCCAATCAAAGCCATTTTGGAAGGGGGTCCAAAGTGTTGAATGTAGTAGAACCGCTTGTTCGAGTGTTAAGGGCGGTAGATGGGGAGAGGAGATCCGAGATGGGTTACTTGTACGAGGCTATGGATCGAGCAAAGGAGCTTATCCAAATGAACAACAAAACAACGTATGCCAAGTGGTGGGAATCGTAGATCGGCGATGGGAGCACACATTGCATCATGATCTTCATGCTGCAGGTAAGCATAACACTTCAACTCTTGATTATGATTACATATTATTTACACTCATGTTTTAACATTTATCTTCTACATGTAGGGCATTTCTTCAACCCCCAATACATGTATAGGACTGATGGGAGGAGGGAGAACTATGACAATTCCTCCGAAGTGTTGATTGGGGCCAAAAATGTAATCAAACGGATGCTAGACAATGAGGATAGGGCAATCATAGCATGCAAACAAATGCATGATTATAGACTTCAACTCTACCACTTTGGTACTAGCACAGCACAACGAGCTGCTCAGATTTTGAGTCCAGGTTAGAAGTTACTCATCATATTTATTTGCATGTAGAATGAGTTGGTTCTATTTTCTAAAACATTATACATGCTTCATTACAGCGGATTTGGTTGGATCATGGAAGAACATATGGATATGAAGACTTGGCCTATGTAGCTATTCGGTTTTAAGCCAAACAACGTCTGCCACAGGGTGTGAGAGAAACTGGAGCACATTTGGCTTGATCCACACAAAACAAAGAAACCGGTTGAAGTCTGCACGTCTTGAGAAGTTGGTATTTTGCCACTACAATATGAGATTGAAGCTTAAAAACCTCCAATTAATCAAGCAAGTTCAAGATAGAGAGAAATATAGATCCTCGGGCAACAACAAGCTGAAGCAACTCCATCGGAGACAATAGATATAGAAGAAGTTTTTGAGGAGGAACATCCACTACATGCATGGGTAAATGCAAGCACTTCGGTTCAACCAGAGTTCGACCCGCATGATCGTGCATGGGCTGAAGGTAAATGACATTTACAATGTACATGCATCATTTATAAATTATTATTTCTCATTTTAACATGTTTATGTCTCATTTAGGTGAGCTTGATGATGTGCCTTTGCTTCCGGAGTTCGAAACTCCCCAGCCCCTAAACGCCAAAAGAAGACAGTGGGTGCAAGAGGAAGGAGCACGAAACATGGCATTAGCATTGCAGACTTGGACACGATCGAGGAATATAGATGATGAAACACCGGAGCCAAGCGATAATGTTCAATACCAAACTTCTAATGACTCGACATCGAAGACAAGTACTCCTAGTGAGGGATCCGATCATGGAGGAGATGTCCTAGTTGTCAGCAGTGTACCGCCACCGGCACCGCCACCCGACCCTATTGTATTCACCGAGAGGAAGACTTCACCCATGCTCTCAAGATCAACATCATGGAGTAGGGAAGGGAGGGAAGCACAAATCTCAAGTCAAAAATATGCACAAAAGGGGAAGAAAGTGGCATCTCAATTGCAAGGGCAAGGGCAAGGCCAAGGAGCATCCGAAGATTCGGGATACAATCCCAACTTCATTCCGCATAGACGGAATTGGTTAATGAAGAAGAAGAAGATGCAAGAGGAGTGGGAGCGTCAAGAAAAGCTACGGATGGAGTTTGAGACCATGGAGCAAGCGTCAGATACATCATCTTATGCTTCCACTGAAGGATATTACCAAGGGCAGGGAGGCTACTTGGGATATCCTCAATACCCCCGATGCATCATATTACACCGGAGGTGGAGCATATGCACAATCCACTGAGTCGATTCACATTCACATGACTCATATGAGTCATATGGCTCATATCAAGTGCCTGAAATACCGGGCTACACACCAATCACTATCATATATGCGAACACGGATGCCTATAGTCAATATTTGACTCAATATGAGGCATATTACCAACATTATATGTCTTGGACAGATTATGTAAACCTTATGTCCACACAATATATGTACGATTCCAATAAATACATTTTTTTTCATGTATTTCAGTTCATAAATACAATGTTCATATATTTCCTATTTTTTCATATTTTTTCTAATTTTTTTTCAATTTTTTTAAGGGGGGCGATCCACCCCCCTTTTGCTTGGCCACCCCGGTCGGGCTCGGCCCGGATCGGCCGAGCCGGGCTCGGGATCGCCGGTCGGATCGGTTTTGGGCCGACCGATCCGATCCCGATCCCCGAGATTTTGAACCTTGCTTATATCCATGTGTCCTTAGAGAATCTTTGCCCGGAGGGATTTTGCCCTTAGAAAGTATTGTGTATGAACACAAATTTGCAGTTTACGCATATTTTCTCACCGGTATCTCTGTTTGAGTGGAGTATCCGGCAAAAGGTACCATCTGCATATGCAGGATTCCTTTTGAGAGACATACGCATTAAATTGCGAATTAGACTATATAGACATGTCCGTGGGCTGAGTTTCCTCTTGGAAACACATGTATATGAATACAAAGTTTGTGATTACATTGATATGTTTTAGAAGGAAAACTTGACATGGGCAGAGCTTCCTTTCAAGAAACACATGTGTATAGGCATAAATTTGAATTTTATAGATATGTTCTTAGGCGGAATCTCCACTTGGGTAGAGTTTCCTCTAGGAAACAAAAATAACAATTTGTGAATATACAAACATGTTCTTGGGCAGAATCTCCCCTTGGCAGAATCTCCTCTAAGAAACATATAAATAAACACAGATTCTGAAATTTATAGATATGTTCTTAGGTTGAATCTCCACTTGGGCAGAGTTTCCTCTAAGAAACATATATATAAAAATACGAATCTGTGAATATATGAATACGTTCTCGAGCAGAATCTCCACTTAGGCAGAGTCTCCTCTAAGAAACATATGCATATAGCACAAACACACCATCCCGGAGAGTTTAAAACTCGATGGGAGGTGGCATGAATTACAAAGGTATCTAAAATACCATATGTCCGGAATGGACGGTATTTAGAACCTATAGCCCGTGAGGGCCGGTGCCGCTATTGCGGACTTTTAGCCGATGAAGTTTGCCGATGCCGCATACGGACAACCTCTCAACATTCGGGGGAAGAAGATTTGGTACCTTCACTCACACAAGAAATGAGATTGAGAGAGACGGGGACTTCTGAAATCAAAATTTTCTATTGTTTGGGATTTCACGGGAAGGGGGACAGCAATTTCTCAAAGGGGCTGTAGCATCTCCCCGGGGCCGACCTTTCGAATGGGGGTACCTTTTATAGGGGAAGGCACCCCCTTACATTGTGTGGGAATGGGGGCCTCTAACCGATGGGGGTTCCATCGGTTAGAGGGAAAATTCCCTCTAACCGATGGGGGTACCATCGGTTAGAGGGTTAAAGCCCCTCTAACCGATGGGGGTTCCATCGGTTAGGGGGAGGGGGAACCCCTCTAACCGATGGTGGTACCATCGGTAGGGGTGTTTCAGTTTTTGTTCCTGTTTTTTTTTGTTTGTTGTTTTTTTTTTGAAGGGGATTTTCCTTAACCGATGGAGGTTCCATCGGTTAAAGGGGAAATCCTCCCCAACCGATGGAACACCCATCGGTTAGGGGACTCCCCTTAACCAATGGAAGGTCCATCGGTTAGAGGGGAGTTCCCTTCTAACCGATGGAAGCACCATCGGTTAGAGGGGAGTTCCCTTCCAACCGATGGAAGCTCCATCGGTTAGGGGGAAAAAACCCCCTAACTGATGGTATCTTCATCGGTTTGGGGAAGGGCATTTCTCTCTCTTTTTTTTTCGAAACAATTATTTTGTGCCAACAAGGGGGCAAACCCCACCCAACTCAAATTCGGAGTTACTCGGTTCAGGTAATCTCCTCTAAAGTCATAGCTGTTGTCCCCTCACAACGGGGGCAATACAAAAATCACAAAAATAAAAGGTCGTCTGCTGCTACCTCGAAATCCGGCAAATCCATCATGGTCGGAAGCCTGTGGGTACGGCTCGACGGAAGCCAGCCTATCACCCCTCGTGATAGGTATATTCCAACAATTCCTACCTCGAACCGCTTCTCAGTTTTTGGTGGTTCCGAGGAAAACAAAAAGACTCCAAGGTGGAAGCCGACGTCAAGCAAAAGACCCGGCGGTCCACCAAGCTCAAACAAATCTGGGTTCCCAAAAAGAAGGCCCAGAAATTCAAGAAAGCTCAAACAGATGCACCATAGGTGGTCGGAAGGAGGAGCAATGCCAAATACGCTTCTCTTCAACATGCTGAATCCAAACACCTCAATGGACAAAAGAGAAAAGGAATGTATAAAAAATCAAATTATACTCCTCAAGGCTCGGAGAATATCCAGGTAGTCAAAGAAAATCCAACTCAACAATCCAAAGCTCACATATCGGTCTTTGACCGTATATCGCGGATCTCGGTCTTTGATAGGCTGGGGGCAATTCCTAATGCTAGTACCCGCTCGTCAAAAAGACGACGTGTCACCTTGGCAGTAGAAGAAAAACCCAAGCTTAGGATCTTCTCATGCTACGCCTCCGGGAAGGACTCTGGCGAACCAGCAGAACAAATCGCGGAAGCCACTCCAAATATTCCCACTGAGGCTATTCATCCCAATACCAGGCAATTTACCAGAAGAAACCGCCAACTCGGCGGGCAAGCTGGAACGTCTGGTTAAGCTACTCCTCGTGTTGACTCTCAACATAAGGGAATCCAAGTCCCCTTCTTTGAAGAATCAAATATTCAAATTGAAGAAGGCGGACTCCCTACTTCTACTATCAATCCCGTCATCGACTTGCCTACAAGGGAAAATTTCCAAGCAATGTTAGATGATGACAAATATCAAGTGATGCAGCAGTGGCAGCCTGAAATGGCCATGCTCCTAAATGAAATGAGGCGGCTGGCAACTTCAAGCCTTCGGCAATCTATGGAGCCAGTCTCTACTCAAAATCAACAACAAAATCAACATATGGATGGGCCCGCCCCAACAAATCATCCCGCGGCTTCCACAAGTGGCCTTCTTCCTCAAGCTACGGGTCAGGATATTATTGATCAGTCCAATATTATATCTCCTCAAACAGAAGCAATGCAAGATATTGCCGTACAAAGGCATATGATACAAAAAATTATTGAAGACATATTCGCTCAACAGGGCGAAGGGATTCAGGTTGTGGACTTATATTCTGTCCCATATCCTGTTCATCATCAACTCAAGAAGCTGCCACTGGCATGCCCTAAAGTCCCCAAAACTACAAAAGTTGATGGACATGGGTCACCGCTGGAGAATCTGGCACATTATATTACTGCCATGGGTGACCTCGCCCTCGAGGAATCATATCTCCTCAGATATTTTGCAACTTCCTTGACTGGGGTTGCATTCCAATGGTATTCAAAGCTTAAGTCCAATTCAGTTGCTGATTGGGCTGATCTGCAAAAGAAATTCATCAACCGTTTTCAAACGGCTGAAAGAAAAGTCTCTTGCTGAGCTATGCTCCCTTAAGCAAAAGAAAGGGGAATCGACAATCGACTTCATCAAAAGGTGGAGAGAGTTTAACATGAAATGCGACAACCCTCCCGCTCAAGAAGATGCAATCACCATCTGTCGAAGAGGCCTTACAGCAACAATCAATGAGAAACTCTTAGGGGCAAATATCAAGAGTCTCAATCAACTGAATTCTATCGTAGCAAAAATCAAGATGTTCTTAGCCGAACAAATGGCTCATACATCTCACAAAGACAAGCTCCCCAAAGAGCGTAACCCGCCAGCAAAAGAGGTCAATGTTATCGACTTCTCACCTGGTAATGAAGCAAAGGGGGCAGTAATCTCTGCCACCCCAAAGAAGAAATCAGAACCCAAAGCGTCAGTGCCAACATTGGTAGAGCGCATGAAGGCTCCTTATTCTTTCAAGGAGCATACTAAGAAGCTTTTTGATCTCTGCCTCGACAATCAATTAATATCACTGCCAGAACCAAAGAAGCCGGCAAACGTCAGCAAGATCAATCAGCCCAACTATTGCCCGTATCACCGCATGGTGGGGCACGCAATTGAAGATTGCTATGTCTTCAAAAATGAGGTCCAAAAGATGATCCAAAATGGCCTCATATCTATGCAAAGCGGTCTGGTCACCCTCCCCAACCTCATGTTTGGGATCGACCAGAACAATCAGTCAATGTCATACATACAGCTGAGCCCGCAACAAGCTTAAATAATCTCGAGGCCAGTCCTTCATGTGACCCACCTCAGGACACTTCAGGAGCTCATTCTCTGCCAAGATCCAGGCATCAAGCCATATGGAAAGCAACGAGGAAAGTTCAAAAGCAACTCCGACAATTACAATAAGGCCAGCAAGAGTTGCGCCAAATCATACAAAGTGTGGAGGGACATCAGGATACTCCCACCCAGGGACCCTATGTTCCACAAACCACTCAAGTTCATACACAAGCAAATCAGGAGCTGCCTCCGATGTCACCATATGCAGATTCAATCGGATGGCTATCTGAAGGATCTTCAAATCCTGTCGAGCCGGTAAAGTTATATTCTTTCCCTCGGCATCAAACATTACCACTCTTCTGACTATGCCTGCGGTCCGGATGGATGGACTATTTTGCTCCAGCAAATGCATTATCCAATCACTGCCCATATCATCAAACGGCAGACCATGTCATTGAAGACTGCATAAACTTCAAAGATGACGTGGAAAATATGATCAGACAAGGGATAATTGACTTGGGTGATTCTCTAGTCAACCCTCCACAACCTCATACTCAACAGCCGCCGAATGGACCAGCCAACTCTGTCCCACTCGGCAAATGTCATCAATGCATCATCATCCTCTGGTCTTCCTGAGTCAGAGGCGGAGCAACCAATTCCAAATCCATATTTGTCCAGTCGATGGTATATGAACTGGCATCCTCTACATCAGCGCTCATTTGCCGAGGAGAATACCAAGCTGATATTTGATAATCTCATGAGACAAGAGCTAATCAAGGTGCATGAGCCAGCACCTTATATCTCTGAAAGTGAAAAGAAGTTGCATGACTATTGTGAATTCCATTCCAGAGCCATGCATCCCACCAAAGATTGTTCGGAGCTCCATGACCTGATCGAAACACATATTCGAGAAGGGATAATTGATCAATATGGAAACTCCCTGGCGTCAACACACTTTGGTGAGGCGTCACAACAAGTATATGATCCAAGTCCAGACTATCAAGCACAATATCAAGATATATGTGATATTTTCACTCTTAACTGGGCTATGGACAAAGCAAACGCAACGCCAAAATGGAAAAGCGCAAAGCTGCCATTTTGCGATACATAAATCAAATACCAGAAGAAACTACGGTAGAGCCAATCTCGCAACAAGCAGAGGAGTTCGTGGATGATTTCTACCAACTCCCACCTGAAATTGTTGAAGAGGCAATTAATTCAACCTTCGAAGCACAAGCCTCAGAAGGTGAATGGGTCATTGTGGGCCCTCAAAAATCAACCAACTCCAAGATGCAAGAAATTCACAACAAAAGGGGGCTCTAGCAAAAGGAGTGCCTCCAAGCCATCTCAAGAGCAGGAAGCTATGAGTTCAACTGAAGCCTTGCAAATGAAAAACAGGGAAAGAAGTAGAAAAAGAAATGAAAAAAGAAAGATGAAAAGGCAATTGGAGCGCGCTGCTGCTGCAGAAGTTCCTCAAGAACTAACTCCTGTCCAGAAGCTTCAAAAGCTAATTGATGGGCTGGAAGAATATATATCTCCCAGGCCTTCTGATAGAGCTACGCTCAATCAATATGTCCCATGGGAGGAGATAAAGTGAAAAACCCGACTCCGGAATTGGCTCTATCAAGTCCAGCAAAAAGCTCTACAAGGGGAGGAGTTTCCTCTCTTATCACGATTGATATTCTTCAATGAAGGTGAAGAAATCACCATCGAAAAGTTGGAAAGCATACTCAAATCTTTCACTTACAACATGGTATTCGTACCTCCACCTAAGGAGCTGCAAGTCTCCCCAGGTGATACTACCATACAAGCTGAAGACAAACCAACGATGCTGACATATCGGCGTCGGCCTGCAAATAATTCAAATCGCCATCGCGGAAGAGGACGTGGCAGGAGGCAAAAAGCAACATCTACCACCACCAAGAAGCCTGATATCATAAATTCAAACAAAGTCATACTCTTCCGTGGCGAAGAATCAAGGCCTCTGCCTAAAACTGAAATTCGGGCAGGTTCTTATGTTTTCGACCCTTTAGATGAAGAAGAGGGGTTGCCCAATATAGCTTTCCTGCCAAAGGATGGGAACCAAAGTCCATATGCCTCGTCAAATGAGTCTCCTCTCCCTCAAAGTGAAAAGCCATCAAGCTCTCTCTTTTAAAAGAAATTCGTCAAGCCGAGGAGCCGTCTGAATCCTTGATTGGGGGATCTTCCTCATTGGACCAGACACGCACCGAAGCTGATGACAAAATTCTTCAGCAACTAAAGTCACTCCCTGTCAACATCACTATCTGGGAGGCAATTGCTTGGAGCAAAGACTTGAGAGAAACTCTCGTCAAAATACTCCAAGAACCAGAAACTTATGAAGCTCTTATGGCTAACTTCCAAGCTCAAGCATATGAAGCACTGGCGGCGAATGTCACCTTCACAGATGAAGACATGCTGCTATCCTCTCCATGCCACAACCGTCCTTTATATATGAAGGGGCGGGTTAACGACAACAAGTTAAATCGGATCCTGATCGATTCGGGGACATCCATCAATTTAATGCCCTACAAAACCTTTGAATCCCTACATCTCATGCCCTATATGCAGCAAGTAAGGGATGTAAGGATCACTGGTTTCAACCAAAATTCTGAAGAAGCCATCGGGAGAGTCACCGTCGACCTAACTCTGGGTGACTTTGTCACCAAGGTGACTTTCTATATCATTGATGCTGATACAACATACAGAATATTGCTCGGAAGACCCTGGTTACATGAAAATTGGGTCATCCTGTCAACACTTCATCAATGCATCAAATATGCAAAAGAAGGAAAGCAGTATACAGTCTTTGCTGATCAAACCCGTTTCGGGAAGATGAATGCAATCTGACTGATGCCCTCCTATATCTTGGAGGACCAGTCCTTCAGCCCTCTGCCTGATCAAAAGGGAAGGGTAAATAAACTGGATGCATCAGATGAGATGTGAGACTGGCGAGCTTTTTTAATAAACAAAGGTCTTGCCAAGCTCCACAAGAAGAATTCCGAAGCAAATCAACCCGCCCAGAAAGGCGGAGCATCAATTATGAGGCTGATCATGTAAGTCAAGCCATCAACAAGAGCATTCCTCTACCTCCCAACTGCATACAAATCTACTCCCCGAAGCAAGATCAAATTGTCCGGCGATTGAAAATATTCGTCGTTACTTATCAAAGAAAAGAAGAATGCCAGAAAGGCAACAAAGCCAATTCTCTTTTACAAAGGGAGCCAACACCTCAAGCATCTCTAGAAGATGACTTTGGTTGGGAAGATAGACCCAATAATCATCTTGATCCAATACAAGAAATGGCTGATATGCCAAAAATATCAAAGAAATGTGCAAGAAGCAAAATATCCCTCAGGTGCAAAATGCGTCCCGACGGGATTTCTTCAAGCAATTATAGAAACCTTCCCAAGTGCGAGGACAACCTCCCTTCTCCAAGAAAGATACAAGAGGGCTAGGCTATGACACCAAGACCTTCTTCACAGTCAATACTGTGGGGCTATCGCTGGAGGCCTGCAATTTAGAAAGCAGCCAAGGGCTTTCCAGCTCTAACTCCCAAGAAAATACTGCCTCCTCCAAAAAGGAACCATCAAATGAAGAATCGTCAGAAGAATCTGACGAACAAGCTTCACCAACAAATTCTGAAAATATGAATTTCTATGAGGTCTACATCGCCAATTCTGACAACAATAAAGACTTTGTGGATCTACAACCAGCTCCTCAGGAAATCGAGGATGGCGGACAAGCCACAATTAATGAATTGATTGAGCTCAATCTGGGGGATCAAGATAACCCCCGACCAATCTTCAACAGTGCCCTTCTTGATGAACAAGAAAGGCAATATTATCAAACTCTCATGTTAGAATTCTAAGATTGCTTTGCTTGGAATTACAAAGAAATGCCCGGGCTGGAGCCATCAGTCGCCGAGCATGAATTATCCATACTTCATACAGCCGAGCCTGTCAAACAACCTCAAAGGCGCATGCGACATGAGTTGGAGCTGAAAGTAAATGCTGAAGTCGACAAACTCTCTGAAGTAGACTTCATCGAGCCATGCATATATCTAATTTGGCTCGCCAATATTGTTCCAATAAAGAAGAAGAATGGCCAAGTTCGGACCTGCATTGATTACAGGCACTTGAACAAGGCATGTCCCAAAGATGATTTCCCAGTTCCAATCACAGAAACCATGGTGGACATGACCACCAACCATGAAGCCTTATCTTTTATGGACGGGTCTTCAGGCTACAACCAGATCCGGATGGCAACCAAAGACAAAAATCATACTGCCTTCAGATCTCCCAAAGGTATTTTCAACTACAAAAAGATGCCATTTGGATTGAAGAATGCAGGAGCCACATATCAAAGAGCAATGACAAAAATATTCAATGAGATGCTCCATGATGTGGTCGAATGCTACGTGGATGACTTGTCGTCAAAACCAAAAAACGGGAAGATCATCTATCTGATCTTCGCCGTGTTTCTGAAAGACTTCGTCAATACAAACTAAAAATAAACCCCATGAAATGTACATTTGGGGTTTCAAGCGGCAAGTTCCTGGGCTTCGTCGTCAAATATCGGGGAATAGAATTAGACCCCGACATAATCAAGGCGATCCAGCAACTGCCATCTCCCCAAAATCTGACCGAGCTAAGGTCATTCCAAGGAAAGCTAGCCTATATAAGGCGATTCATCTCCAACCTCTCAGGAAGGTGTATGCCCTTCGACAAACTAATGAAGAAGGACGCTCCTTTCATCTGGGACCAAGAATGCCAAGTTGCCTTTGAGCAAGTGAAAGAATATCTCCTCACTCCACCAGTATTGGGATCCCCGATCGGTGGAAAGCCTCTTATACTATATATTGCAGCTATGGACGCCTCTCTGGGAGCTCTATTAGCACAAACAAATGAAGAAGGCAAGGAGCAACCTCTATACTATCTCAGCAGAAAGCTGATTGGTCCAGAACTTCGATATGCATCAATGGAGAAAGTATGCCTAGCACTGGTATTTGCCGTCAAGAAATTAAGGCGTTATCTACTGGCTCATGAAGTCAAACTCATCTCCAAATATGATCCTCTCAAATATCTGCTGAGGCAACCCGTATTGTCAGGAAGACTCGGGAAATGGGCCTTGCTCCTCATGGAATTTGATATCACCTATATCCCACGAAGGGCAATCAAAGGGCAAGGCTTAGCTTGGCTGCATATCCAGTGCCAGAGGATTCACCCTTGTCCATTGATCTTCCAGAAGAAGAAACTCTCTCACCTACAAATGAAAGAGAAAATCAAGTTAAAGAAAATTCAAATCCCGAAGAGGTCATCACAATTGAATTACCCTCTTGGGAATTATATTTTTATGGAGCTTCTCAAACTCTCCATCTCACAGACGGTTCTGTCAGTCTCACTACTGGAGCGGGCATCGTCCTCGTTACTCCGCAAGGAGGAATCTTATATAATTCATGTGCTCTTATGAAGCCACTGACAAATAATGAAGCTGAATACGAAGCTCTAATTATCGGGCTCCGACTAGCTCTCGAAATGGGAGTCAAAAGTATACAAGTTTATGGTGACTCACAGTTGGTCATCCGACAAGTGTTGGGCTAGTATGAAGTCCGAAAACAACAACTGCTTCTATATTATACCACAGTTATGAAACTCAAAGAAAATTTCAACTTCTTCAACATATCTCATGTGCCAAGAAGTGAAAATTCTCAGGCAGATGCTTTAGCCAAATTGGCCTCTGCCATAAAACTACCTCCCGAAGGAGAATTTGACATAATTGTCCATCATAGAAGACTCATGCCAAGTGTCCTCGACAGTGAGTCCAATATCACAATTGAGGAAGTACATACCACAGAAGAAAATGCAGCAATTCAATATGAAGATTGGCGTGAGCCGATTATCAAAATCAAGAAAGGTTGGCTACCTTCTAATCGAGCTCAGAAAATTCAGCTCTTACGCAGGGCTGCATCATGTCAGCTGATAGAAGATCAATTATACAGATTGGTCCATGAAAGGAAAGGACCAGTCCTCCTCAGATGCTTATCTCTCAAAGAAACCAAAATCATTATGAAAGAAGTTCACTCTGGACTGTGTGGTGCACACCAGGCAGGTGAGAAGATGAAGAACATTATCAAATTAAAGGGCTTTTATTGGCCTACCATGTACGCGGATTGCATCCAATATGCCCGTACATGTCATCAATGTCAAACTTTCGGCCCTGTGCCGAGGAAGTCACCAAATATATTACATCCTACAGCACCAACCTGGCCTTTCGCAGAATGGGGAATGGATATTGTGGGACCATTCCCACCCTCATCTCAAGGTCACAAATTCATATTGGCTGCTACAGACTATTTCTCTCGATGGGCTGAAGCTATTCCATTAAGGGAAGTAACAGGGAAAGCAGTCGCCAAATTCGTCAATCAAAACATAATATACAGATTTGGTACCCCTCACAAGATCATGTCCGATAATGGGTCACAATTTTGAAACAAAACAATATATGCCTTGGCAGCTAAATTTCATATTGATTGAAGGACGTCATCAGTCTACAATCCACAAGTAAATGGGTTGGCAAAAGCCTTCAATAAAACCCTCTGCAAGCTGCTCGCTAAAATAGTCGGCAGTCGAAAGAGGGAATGGGGAGAAAAAGTTCATGAAGCTTTATGGGCATATCGAACAGTATACAAAACCCCTACTGGATGTTCGCCTTTCTCCTTGGTATATGGGGCTGAGGCAATGATACCTATAGAAATTGAAATGGCATCCTATCGGGTGGCAATCCAAAATGAACTCCAAAGTCAAGATTAAAATCAAATAGAAAGAAGACTCGAGGAGCTTTCCAATCTGAAAGGAAGGCGACTTGAAGCATATAAATGCCTCCAAGCATACCAAGCCAGAATGGCTCGTGCATTCGACAAATTGGCAAGACCCAGGGCATTCAAGCAGGGAGATCTCGTCATGTCAAATGCAGAGAAGCAATGACAAGAAAGTCAAGTGGCAAATTGCAACCCATTTGGCTCGGCCCATACATTGTCACCTTGGCATATGAAGGCGGTGCATACAGGCTGGTGGACCATAAAGGTACTGTACCCTTTCCTCCACTCAATGGAAAACACCTGAAGCTATACCATGCACCAGAACATGAATTTTCTGGCCAATAATCAAAACAAAAAACCAGTCATCCAGATGGGCAGGAAGTCGGAAAAGAATGAAAGCTATCCTCTTCAAGGATTGATGCTGGAATAAAAGTGTCATAGATAGGGACAAAGGAATCAAATCTCTATGTGTCCATCATATAACCCAAAGTCTTCAAATCCCTCAATCCCTGCCAGAGCATGAAGCCAAAGGCACTCTATGTACAAATCCAAGAAGCTGATGAATAAGTGAAAGTTGAGGAGTTATCTTGCACCTCTCACCAAATTCAAATTCCAAAACCATAGCCAGTAAGCCATCAAGGCAGGCCATATCCAAATCCAATTCAAAACCATAGCCAGCAAACCACAATGGTAGGCTATATCAAATTCAAATTCCAACCATAGCCAGTAAGCCATCAAGGCAGGCCATATCTAAATCCAATTCAAAACCATAGCCAACAAACCACAATGGTAGGCTATATCAAATCCAAATCCCAACCATAGAGTAAACCATCAAGGTAGGCCATATCCAAATCCAATTCAAAACCATAGCCAGCAAACCACAATGGTGGGCTATATCAAATCCAAATTCCAATCATAGCCGGTAAGCCATCAAGGTAGGTCATACCCAATTCAATCCAAAACCATATCCACCAAACTACAATGCTAGAATATGTCAAATCCAAATACCAAATTTAGCCACAAACCATCAAGGTAGGCTGAACCAAATGCAAACTCAAACCCAAAAACCAAAATTCAAACTCAAATTCCAAAACCATAGCCAGCAAACCACAATAGTAGGCTATGCCAAATCCATATTCCAAACTCTTAGCCAAAACCCATCAAGGAAGGCTGAGTCAATCCAAAACCTATAAGTCCCACCAGTAAACTGCAAAAGCCGGCTAAACCAAATTCAAATTCCAAATCATAGCCAGAAAACTATCAAGGTGTGCTATACCAAAGTCAAACCCAAAGGGAGAAGAATAATATTAGCCACAAACCATCAAGATAGGCTAAATCAAATTCAAGTTCAAATCCAAACTCCCAAAGCATAGCCAGTAAACCATCAAGGTAGACTGCATCAAAATCAAAGAAAATTACTAGCCACAAGCCACAAGGTGGGCTAGATCAAACCCAAAACTCCACATCTTTGCCAGAAAACCATAAAGGTGGCCTAAACCCCAAAAAAAAAAAAAAAAAAATCCAAATCCAAATCTAGACCCAAATTCAAATCCCAAAATCCATATCCCAGCCAGAAAACCACAAAGGTAGGTTAATAAAAACAAATCTAATTCCCGAACCTAAATCCAAATGCAAATCCAAATTCCATATCTCAGCCACAAACCATCAAGGTGGGCTAAATCCAAACCCCAAACCCAAATTCAAAACCAAAATCAATTCCAAACCCAAAACCAAATCCAAATGCAAATACAAATTCAAATGCAAATCCAAAATTTCATACCCTAGCTAGAAAACCACAAAGGTAGGCTAAACCATGGTTTGCCGAATCGGAATCGGAAGGCGAATCGGGTTGCTCCTGATTCGCCCCGATTCCCCCAGAATCGGTCCGAATCGGACCGATTAGCATGGGTATATTATATATATAATATATCATATTTCACACACATTTATATTAATTAAATACATATATGTAATATATATCATATTTATAATGTATAACATATATTACAAATATGATATATATATATAAAGGGAATCAGGGCGAATCAGGCGAATCAGGGATCGGGTTTCCCCTGATTCGCACCGATTCGGGGGAATCGGGCCGTTTCGGCAAACCCTGGGCTAAACCAAACAAATCCAATTCCCAAATGCAAATCCAAATACAAACCTAAATTCCAAATGCTAGCCAGAAAATCACAAAGGTAGGCTAAACCAAATCTAAACCAAATCCCAAACCCAAATCTAAATACAAATCCAAAATTCCATATCTTAGCCAGAAAATCACAAAGGTGGGCTAAATTTATCCAAATCCAAAACCAAGTCCAAGTTCAAAACCAAGTCCAAGTTCAAACCCAAATTCCAACTATAGCCAGCAAACCACACGGATAAACTAAGCCATATCCAAATCCATGTCCGAATCCACACCAGTGAGCCACAAAAAATCAGTTACATCAAAACCAACTTCTTATCCCTTCAGCTATAAAAAATCAGTCAAATACCCAAATACTAAGCTAAAAAAAAAAAACAAAACAAAACAAAACAAAGAGTTGAAAAAATGGCTTAAAAAAGAGATACCCCGATGGACTTAAGCATACAGTTCACTGTATCCTTAAGGGTAAAAAGATCAAAAAATCCGACTGAGATGAAAACCCATAAGGGCGATTCAGGCAAAAATGGATAACCCCTCAACGTGAAAACCCGAAAAGGCGCGTTGGAAAAAGCTAAAGGGGACCAATTTCAGTGAAAACTTAAAAGGGCGCTGAGACTAGTAATGTGAAAAAAAAAATCAAAAAAAAAGGAAAGGAAAAGGAGTGACTTGTTCGTCCTCCGTTTTATATTCACAAAGCTATAAAACACTCTGTCACAAATATACAGAGGATGGTGGTTACTATGTACAAGTCAGACAGAAAGTCAAAACAACAAATCCAGTATACAAATACTATACTGCAAAGCAAAGACAGTGGGACTTCTTCCTCTTCAATCGTTCGACTTCCTTGGCCTTGGAAGATACAGATTGGCGAAGCTTGCCGTCACCCCCAGCAAAAGTGACTTCCTCCTCGGGTGCCTCAGCAGCCTCTTTGGCCTGTTGATCCAAGGAAGATCTCGCTTCATCAAGCTCACGCTGCAGTCTGGCAATCTTGTCCCTCTCTGCGGCCATCTTCGATTCCCGCGTCTTCCGGCGTTTATGTGCCTGTTGAACCCAAAAAATATCGGGATTTAAGCAAGCCCCGGGCGGCAAAATTCGCCCGAGAAGCCACAAAAAAGTCCGGGAATAAACCACGGCCTCCCCACTCGAACAGCGAAAGACAAACGGGTTCGAGTCCATGTGCCAACCTGGAACGATCCAGAGTTTGGCGTTCAAGAGACGCATCAACAGTGGAAATACATACCCCGGACAGTTGAAATTCGATGTCCGGACCCACGTTCAAGATCGCACAAGACTTGGATGCGTCCGGAAAAGTCAAATGCACGTGTCCTCCGAAAATGGAGTCAAACGCACGTGAAACGGGCAAAAACGCACGTTGGATGCACGTCGGATGCACTGGGTGCGCATTTGCACGTGCGCTGCATGCGCCGCGAACAACAAACAAGCCCCAGAAATCCCCCAAAGCTCCTTGGGAAATGGCCAAGGGAGGGGGAAGGGCCAGGCGCGCGGCCAGGCGGGTGCACCTCCGCCGGGCCAGGCGGGGTGCACCCCCGCCGGCCAGGCAGATGCACCCCTGCCGGGCCACTCCCCTAGTCTAGCGGGCTTCCCCCGCTGGCGGGCCTCCCTATCTCGGCGCCCGTGCTGCTCGCACCCCCGCCGGGTCACGCACCCCGCCAAACCACTCCTCTCGGGCGCCTATAAATAGAAGGGCGAGGCCTTCATTCGCCCACCTGGAAAACTCGCGCAAGGAACTTCCAGCGCTTCCCGGAGAGAAAGAGCTCCGGGGTTTTCTTCTCCCCCTTTTTGCTCTGGCAAGAGGCTCTCGCTTTGGAGAAATCCGGGCGAACTCTCCTGAGCTGAGGAGAAGTCCCCCTCCATGGAGGGGATGCGTTTGTCCTTCAAAATAGGGGGACCCCCTCCATGCGGGCTCAAATTTGTGTAAAATTGCACAAAGCCCTCCGGGAGTTTGAAATTTGGGTGTGTGTACGTAGAAAGGCATGCACATACCCTGCTGGCCCAGAAAATTGCAGAAATACCCTGTGGACCAGAAAAATACATAAACGTCCCTGTTGCCTGGGAAATGTCATAAAGGCCCCCGGGAAGAGCAGAAAATTGCAGAACAGTCCCCGTGAAGGACAAAATTGCAGAAGTATCCCCATGAAGGATAAGATTGCAGAAGTACCCCTGCTGCCCGGAAAATTGCAGATATGTCCCCGCGGCATGGAAAATGGCAAAGATAGCCTGACGGTTCACGCCTCTTGTCCGACCCGGTGGAGCGGGACCCACGTCGCTTCTATGAAGTGGCGTGCGCTCTCCTGGGTGTGACTTGAAGCCGGACTCGAGGGGAGTTCTCGGGAAATGTCACCAAATGACTGGAACGTCCCATAAAGCCAGAAAACGGCCGGGATGTCCGAGAAAGCCAAATGGCCGGGATGTCCCATAAAGTCAGAAAACGGCCGGGATGTCCGAGAAAACCAGAAAATGGCAGGGATGTCAAAGCATACCAAGATACGGCACAGGCATCTGGAAAAGTCAATCAACGACGGAAATACCCGGAGCCGCCCAGGAAGGTCAAGATACTACCGGAAATCCCCTGCAGGTTAAACAATGACCGAGAAGCCTCGTGGAAAGCCCCGGGGTTTACTAATTCCGAACACCTGAGATAAACGGGTTCGGAAGAAGTAATGAAACTACCACTGGCTAAAACCCCTATAAATAGAGGGGCAGCCTGGAGGCGGAAAATAATCGACAGACCCCCCGGGAAGGTCCAGAAGAGAAGAGCTTCCGCCCGCTCGTGCTTCGCAAGCCCGCTGCAGGTCGTCCCGTCTGTCCTCCGCTCGCCGGAAGCATTCCGCCGGTGTTGAGACGCTGCAGGTCATTACGCAAGATCCGGTGCTCGGCATTCCGTGTTCAAGTCCTCTGATGTTGTGAAATAAACACATATGGAGGCATGTTGTCCGACGGTGGTACAAATGCCCCGTCGTCGACATAAACGCAAACGCCATGGCGTGTAAACGCCCGGGGGAGGTATAAACACCCCTCCGCGTGCGTAAGTGAATTAATATGCTGTAAACGCCCGACGGTGGCACAAACACCCCGTCAGGAGCGTAAGAAAAATGATGTGTTACGTAAATGTCCGACGGTGGTATAAACATCCCGTCGTCGACGTGAATGTAATCGTCGTGGTTTGTAAACACCTAATGGAGGCACAAACACCCCGTTGCGAGCGAAGACAAAATGTTGTATTATGTAGACGCCCGACGGAGGAATAAATACCCCGCCGCGAGCGCACATGTAAATGACATATTTTATAAACGCCCAGTGGAGGAACAAACACCCCACTAAAGGCGCGAATGTAAACGTCATAAGTGCATATGAGCATGCTTGTGGAAATTTACTTAGTCATCCATTTCTTTAATTTTTGGCACAAGGTCTTTTAATAAACATATCGCATCGAAGGTGTTCGAGTTTTTACTCGATATAAATGAAACACCAACTCCAGTTAGTGGGGAACGGTCCAGTACACGACCACTCCAATCGTCCTGAAAATACGAGCGCACGCGGAAAAATAAATAAATGAAATGAAATCCGAGGGTATCAGGGTTTACACCCAATACTCCTCACCAAATAAATCCCTTTGTCTGTTTCCTGTAAACAGTCTGGCACGCCAGCAGCAATATATATATATATATATATATATATATATATATATATATATATATATATTCAAAGCCTCCCGGTAGGGCCTTCTGATTTTAAAAGAAAGAGAAAATTCCGCGTTCCAACAGTGCCTCACTGGCACGGGAGTCAAGTTCATCAGCTTCACTAGTCAAAGAGCATATATCGCTCTCAAAAGCCTGGATCCGCTAATCATAAGGAGCCCATACCACAGCAGCATGAAGGCGACATACTTCGCCCCAAATTTCTTCGACAGCGGCCATCCAACAGTCCCTAGAGAAGCCCGTATTGAAGGCAATCGCAGTGTTCTACTCCAACGCCCGCCTGACAGCTTTAGTTGGCGGGGGATTTTCTGCCTCCACTACGACTCTTACTCTTCCAAGAAGTAAATCAAAGAAGTCATCGCCCACAGGAAGTGGACCTGGCTGAACCCCTGCCGGCATTCTATGCCATGTCCGGATAAGGCGTCTATCTCCAACGGCGGAGATCCGCCATCATTAAGAGATGGCGAATTGCCTGCCGAAAAATACCAGCAATCAACAAAAGAAGACAATCAGCAAAAAAAAAAGAGGCAAAGGAAATTCAAACAAAAAAGGAAACAGGAGAAGGAATGAAATCCACTCTATTTCACCTGGCAAGGAATTTCTCTCCTCCACCTCCACCTTAGGGCTCGAGGGCTGAACAAAATCCGACTGCTCAGCATAAAATCCTTGAGAGGAGGAGGGAAAATCAGTCGGATATGGGTCAAAGCTTCCTCCATCAGGTGGCAAAGCGAACGGTTCTAAATTATAATTTGTCTAGTAAGCACCTCCATCATCGCCGGCAGTATCCCCCACTTGAAAGGCGGAATAGGCTTGCGGCCCCAAAAAGGGACTCCTTGTGTTCTCCCAGGAAGAAAAAGGAGGCTCGCGGGTACAAAATATGGGCTCGTTATCCCGCACAAAAAAAGCTGGTCGAAGAAGTGCGGGTCGTCTGAACACAAAAAAAAGGGGAAAGTCAACATCAAGAATACAGAGAAAGTGAAATCAAAAGAGCTGTATGTTGGCTCGGAATAAGAAAATCACCTTCAAGGGCTGTTCCCGCAATAGGACATTCCCCGACAGGCATTGAGACATAGCCTCGACAGGAACATAAGGATATTGTTCTGTTGAGACTCCCAATTCAGCAAATGTGAAATTGATATTGTCACCTTCCATCGCCGCTGTCCCAGAAAACGGATAGTGGGGTGGCGATTCATCATTCTCAGCCTCTGGTAAAAAGCCTACAGCTGCTTGTGAAGAGCTTCCATGTTCCCCTCCAGTATCGTCATTCGGAGCAACTGGATCGGCGGCTTCTTCATCTGTCTCGCCACATGAGACAGAGGAGTCTACAAAAAAAAAGAATTATGAAATGAAGATGATGAGTCGATAAAAAAAAAGAGAAGAAAAAAAAAGAAGGGAAAGTGATGAATCAACAAAATTATGAATGACAATGATGAGAGAAGAAAAGAAAAGAAAGGAAAAGTTACCGCCAGATGAGGTAGAATCCGCCACCCTACTTTTACCAGCTCTCTTGAGTCTGGAAGAAGAGGGAACATCCAAATGAGCTTCACCACTCCTATCTTCAACAACTTCCGGAACAAGGATGACTGAAAATCTAAAGCAGATATGTGAAAAAGAAGTTAAAAAAATAGAAAAAGAAGAAAGATAGCGACTCCGCAAATCTCCTCGAAGAAAAAAGGAGTCGTCCTTACTGAAGAAAAACCAGAAAGCAAACAAGCCACCCCTGTCAAGCAATTTAAATACAAAGCAGCCGTTGAGTAGAGCCAAGAAGGTCAACCTCAGCAGCAGAATGCCACACCAAATCTCGGATAAAGCCAGGAAGGCAGGATTCAAAAAAATATGTCAAATCAAATTTCGAGAAAAGCTATGAAGGCAAGTCTCGAGAAAAAGGTATCAAATCAGGTCGAAGAAGAAAGCCAAGAAGGACAAGTTTTTTCGACCAAATGTTAAAGCAAGCCGTTGAGTGAAGCCAAGAAGGTCACCCTCAACAATAGAATCTCTCATTGAATCCTGGATAAAACCGGGAAGGCAAGAGTCAGGAAAATATATCAAATCCAATCTAAGCAAATGCCAAGAAGGCAAACCTCAGGAAAGAGATATCAAATTCAACCCTGAGTAAAGTCAGAATATCAAGCCTCAGAAGAAAATCTCAAATCAAGTTATTGAGCAAAATCAGAGAGACAAGTCTCGCCGGTCAACTCTTCAATCAAATCAGGTCCTCGAGCAAAGCCAAAAAGGCAAGTCTCAAAAAAGAAAATGTCAAGATAAAGTCCCTGGGTGAAATCAGAAAGATAGGACTTAGGCAGAGAAGATCGAAGTCAGCTCTTAGTAAATCCAAGGAGCAGCTAGTCAATAAAGCTCAGCTGAGGAGTTAACTTGGTGGAGCAGGTCCATATCACTAAATCCCCTTCTACATATTAATGATAGGAGCCCATGGCTCGGCACAAGAAGCACGACAAGATCGTTGTTCGAAGTTGCTGGCATTACAGTGCAAGTACTGAAGCGTGTCAACTATGGCTACGATTTTTCAATTCAAATTCCTCGTCAAGTCATGAAGACTAAAAGTAAAGCTCGAAGAACGCACGAGACGTCCTCCTTCGCCATCGGCTTCAGCGCACATCCCGTGGGGGGAATTTGTTGACATGAAAATTTGTCAAAACCCCCATTTCCAGAAATCCCAAAAGCACCCCTCTAATGGGGCATATGGGGCCCTATTTATAGGCAAAACCCCCCAAGCTCAAACCCCCAACTGATGGGACTGTCCATCGGTTGGAGGGGTCCCCCCCCCCCAACTGATGGATTGTCCATCGGTTGGAGGGGCAATTCCACTCCAACCGATGGAACGGTTAGGAGGGGAACTCCCCCCAACCGATGGACCCTCCATCGGCAACCGATGGAGGTTCCATCTAACCGATGGATCCTCCATCGGTTAAGGGAGGATCCCATCCCCATCCTGTGCAATGTAAAGGGGCTAAACCCCTATAAAAATGCATGTAGCCCCATAGGGGCAGGGATCTTCTCCCCCCCCCCCCCCCCCCCAAAAAAAAAAAAAAAAAAAAGAGGATCCTTCTTTTGGAAGGAAATTCTGAAAAAAAGAAAAAAAAAAAAGAAGCAAAAAGCTCTTTCCCCAAAATCCTAGCTTGCTCTCAAAAGGCTCTTCCGCTCGGTGTGAAGGTATCGGCTCCTCTCCCGCTTAGTGTGAAGCATCCGCCCTCGACAAGCGCAAAGAGAGAGAGATCGTCTCCATACGACATCGACATCTCCCTTATCCCCCTCCATGCCGAGCTAGTCTCCATAGAGGGTTTCTAAAAAAAATCATAATGCAATCCATACTCCCACATCGAGCAAGACTCTGTAGGGGTAATACTCCAGGCGTATTCTTCGGGGTTTAAATACCTTCCATATCGAGCAAGACTCTATGGATATACGGTATTTAAATACCCTTGTTCTCGTGCTCTAAATGCCTCCATATTAAGCAAGACTCTATGGATATGGGAATTTAGATGCATATGTTCTCCCAGCCCGTCGAGCAAGCCTCTGGGATAGGCGAGTGTTTGTGCTCATATGTGTATGCATCTTCTAAGGAAACTATGCCCAAGCGGAGGTTCCATCCAAAAGACATACCCATATGCTCACAATATTGTGCTCATGTGTATATGTTTTCTAAAGGAAACTCTGCCCAAGCGGAGGTTCTGCCCGAAAACATACTCGTATGTTCACAACTCCGTGCTGATATGTATGTGTTTCTTAAAGGAAACTCTGCCCAAACGGAGGTTCTGCCCAGAAATACATCCATATATTCACAAATATTGTGCTTATATGTATATATTTCCTAAAGGAAACTCTGCCCAAGCGGAGGTTCTATACGGAAACATATCCATGTATTCACAAATGTTGTGCTCATATGTATACGTTTTCTAACGGAAACTCTGCCCAAGCGAAGGTTCCGCCGAAAATATATCCATATGTCTACAAATACATGTTCATGTGAATATGCCTTTTAAAGGAAGCTCTGTCTAAGCGGGGATTCTGCCCAAAAGCATATCCATGTCCATAAATATATGTACATATGTGCGTATTCCATGGGGAAGCCCTGTCTATACAGAAAATCTTTTCTAAAATAATACAATCATATGTCCATTGAGTTCATACTCATATATCCGCGCGATAACTCTGTCTATGCGGGAGCACTGCCCAAACTCAAAATATACTTAAACACCAAATAAATCCACGGGCATACACCCGTTCATTTTCCAAATCATATGTCAAATCCTCAAAAGGAACTCATACTCATTTTCAAAATAAAATTCTAAAGCAAATAACATGTCCAAGCACTAAATAAATTCACAGGTATACACCTGCACATCTCCTCAAATTATATTTCAAAACCTAAGAGAAATCCATACTTCTTTTCAAAATGAAATATCTTTTTCAAAGGAATAAATCCTTTCTTTCAAATCAAAATCCATTTTGTCCGATAAAGAAAAAAGGGAAAAATATCGTATTACAATTTTATAGAAAATGCATAACTTCTCGACTTTGCTATCAATGATATTCGGGTTAAAACTGATGTAAAAATAACATCAAAGGCTTTTAACCTGATGTAAACTAAATATCGATTCCGATCGATGGAGATAAGGGTCCAACACACGTTACCCTAACCGCCTGATGAATAAAAATCGCGGAACCAATAAAGTTCAAAGATAAAAGTGGCACACTTGTCCATTCCATGGACATAAAAATTTCTCTCTGCACTGCGCGGATTTTAACTTCTGTCTGTTAGACAGGCTAGCACGCCCCGCAAGGCTAAAGAAATAAAGAAAAATCAAATCAAACTCAAACACCATATGAGATTAAACCAAAACGAAAATTTTCCGCGTACCACAGTGACCATCGTTTTTGGGACAAAGTCTCCTATTATTTGAAGTTGATAGAGCCTCTTGTACAAGTATTGTGCATGGTTGATGGAGAGGAAAAGAATAACATACATTACTTGTACGAGACTATGGCTAAAGCCAAGGAAAGGTTGAAGGAGAAGCATCCCACGACATTTCAAAAATGGTGGAGAATTATTGATAGGAGATGGGAGCATGGAAGGCAAAATCGGCCGGATCGGATCGAGATCGGCCGATTCTGGATCGGATCGGCCATGGCCGATCTAGGCCAATTCCTCCGATTCTGCTTGGGAATCAGCCGGATCGGATCGGGATCGGGCCTGGGCAATCCCGATCCGATTTTGAACCTACCTTCCATGGATGGGAGTCCACCTTCCACCATGATTTACATGCAGTGGGTGAGTGCATTAACTTTCAACTTGTACCTTCTTATACTGTTGTACACTTTGAGTATTTTTTTAACCCCCAACTTCAATATAGTGATTCAGTTCACAATGATGGTGAGGTGCTTCAAGGGACAACCAATGTCATCACAAGATTGTCCAGGAGCATTGAAGATAGGATAGATGCTATGGTGGAGGTACAACTAACTTAAGGTTTTCATTTGCCATGACTATTATTAATCCCTTTCCAAAAAGATAAAGGTTTAATTATACCAACTATTTTATGTATTAGATGGAGATGTTTAAGCTCAAGCTTGACATTTATAAGGATTATGATCTTAGAGAAACAGTGACAAGAATGAATCCTGGTGAGTACTTTATTTCATATTGTTGGATTGTCATTAATTCATTATAATCCAATAGCATTATGTACCAATTCATTATTGTTCCTTTTTTTTGCAGTTGAGTGGTGGATTATGTTTGACTATAAGACCAGTCAAACAAATCCACTTGCAAGGATTGCCATCATAGTGCTCAACTAGACCACTTCATCTAGTCAGTGTGAGAGGACTAGAGCACTTTCTCACTTATTCACAAAAAAGTGAGAAACATGCTGACTGCAACTAGGTCAGTGATGATGGAGCTGCTGCTGGGGCTACAGGAGTAGGAGTTGGTCATAGAGACAGGATATACGACGCCAGGATTTTCACAGTATAAGGCTTACTACAAGTTACGTGCCATAAACAGAAAATCAAGGAGGTAGAGGAGAAGGACAAGGGGAAATGAAGGCCAACAACATCATGTAGCCTATGATTGGCCACCTTGGGAGCCAGACTATAGTTTAGGTTCTACTCAAATCCCTATATTTCAGTCTCTCACATTACCATACTCAGATATTAGTAGCTCCCCTTTTGGAGTAGTAGGATAGGGACCTTGGCCTTCACAAGGAAAAGAGCACAGTGAAGCAACAAGCACATATAAACCACTTGGCATCTGGTGTCCTACTCCGAATCAACAACCCGGGGCCCCCGAAGTGTCCTACTTTATCATAATCTGGAGAGAGCTCACGTCAATAGTATACACTAGGGTTTGCAGAATCGGGGCGAATCGGCCCGATTCCCCCGAATCGGTGCGAATCAGGGAAACTCGATCCCTGATTCGCCCCGATTCCCTTTATATATATAATATATATAAAATATTATATCATATTTGTAATATATATTATACATTATAAATATGATATATATATTACATATATGTATTTAATCAATACAAATGTGTCTGAAATATGATATATATATATAATAATATACCCATGCGAATCGGTCTAATTCGGACCGATTCTGGGGGAATCAGGGCGAATCAAGACAAACCCGATTCGCCTTCCGATTCCGATTCGGCAAACCATGGTATACACCAAGAGGGATTCAAAGGGGAATGCATGATTTGGCAAATTCCCTCTTTGGTTATGGCTATGAGGCTATGCAGATTGATCAAACTCATGCATATCAAAACCCACTTGATGATGAGTCATCTAGGTTTGGATGGCAAGAGTATTAGATTAGAGATTCTTCCATAAAATGTAAGCTACATTTGATATTTTATGCTTTCCTTTTATTATTATTGCATACTAAGACTTCAATTTTATGTTTCATGCACTATGAATACATATATAATTGTTTTTTAATGCAAATGTTAGTTCTTTCAATTTATCTGAAATTTCTATGATTTTTCATGACTTTTCCTGATTTTTTCTCAATTTCCCCCCCCCCCCCCCCCCCCCAAAAAAATAATTTTTTTAGTTTGGCCGATCTTCCCTTGAATCAAACGGATCGACCAATCCAATCCCGATCTAGATCGGACCGACCCTGACTGATCCCAAGGCCGATCCAATACTGTTTTCCATGATTGGGAGTCAAGGAATAATGCTAGCAAATCGAATAAGCTAGATGCACATGTATGTAAAATATATCATATTCATGCTATATGGCATAACGCAGTAGTGTAGGACCTGCTTGAGCAAGAAAGTGGCTTTTGTAAAAGAAAAATGTTAAAGAAAGAAGCTACACTCAAGCATGGTGACATCAAAGAACAATGTCAAGCATTTAACTGATCTTCAGTGTCTTCTGATCAATGAGGCTTACAACATCATGATCCGACATCAAGAAACAGTTAAGATTTCAAAGTGTAAGAACTAGGAAGAATAACAAGTGAATCAAACACATTTTGGGTCCTTTGTACAGCAAAGTTGGTTCCATTCAACAATGGCCAGTTTTCTAGCAACCAAGGCATGACACTCTGATACAAATGTGTGATGTGTAGAAAAAAATGTACAATAGCCTCACAAATACCTTTCAGAAGAAGTGACCCGTAAGCAATTGCTGCTCCTGCATGGCCCTGAACGATTTAAAACAGAACATCACCAGTTCATGATAGAAATTCCTTGCATCAAGAGAGAGCATTCTAGGTCAAAGATTCTTTAGTGGGATATGATATATTCAAATTTACAAGGTGACAGAATTTGGTACCATACTGTCTGTATGACTTTTAGAGACTAGAAGTTTTTCAATTGTTTTACATGCTTTCTGTAAAGAACTAATGCAGCTCAAAGTAGAACCAACTCCATGAAGAGGTTCTAGTTGCAGACCATTTTCCAATGCTTTTACAAAAAAATTCTGTTTCCTTATTTTTTGGATAAGGAACTAATTAGAAAAACCAAGGAGATTTCTTGAGTCTTCTCAAGTTTTGAGTAGCTTATAGAATCAGAAAGCGGAGGATACATCATTTCACTAGTAAGTGGTTTTGAAGCCATGCAAGGTAATGATTAGACAATGAGAAGTAGGAGAAATAAAACCTTCTCTGATGCTCTACAGAAGCACCACATTGCTGATGATGTATCTTTTTCAACACAATCCCCCGCCAAAAATACAGCACCGAGAAGATACAATGCATCAGGATGTAACTACAAGAGTCACTGTTATATGTTAAAAAAAAAGCATATGGATTATCACAAAGAATGGTAAAAATAGACATTCATGATATATAAAATATACCTGGTCAACTGCCTTCTCTATATAATAAAAAGCTTGCTGATCTGATTGTACATTTTCATTCTGTTTAAAAACAACAAATAAGCAGTCAAAGCAAGATAATATAAAGATATGAAAGCTCAAGAAGCCAGAAACAGGACAGAATTTCGAAGATATCAAGCTAAGAAGACATTGGTTACATATAATTTGGAAACAATAATTGTTTCCACTATAAAAGGTTGTGACCTGGCTTTATATGTAGGGAGGGTTTGAGAGAGACAATGGAAATATATATAAAAAGGGAAAGTAATGGACTCTCTTCACAATCCACCTGATATGGATTTTGAAAAGGTGAACAAAAGTCGAGGGACAAAAAATTTGAAATAATAAAGCATTGAGTTCTGCTTTTAAGAAAAAGATTACAGTTAAATTACTTCTCAATAGCTTACAATCTAGCGAAAAACAAAAATGAAATTTAGAACATGTATTTCCATCCTTAAAAAATATGCATTCTGTCAAAATCTAAGGGATTTGAAGATTCTAAATAATTTATAATTGGGTTTTTTTTAAAATATCATTGGGTTTTTTTTTAAAATATCGAGCTATGTTAATTTCTGTATTGCTGAATGAGGCCATTCTGGGCCAAAGCTTTATTATGAGGATAGGTTTGCATCTTGTGATGGAGGTGTACCAGGCAAATAAATTTCCCACTAACAGTATCAGAAATGCTCGACTAGATTAGAAGAAGGTAATCATCATTTCTTATACAGTGAGGTAGAGTAGGTGAGGAAAATGGCAACTGCTAAACTAAGTGAATCAGCTGTTCCAGCAGTTCCCTAGGTTCAAGATTGAACATGTGGCCAGATCATCAAGCTGGCATGCAGATGCCTTAGCAAGGCCGGCAACAATGTTCCATTGAAGGACAGCAAATTTGGTATCCACATCATCCGGCACGATCATCACACCCTGATGTTGGACAATCCATTGAGTACCTGCCGTGCAGCCTAAGTGCTATCCTCGAGCTAGACAATTCACCAAACCCTTGAAGAGCAAACAACAATTCGAGTTGAAATGCTCACAGACTCAGTGACATTTCATCGAACGCCATGTGTGCATGCATAGAAGAGCTTGGCCAGTGCTGTAGTGGGATTGGAGACGATCACTGGGCGGATCCCACAGCTGGATGATGTGCCTAGGCGAGTCCGCTAGCGACCCGTAAGAAGGGCAGCTGCCTGGTGCGCCAGTGCTGGCAATGCGGACAGCTGGGCCAGACATTCACAAGGGGTGCCCACCAGGCTGGGGCAGGCACCAGGTGGGCGCAGCACAAAGCCACGAGCATCTCACAACTGCTGGTATGCTATGTGGGACATTGGCACGTGCCTAGGTGCAAGTGGTCAGACCAGGCAGAGTTGGGCCCAGTGGCGGCTGAGTGGGGACAGTGGTCAAGGAACAAGAAGATAGGAAGGAAGAAGGGTGTGGCGACAGTCGGAGCTCGGGGTCGTACAGCGAGGAAGACCATGGTGCAGCTGGGTGCCAGACACGGCAGCACCTGGGGGAAGGAGGGGTGGGGGGGAGAAGAGGTGATGGCGACGTGATGTGGCAGTGGTGGCACATGTCACCAATGGCCGATGTGGCAAAGGCAGCAACAACGTCCTGCAGGGTGGGGGCCTCGTGCCCCTCAGCCTTCTGAGGCTGGGTCTCCCCTCGCAGGGAACCAGATCGAGAAGAGAGAGAGAGAGACGGCGCCCCCAAAGACCCTTCAATTTTCCCAAATTTTTTAGTTCATCTTGTCTCCAAACCCTATTATAGCCCCTTTATAGAGGGGAAACCCTAAAGGCCACCATTTTGGGCCCAAACCACTCTAAGGCCCATGGGCCACATGCTACTTAAGGACTCAAATAGAAAATGCATAAAAGGTACAAAAACTCCTAATATTCTAAGTAAATGCTCCTAAGCCCATATAGAACATGTACAACTTGGGCCTAGAAGACACCAAAAGCCCAAAACAATAAGTTGGCCTAAATACAAGAGACTGATTCGTTATGCTCCTGCATCACCCCCCAAGTTTGAGAAAACTCGACCAGAGTTTTGAAATGACGAAGCATCCCAAAGGTGACTATGGGGGGGTGTGGACACGGGAAATTTTCTCTTCCATTCTTTCTTCTTTCATCCCCCATTATTGTATAGGGAGGTTCGTTTCATTTATCATGTTTTGACTTTGTGTTGCGGGGCGTGCCAGCCTGCCTGCCAGGCAGAAGTAAGGGTCTGCGCAATGCAGAGAAAGAATTTTTACATATCCGTGAAACGGATGGGTGCGCCGTGTTTTGATCTGAACTTCTTTGATTCCGTGCCTTTTAATCATCAGGCGATTGGGGTGGCGTGTGCTGGACCCCTGTCTCCATCGATCGGAACCGATGTTACATTTACATCGAGTTAAAAGCCTTAGGTGTCGTATTAACGCCTATTTCAACCCGAATACCATTTCATAGCGTGGACGAGAATATATGCATCTGTAAGAAATTTCAAGACAACATTTTTTTGCTTTGTTTATTTTGAACAGAATGAGTCCGAGTTTGGAAAATAGGGTTGTCTTTTTGAAAAGAGTATGTAGCTTGTCCTGAGCAGGAACAGGCCCGTGTTAGCGAAATTATCTTCTGAGTATATACTCATTTTCAGAGACAAAATTTTAGTTGAAACCATGGTTTGCAATCTCCCGAGAATCTCTCGAGATCTCTCGAGATTCTCTGTCTCTCCAGCTTGCCGATATCCGAGATGTACGAGACCCCTGATGCCAAGATCTCTTGAGATCCTTGTCTCATTCAAGCATGTTGAAATCCATCACTTCCTTCCCCAACCATCACACCATGTGGTTGCTATTTAAATGCCTTCCTAATAGAGGAAGGCTCCTAGCCATGACTAATTTGTCCACTGCAAGTCTTATAGGCAACTTTTTTCTTGAGTCTTCTTTCTCATGTTGAGTGCTTAACTGGATGAGATTACAAATGGTCCCTCGGAAATATATACTTAATATAGTTTTTGTTAGTGCTTCTGGTCTCTTGAGATTTATATGAGATTTCCCCAATGTCTCTTCTCTACAATCCTCTCAAGATAAAATCAAGATCCGAATGACATCTTTCATTTCTGAATTTTTAATTCTTGTTAATGTTTTAGGGTTTTTTTACATAATCTACTTAATTCTTGCTTATTTGTTGTTACTTATTGTTTAAAATTATGATATGAACTTATTAAAACTCAAGATTCTTACTAGATTGTTGTTCTTGATTCTTGTGACATCTAATTGTAACATGTACAGATGTACTAATGATGGCTATCAATGTATCCAATTATTTGTTTTGCTTAAAAATAATCTTTTGTTCTCACATGGGATACATATATGTGTATATCATTTTTGTATCTCAATATCTTGAGATTTGATCTCCCGAGATTTTACCGAGATCTCTCCGAGATCTCTTCTCTCCAAGCCCTCCGAGACGAAGCCGAGATCCGATATGGCAAACCTTGGTTGAAACGTATGCATATAAACACCCTGGATCCCCCACAGAGACTTGCTCGATGTGGGGTATAAATATACCAAGAGAGAGAGAACAAAGGGTGTTTAAATACCATATGTCCATAGAGACTTGCTCGATATGGACGTATTTAAACCCCTGGATCCCCCACAGAGACTTGCTCGATGTGGGGTATAAATATACCAAGAGAGAGAGAACAAAGGGTGTTTAAATACCATATGTCCATAGAGACTTGCTCGATATGGACGATATTTAAACCCCTGAATCCCCCAAAGAGACTTGCTCGATGTGGGGTACAAATATACCAAGAGAGAGAGAACAAAGGGTGTTTAAATACCATATGTCCATAGAGACTTGCTCAATATGGACAGTATTTAAACCCCTGAATCCCCCACAGAGACTTGCTCGATGTGGGGTATAAATACACCAAGAGAGAGAGAACAAAGGGTGTTTAAATACCATATGTCCATAGAGACTTGCTCGATATGGACGGTATTTAAACCCCTGGATCCCCACAGAGACTTGCTCGATGTGGGGATGTGGCGCGAGGGAGATGTCGGAGCCGTATACGATGGCAATCTCCCGCTCTTTTTCACGTTATCGGGCACTCCTCACTCCATATTGAACAAGGAACAAACCAATACCTTCACGCCAAACCAAAGAATTGGAAGAACGGATGGAAGGAGATTTGGAAAGACAGAAATTTGCTATTCCTGGAACTTGATTTCAGAATAAGGGGTGCTTTTACAAGACTTGGGGACTGGTTTACAAGGCTTGGGAGATTGCCAACCAGCAGGGATTTTTGGGGGGACTGGTTTACAAGGATTTGGGGGACTGTTTTCACAGCATGTAGGGGCTCTTGTGGGCTTGATGGCCGGCCAACATATGGGGGTTTATGGGGGTTTCTCCTCCATTTCAGATGAAGGGGTGCCTCCCCTTTTATAGGGGTTGGCTTCTCCTCCCCTCCCTGCATAAACAGGAGAAGGAGGGGGGGAGAACCCCTATTTCGGTTGGGGGGGGAGCACCCCCCCAACCTGTTTAATGTTAAACAGGTTGGGGGGAGGTTCCCCTCCAACCTGTTTTATATAAAACAGGTTGGGGGTGTCCAGGTTGGGGGTGTGGACACCCCCCAACCTGTTTTATATAAAACCGGTTGGAGGGGGAGCCCCCCCAACCAGTTTCATGTTTCAGAAGTTGGAGGGGGCCTCCCCTCCAACCGCCCTCTCTTCCCCCCATTCCCCTTTGACCTAAGGGTTGTTTTGAAATGGGGGGAGGATGGCCTATAAATAGGCTATAAGGGGCTCATTTAGGGGGGACTGGTTTGCTGAAATCCTGCTCCCCTTGCTCGGAGTTTTGCCCGGTGAAGAGTTGCATTTGCATCCTTGGAGCTTCTGTCGCCGGCTTGTTCTTGTGCTTGTATTTGTACTTGTACTTGGTGCTTGGTCTTTATGGACCTTGTACTGTCGGATTTCTTCTGTATATTTGTATCTCACAATTGGTCTTTATAGACCTTGTACTGCCGGACTTGTTCCGTGCTGTATTTGTATTTGTATTTGTCACTTGGTCTTTATAGACCTCATGTTACTGGATTTTTCTTCCATGCCATATTTGTACTTCAGTGTTTAGTACAAGGCGCTAATCTCTTCCGATTTGTTCGGAGACTTAACGCGGCCTGAAGAGTTGTTGGTTTATCCTTGAAGGGAAGTACCCAGGATGTTGTCTGTAACATTTTTAAGGTCCAACAGGGGGTCAGCACATCTACGCAATGGTCATGATGTCAACAAGGTGCACAAGTGCTGATGCTAGAGATAATGGAGGAAGTGAGCTTGGTCATCCAACCACATCAAACATCCATCGGCCTGAGCATCAAAAAGTAAAGTTAGAGGGGGGGGGGGTCTTCCTTAAACACATCATTTGGTATCAAATGAAGTCCCGATAAGAAAAACAACTCAGAATCCCATGCATCATCTATTGTAGGCTCAATGCAAACGCAGCCATTGGGGAAGGGGTTGGCGTTTCTGCCGGTGGGCTCGGTACTATCACCTCTGGCTCAATGCAGACACAGTGATTTGAGACAGGAGTCATCGCCTACATTGGGATGCCCTATGTCATCTACTCTCGAGGCATTGGCGAGGTGCAAGTAAACCCACAACAATGCACAAGAACTATTAGGGCCTTGGGCAGCAACTATAGAACATATCAAATCAACTCGAAGCCCACAGTAGCATGCCGCTTAGACAACCACTCAGTCCCAAGAGTAATGAGTTCCTCAGAAAGGTAGATCTCAACCTGGACGCCTTCTAAATTAACATACTCGTGAAAAGCTAGGTGATGCCGACAACGAAAAGAGAACTCTACAAGAGCGACATGTGGATGGATAATAATCTCCTCTATCTGAGATAACAAGTCCACAACACTCTGAGAGACATAATTATCCGACTGATTAGGATCGAGCATCATACAAGCAAGCTGGTTATTTGGCAGGCGCACATTTGTCTCAGTGAAATATGGCATCATGCCACAGACACATAGATGAGGATACCAGAACCCCAACTTGTGAAGACAAGTCATTCCCTGTGCTCTGCTACCAAACTTGATGCAAGGCAATCTATTGAGAACCTGTTGTGTGGCCTAAGTGTCGTCCTCAAGCTAGACAAATCACTAAACCCTTGAAGAGCAACCAACAATTCGAGTTCAAATAATCATAGACTTAGTGCATTTTTCGAACAACGTGTGCACCAATAGAATGGCTTGGCCAGTGCTGTAGTGGGGCTGGCGACAACATAGAAGGCAGGATCAAATCGGCCTAGGAATCGGCCTGAGTTGATCCCGATCCGGCAAATCCTGAGGAATTATGGTCGATCCAGGATTGACCAGATTTAAAAATTAAAATTTTGGGTAAAATTTCAGGAAAAATTCAGGAAAATTGAAGAACTTCACATTTACTTAAAAAACACATACATGTATTCACATTACAATACATTAGACAACAAATGTAATATATAGAGCAATGATAACTACGATAAACATCAAACATGAAATGCTTTACATCAAATGAACAAATCTTGATGTCGATTTTTGAAGTACCTTACAAAAACATCAACCTAGAATTGGCATCCAGACCGAGATGAGTCATTATCATTCGAATGTCCATATACTTCATCGGTCAGCATTGCCTAAAAGCCATAACCAAAGAGGGAATTTGCTAGCTCATGCATTCCTCTTTGAATCCCTCTTAATGTATATCCTTGGCTAGAGCTCTCGCAAGACTATGATGGTCCTGATAGAACTTTGCACCAAATCCCATATAGTTTATGTGAACTTGTTGTTTCACTTGTATCAATATCAGGCCATGGTGTCCATCAAGGTTTGCCATATCAAATCTTGGCTTCATCTCGGGAGGGTTAAAGAGAAGAGATCTCGATAAAATCTCGGGAGATCAGGATAACATAAAAGTGTGGATCACATAGGTTCACATAGATAATTCCTTAAGGAACATAGATAATTGCATACATTCTCAAGTTTCATCCATAGATGACATAGGTTCACATATATCATACCAGGTTTGCCGAATCGGGGCAAATCGGCCCGATTCCCTCGAATCGGTGCGAATCAGGGGAAACCCGATCCCTGATTCGCCTGATTCGCCTGATTCCCTTTATATATATATATATAATATATATCATATTATATCATATTTGTAATATATGTTATACATTATAAACATGATATATATTACATATATGTATTTAATCAATATAAATGTGTCTGAAATATGATATATGTAATATATATAATATATATGCAATATATATATATCATATGATATATATTATATATAATATACTCTTGCGAATCAGTCCGATTCGGACCGATTCTGGGGGAATCGGGGCGAATCAGGAGCAACCCGATTCGCCTTCCGATTCTGATTCGGCAAACCATGTATTAGACAATCAAGTGGGAATTGGGATTCGGGATGTGCATTTTCACTTTTCAATCCGTAGGATTTTATTTTAAGCATAAAAAATTTTTAATTCATGACATGGGAACCCATGGTAAAATATCTTATTTATCTAAATATCACAGTGGACCATGACTAGGACTTAATTGTTGTCAGTAGGAGAGTGGCTTCCTTGGAGAAGTCATATGCATGTTTGACTTTTTTCACCGGACTTTCGATTTTTAGTGTTTTATTAGGTTTATTTGAATTGTGAAATTTTTAGATAGATCAAATTATGAGGGATTAGAAAGAAGCTATTTTGATAGAATCATCAAAATCACGATTTTCTTCTTGGATGGGAGAGTTGACTTTTTATTGGTAAGAGATATGATTTTTTTGATATTTTTAGTGGATTCAAATGGGGGGTACTTCCTCATTTACATGTAATATCTTAAGTAATTATTTAAATGATATTCAGGTAAATAAGGGGATCCTGACAACTCTGGCTTCAGAGAATCCTAACCTTGACTCCTTGACTACTGATCTTAACCTTCTCGTTTCTCGGGAAGGCGCCGAGACCTCGCGAGATTGCTTTCCATGGTGTCCATCCTCTTTCTGCTCCAAGAGGGGAATTGCTAATATTTGAGTGTTGTAAAGTGGGAGGTTAAAACTAAAATGGAGAAGTATGTGTAGACCCTAAACCATAGTGTGGCTCCCAAGGTGGCCAATCATAGGCTGTCTAATGTCGTTGGCCTACATAGTACATATCCCCCTTGTCCTTCTCCTCTGCCTCCTTGATGTTATGTTTCTAATATATAGCTTACAGTAAGCCCCATTCCCAGCGAAAATCCTGGGGCAGTATATTTGGTGTCTCTATGACCTGCTCCTGTGGCCCAAGCAGCAACCCCATCATCGTCATCATCATCATCATCATCACTAGGTTCCTGTGTCGAATCATCACTACCAACTGGTCGTCGTGCTACTCATGCAAGTAATGTCTCAAACTCAAGTGAAAGTGTCTCATCATCATCATCATCATCCTTACTGGCTGCCTGAGTTAAAACCCTCCTCTTCTTCTGCCTCATCTATGTGAGATTTTCTTTTTCTTTATTGCTTTGTCTCCCCTCTTTTTATGCGGCGCTCTTCTCAATATTGGTTGGGTTGCAGGCCGTTTAGTTGTTTAGGCTATAAAGTAGAGTGCCACCATCTCTCTAGCAAGTGGATCCCCCCTAACTCTAAGCTCTAGATCCTGAGCCTCCACTCCATCTAACTCTCTTTCTGCTCATGAGCAATCTTGAGGGTCAAATTCAAGAACATCTACCCTACTCTTGTTTCTACCCATGCATTCCATGGGTGTTCCTCATCCAGTAAATCATCAATATCAATAACTCCAGCAATATTTGCACCATCTGCTATATCTGTTGGTCATGGCCTACCACGTAAGCTCATCAATCTCTGCTCCTACTTTTTCTGCCTTTCCTTGATACACTCGATCTTCAACTGCATATTGCAATGATATACACCAACTTCTCTAGCCTCATGGCAATTAATCTATTTCTCACTTTTGTATGGATTAAGGAGAAAGTGCTCTAATTCCTCTCACAGTAGCTAGATGAAGTTGTCTGGCTCGGAACTATAATTGCAATCTTGGTAAGTGGATTTGTTTGAGCAGTCTTGTACTCTAACATAATCCACCACTCAACTGCACAAAAAAAAACTATTTTTAGTTAGAATCATTAGATCATATCAATAATTTTGTATCACCAACGTAGATACTAACTAGGACTCATTCTTTTCACTGCTTGTTGTAGGTCATAATATCTATAAATATTGTCCAGTTTTAATATGAACTGTACATCTGACACATAAAATAATTAACAACATTACACCTGGCATTACGTCATTATCCTAAAAATTAGGGCTGAACATTGCAAATGAGAATTGTACCTCCATCATAGCATCTAAGCACTCATCAGTGCTCCAAGACAGTCTACTAATAACATTTATGGTCCTTTGGCGCACTTCACCATCATTGTGAGCTTGGTTGTCGTATTGATGCTTGGGATTAAAGAAATACTTTGCATACATTAATTCACACATTGTGAGTTGAGAACTCAAAAAGTCTAAATTTTATTGAAGAAATGTAGAAGGTAACGCATTTACCCGCTGCATATAAATCATAGTCAAGGGTGGACTCTCATCTCTTGTCAATAATTCACCACCATTTTTAGAATGTCGTGGGATGCTTCGCCTTCAACTTTTCTTTTACTTCATCCATGGCCTTGTACAAGTAGTCAATTCATTTTTATCCTCTCCATTAACCATCCTGAGCACTTGTACAAGAGGCTCAACCAGCTTCAAATAATGGTAGATTATTTCCCAGAAACGATAGTCTCCAATCAAGCTAGCTATATGATAGGCAACATCTCCAGATTCCACTCTTAATGTCTCAACATGTGCCAAATAATCAGTGTTGTGAATGAGAGTGTTTGACTCATGCCTATGCTTGTGCAAACTCTTAAATGCAACAAAGTTCGAGGCAAATCTTACGGGGTTAGGACGAAAATGTCATATTCGTCGGTACATGTTCTCATCACATGTAAAATTTTGTTATGTCCATAAATGAAAGCAGTAATCATCTGTCTCTTCAACACCAACTCAACAACATGTTTGTCTTTTCCAATATCTTCCATCACCAAATCTAGAGAATGTGTTGCATAAGGAATCCAATATAGATGTCTTCTTTTTTCCTCAACATGTCTTGTAGCTAGCTTCATTGTCTGTCACAACTTGAACAACATTGTCTTTGCCAATCTCCTAAACCATATCATCCATAAGTCTAAAAAGATAGTCTGCATTTTTTATCTATCCACTTGCATCCACAGACTTCATAAACACTGTACCCTCACTGTAGTATACAAGGAAGTTTATTATGGACTTCCTTATTGTCCTTGTCCATCCATCACACATGATACTGCAGCCTCTGGTCTTCTATACTGATTTGAAGGAGTCTACCCATTCTTTCAACTCTTGTACTTCTTCTTCTAGATATTTTCCATATCTATCTCGAGGGGCTAGTGGTTTCAATCGTGGACTAGCCTCCGTAATAGAATCCAGTATGGTTTGGAAGTATGGGCTGGATGTTGTACATACTGAAACTCCTGCATGCAAAAACCACTTAACTATATTTTTCACTGCATGCTTAGCTGCTTTAGCTGTGGCTTTAACTCTTTTCATTGTTTGCTTGATGATTGGCTGACTTATAGTTTGCTTTCTATATAGAAATATGTCCATAGGAATTTGCGAAGACTCAAATGCTCCATAGCTTCTCCTTCCTGTTCCTAAAGATGCACTTCTGCCACCACCTCTTCCTCGTAAACCTGTTGATCTTGATCCCTCTCCCTTGCTCATAGTTCTCCCAACTGTTCTACCTCTCTAGCCATGCACCGACTCTGACGACATGCTTCTTTGAAATATCTTTCCTCCTGCAGTAGATTCTCTTCATCAGATGATTCAGAATCATCAAGGGAAATTGGTCTTTCCCTAATAAGGCCTTTGTCCCTCCTTGCATGCCTTCCAAAATTCTCCTCATGCAACTCTTGTTAGTGCTGAATCCGGATCTCTTTTACTCTTTTCTCCCCAGCATATATGCTCTCGTCTCCTTCACAATCGCTTGGGGCATGCATTACATTTCTACATATTTCCTCCTACGCCTTCAATGTGCTGCTTAAGGCAATAAACGCTTCCATTCATCTGATTATTACAATATAGACATTAGACCCTCCATCTGGCAGGGTTAATCATAGTTCCATGGCGCCATCCAATGTCTATATCTTTATCTGGAAGTCTAAGTCCATCTCCCTCCTAGTCAGCCATAATCTTGTTACGATGCAAAGACAAACATGTAGCTCCATGATTAGTGTACATTATCTTCGAACCAATTAGCTGGAGTTCGTCCCACTGGGATCGCGGACGGTGATCTCCGTGGTCATTTCGATCCCCTCAGAAGCCGCAACCCTAGCTACTATCTCCGCTGCTATGGATGAAGGTCTCTTTATTGTCCAAGTATGGGTGCAGAAGCTCCAGGCGGCTGCCGAAAAATTTGGAATGTTAGGGCTGCATGAGAGGACGGAGGAAGGAGATGTATAGCACTTGTATTCAAGGTTCAAGAACCCGGGGATCAGGATGGTCCCAGATCAGCCGGCCCCAAACCGATCGGATCGGCTGATCCTGATCCCGAGTCGGCCGATCCAAGCCGAGCCCGGCTTAGCTAATGGGGGCTGGATCGGCCCCCTACAAAAAATTGAAAAAAAATTAGAAACAATATGAAAAATAGGAAAAACATAACATTGTATTTATAAACAGAAATACATGAAAAAATAGGACATGATACATTATTGGTGGGAGGAAAAGAAATAAAATTACATTTATTGGAATCGCACATTATATTGTCTGGACATAAGGTTTACATAATCTGTCCAAGACATATAATGTTGGTAATATGCCTCATATTGAGTCAAATATTGACTATATGCATCCGTGTTCGCATATATGATAGTAATTGGTGTGTATCCAGATATTTCAAGCACTTGATATGAGCCATATGACTCATATGGGTCATGTGAATGCGAATCGGACTCCGTGGATTGTGCATATGCTCCGCCTCCGATGTAATATGATGCATTTGGGTAGTGAGGATATGCCAAGTAGCTTCTCTGCCCTTGGTAGTATCCTTCAGTGGAAGCATAAGATGATGTATCTGAGGCTTGCTCCATGGTCTCAAGCTCCATCTGTAGCTTTTCTTGACGCTCGTACTCCTCTTGCATCTTCTTCTTCTTTATTAACCAATTCTGTCTATGCGGAATGAAGTTGGGATTGTATCCCGAATCTTCGGATGCTCGTTGGCCTTGGCCTTGCCCTCGGAATTGAGATACCACTTTTTTCCCCTTCCGTGCATAATGTTGACTTAAGGTTTGTTGTGCTTCCCTCCCTTGCCTACTCATATGGTGCTCATCTTGAGTAGTATGTGTGAAGTCTTCCTCTCTAGTGAATACAATAGGGTCTAGTGGCGGTGCCGGTGGCGGTACGCTGCTGATATCTCCTCCATAATCGGAGCCCTCACTAGGAGTACTTGTCTTCGATGTGGAGTCATTAGAAGTTTGGTATACAAGATTATCACTTGGCTCCGGAGTTTCATCATCATTATCTTCCTCGATGGTCTCCAAGTCTGCAATGCTAATGCCATGTTGCTTGCTCCTTGCTCTTGCACCCACAACCTTCTTTCGGCGTTTAGGGGCTGGGGGAGTTTCAAACTTCGGAAGCAAAGGCACATCATCAAGCTTACCTAAATGAAACATAAACTTGTTAACATCAGAAATAAAAAACTTATAATGCCATGTTGCATGTAAATTGTAAAGGTCATCTACCTTCAGCCCATGCACGATCATGCGGGTCAAACTCTGATTCAACCGAAGTGGTTGCATTTACCTATATCTATTGTCTCGGATGCTGCTATTTCAGGTTGTTGTTGGCCCGAGGCTCTATATTTTTCTCTATCTTGAATTTGTTTAAGTAATTAAAGATTTTTAAGTTTCAATCTCATGTTATAGTGACAAAATACCAACTTCTCAAGACGTGCAGACTTCAAGCGGTTTCTTTGCTTTGTGTGGATCAAGCCAAATGTGCTCAAATTCCTCTCACACCCTGTGGCAGAGGTTGTTTGGCTTAACACCCGAATAGCTACATACGCTAAGTCTTCATATCCATTAGTTCTTCCATGATCCAACCACCAATCTGCTGTAAATGAGGGTTTTTGAACTAAAGTTACTAAACTAAGTTAACTAACCTTCTTCATCGTCATCAAGATCAATTGTTTGTCTCCCTCTTGATAAATGTATCTCATCCACGGACCTTCGAGGAGGGGCAGACAACTCTTCTCGGATTTCTTGGCGTCTTCTAGTAATGTTCGCTTTGGATGTCTCCTTCTCCTTCATGTATTGGCAAAATTGTATTCGAACTTCAAAAGAAACTCACGAATATGGTGCCACCTCACCTTTAATTCCTGCTAGATGTTGTTTCAAATGTCATACGTTGCCCAATAAGACCTGGTTACAATAATTGCATTAGACCTTCCTTCGGCCCATGTCTACAACGGTACAATGAGCCCAAGCGGGATCGGCGCTGGGAGGGTTGCTTGAAGATTGGGGAGCACTACCTTCGGCGGCCATAACTTATGTCTTGCAATTTGCAATGAAAGGTGCTTATAAGTTAGAACACAAAAAATAAGATAAATAATAAACAAACAAAAAATAAATATATATATTTTTTGGGCTGAGAGAGAGAGCAATCGCAGCCAAGAGTTCGGGCCGAGAGTGTGTGTGAGAGAGCCCGAAGATGAAGAGCAAGAGAGTGAAAGATGAGATCGCCTCGCAATAGTGTAAAAGAGCGCCCGAGTGAGTGAGAGAATGCCCAAAGATTGGTAGGAAGGGAGGAGAACTCAACACTTGAATTTGGAGCATAATGGGGGCCTTTAGGAGGTTTATATAGACCCCTAAGGCCTCCAAGGGGCCAAACTAGCCGTTTCTGGCCGTTGGGGAACTAACTGTTTGAACCGGATCGGCTTGATCTGGACCGATCTGCGGCGGATCGGGCTGGGATCGGCGATCCGACCGAGCCTACCCGATCCGGTCCGATCCGCTAGCCAGGACCGGATGGATTACCCCGGATCAGATCGAGCATCCTAAAACCGACTTGGATCGGCCGATCCCGATCTGGCCGAGTTTTTGAACCCTACTTGTATCTAGCTCCAGAACCTCCTGCCGTTTGGGTGAAGGGTCGGTCCAGTTGAACTGATTTCTGCAATCCGATGTCGGATCGGCTTGTTAGAGCACATAAGTAACCCAAATCCAAAGTTCCAGTTTGTGTCGAATTGCCTAGGCCCAGCTTTGGCCTTCTACCCCGCCCATTAGACATTGCCCTAGCTCGCGGCAAGGCCACCTCACCCTCACACGAGATGGCTCTCAAAGCGGCCCAAGTCTTGCAGACTATAGGCGGTGGTATTCTTCCATCCTCCAGCGAACTCCTGAAGATGTTGAAGCTAGCAGATGGAACCTCTCGGGAGAAGGATGACCCTACGCAGCCACGCATACCAAGTCTGTGTCGTACTCACAATGGCTCGACAGGTGAAGCGCAAGAGTTAGGAGCGGAAGAGAGCATTATGAGATAGGAAGAGCATGGACAAATGCCCAGGGGATGAGAGATGGATGCTATCATCCTTCCGGTGGAGCAAGAGCCGTCGTACGAGGAGTCCCGTGCCATTGTTCGCAACTCCAAGATGGCAAGGTGACAAGGTTAGAAAGGGATGAGGTCACCTAAGTAGCATTGAGGGTTCAATTTGATGGAGAGGATGATTCCGTTGAGGGGGAAGAAGGTGGGGGAGTTTTGAGGAAGGAAGTGAGCAAAGAATTGACGGGCCAGGTAAAGAGGCTGAATGAAGACCATATAAGGGATCTGGTGGGGAAGTTGGGGGTTTTGTTTGAAGGGGTAGAGAAGGGCATTAGGTTATCAACCTAATCCATAAAAGGTGGTTGGCGGCTCTAGCAAGGGAAGAAAAAAAGGAAAAATCTTGTAGAAGGAGGAGGCTTCTAAGCAAGGGGAGGTGATGGTTGTAGGGGAAGGGTCTTTAGCAGATGAGGCAGGTAGAGTGTCTCATCCTTTCCCATGAGGATAGTTTCATGGAATGTGAGGGGGTTAGGAGAGGGAGAGAAGAGAAGGCTGGTGAGGGAGATGGTAAGAAGAGGGAAGGTGGACATTCTTTGCATTCAGGAGACTAAATATGAGGGGGATAAAGAAAAATTGCTAAGGGTTATAGGGGCGGGAAGACTTTTAAAGGGAGTGGTTTTTCCGGCTGTAGGAAGGGTAGGGGGTATTATGATTCTATGAAACACTTTCGAAGTGGAAGAGATTGAGGCTGACAAAAGAGTTGATAGATGGGCGATATCTACACATTTCCAGTCCGTAAAAGATGGTTTTTCTTGGGATTTCACAGGAGTTTATGGCCCCCAATCCAGAGAAGAAAGACTTGTGGCAGCAACTTCTTCAACATTGAGACCATGGTGTGTGGTAGGAGATTTTAATGTAGTCACCTCGAGGGCAAAGAAATGGGGGGAGAATTTTCCACAATCTGAGTCTGATGATTTCTGTGACTTTATTGAGGAGGCTGCTCTTATTGATCTTGGACTGGTGAATGCTCAAATCACCTGGTCCAATTTGAGGGCCAACCCATTTTACTCTAGGCTTGACAGGTTCCTAGTGTCTGCAGACTGGGAGGAGCACTTTCCTCTTGCGTAAGTATCTTGTTTGACTAGACCAGCTTCCGATCATAGGCCTATTTTACTGAGGACCAATAGAGATCAGCAAAGATTACAGTTGTTTAGGTTTAAGAAGCTAGTGGGCTATCTCCAGCAGTCAAGGCAACCATATGGTAGGTCTAGTTGGGAAGTTGAAGCACTTGTCTCATGTGCTCAAGAGGTGGCGAGCTAGCAAGAGGATTCCTAGCAGCAGGGAGGAGGATATCCTATTGTAGATTCAGGCTTTTAATCAGATGGAGGAGGCATTTCTAATGGATGAGGAAGACAAGCGAAGTAGAGCATCCTTGCAGGCCAAATATGTGGAGATTTTACTCAGAGAGGAAATGTACTGGAAGCAGAGGTCGAGGGAGAGGTGAATCAAGGAAGGGGACATGAATACTAGTTATTTCCATAGGTGTCTTCAAGTAGAAGAAGGGCCAATCAGATAGTAACCATTTATGATGGGGAAAACACTCTTGACAGAGAGGATGACATAATGAGCTATGCTAGAGATTTTTATGCCACCTTATTTTCTGAGGAGTAGCACACCAGGCCGGGCATTGCTGAGGATTGGTATCCTCATATATCACACTCCCAGAGGGAGGGTCTAGTGGCTCCTTTCAGCAGGAGAAGATCAAAAATACAATATTTTTTTTGCGGGGATAGGGCCCCAAGTCCAAACGAATTCCCTATGATTTTTTTTCAACACTGTTGGTAGATTGTTAAATATGATCTTTATGCTGCTATCAAAGAGTTCCAAGCTGGCAGGGCACATCTAAAAGGCTAATCAACTGGTTGATTTTCACCCCATTAATTTGTTGAATGGCTCATTCAAAATTATGATTTAAGGGGGGCTAATCTACTGGCTGATTTTTTACCCATTAGTTTGTTGAATGGCTCGTTCAAAATTATATCCAAGGTCTTGGTTAATAAGTAAGAACAAGTGCTACATGGTCTTATCAGCCCTTATCAGGGGGCATTCATTAAAGGGAGGCACATCTAGGAAAATTTTCTAGTGGCTCATGAGGGTTTGTTTCACTATAAGTTTCAGAGGAAAAAAGGGTTGGTTCTGAAGTTAGACTTTGAAAAAGCTTATGATAGGATTAATTAGGGCCGCATCCTTCAGGTTCTAAAAAACGTGGGCTTTCATCAATCTTGGATCTCTTGGCCTCTTGGGTTAAAGAATGCATCTCATTTGCTTCAATGGCTATGCTCATTAATTATCTTTTCATGCGACAAAGGCTCCCCCCTCTTGTTCGTTCTAGTGGCCTAGTTTTGAGTATTTTGTGGCAGAGAGTTCAGGGGGAGGGGATCATATCTCGCTTTCAGATTGGTCCCTCGAGTGCCTCGATAACACACCTTCAATATGCAGATGATACCATTTTATTTCTTGTAGATGAGGACCAACAGCTTATTGATACCAAGGTTATGCTATAGGTCTTACAGGACATCACAGGGCTGAAAGTTAATTATACCAAAAGTCTCATGGTTGGTATTAATATGGAGGATCAGCTTATAAATAGAGCAGCACTCTTTTTTGGGTGTTAGGTGGGGAGTTTCCCTTTTACATATTTAGGGCTTAGTTTGTCTCCCAGGCCTCTCAGGTGCAAGGACTGGAATGGCTTTGTCAAGAGGTTCGAGGAAAGGCTTGCAGCTTGGAAGGCAAGGATGTTATCCTATGGCAGTCGTCTAGTTTTGCAGAGGTCGGTGTTGGACAACTTGCCTATTTATTATATGTCCATCTTTAGAGTTCCTAAGACAGTGGCACATAAATTGGAGTCTATTCAGACAAGGTTTTTCTGGCATGGCAGTGGGGGAGCAGTGAGAGGGTGGCATGATATTGCTTGGGATAGAATTTGTCAAGCTAAGGAAGTAGGTGGGCTAGGGATCAAGAATATAAGGAACTTTAATTTGGCCCTTTTGTGCAAATGGCAATGGAAACTCGGGACAGAGAGAGGGGTTATGGCAGCATATTATCAACCACAGATACTACCTTTCAGCTAGAGTATGGGATCTTTGGCCACCATGATTAAGCATTGTGTTCCTGTTATAGAGTGGAATCCTTCAAGCTGTTGATTTCCTTAGAGCAAACTTTAGGATTAGGTTGGGTGATGGACAATCAGCTCTGTTTTGGCGGGACAAATGGTGTGGGGATTTTACGATGAAGGAGGCCTTTCCCTCCTTGGATGCTATATCCATGCTCCCTTCCCCTTCTGTGGAGCAGATGTTTGACTTTGCTATCTCTGGCAGATCTTGGGCGCCTACCTTCAGAAGGAATCTTTCTCAAGAGGAGGCGGATTACCTTGAGCAGATGTTGTCTATCCTTTTGGACTATCGTTCGATCCAAGGTAGGAGGGATAAGTGGGTCTGGAGATGGGAGAAAGATGGCAGGTTACAGTCAACTCAGCATATGCTATTATTTCAGATGGTGGATTTCATCATGTTCCCTCTAATTCCATTTGGGTAACAAGGAGCCTCTTAAAGTCAAGATGCTAGTGTAGAGGATTGTGGTATGCGGAAAATTTTTGTTTTGGTTTAATCTCATATGGTGTTTGAGTTTGATTTGATTTTTATTTATTTCTTTTTATTTCTTTTGCCTTGCGAGGCGTGTGTCTAACAGACAGAAGTTAAAATCCGCGCAGTGCGGAGAGAAATGTTTATGTCCATGGAATGGACAAGTGCGCCACTTTTATCTTTGAACTTTATTGGTTCCGCGATTTTTATTCATCAGGCGATTAGGATAGCGTGTGTTGGACCCCTGTCTCCATCGATCGGAATCGATGTTTAGTTTACATCGGGTTAAAAGCCTTTGATGTTATTTTTACATCAGTTTTAACCCGAATACCATTGATAGCAAAGTCGAGAAGTTATGCATTTTCTAGAAAATTGTAATACGATGTTTTTCCCTTTTTTCTTTATCGGACAAAATGGATTTTGATTTGAAAGAAAGGATTTGTTCCTTTGAAAAAGGTATTTCATTTTGAAAAGAAGTATGGATTTCTCTTGGGTTTTGAAATATAATTTGAGGAGATGTGCGGGTGTATACACGTGAATTTATTTGGTGCTTGGACATGTTATTTGCTTTAGAATTTTATTTTGAAAATGAGTATGAGTTCTTTTTGAGGATTTGACATATGATTTGGAAAATGAACGGGTGTATGCCCGAGGATTTATTTGGTGTTTAAGTATATTATGAGTTTGGGGCAGTGTTCCTGTATAGACAGAGTTATCACGCGGATATATGAGTATGAACTCAATGGACATATGATTGTATTATTTTAGGGGAGAGTTTCTGTATGGACAGGGCTTCCCCATGGAATACGCACATATGTATATGGACATATGGATATACATTTGGGCAGAATCCCTGCTTAGGCAGAGCTTTATTTAAAAGTTCATGTATTCGTGGACATATGGATATATTTTTGGCGGAACCTCCGCTTGGACAGAGTTTCCTTTAGAAAACGTATACATATGAGCACAACATTTGTGAATACATGGATATGTTTCCGGACAGAACCTCTGCTTGGGCAGAGTTTCCTTTAGGAAATATATACATATAAGCACAATATTTGTGAATACATGGATATATTTTCGGGCAGAACCTCCGCTTGGGCAGAGTTTCCTTTAAGAAACATATATATATAAGCACGGAGTTGTGAACATATGAGTATGTTTTCGGGCAGAACCTCTGCTTGGGCAGAGTTTCCTTTAGAAAACATATACACATGAGCACAATATTGTGAGCATATGGGTATGTCTTTTGGACGGAACCTCCGCTTAGGCAGAGTTTCCTTAGAAGACGCATACACATATGAGCACAAACACTCGCCCATCCCGGAGTCTTGCTCGACGGGCGGGGAGAACATATGCATCTAAATGCCCGTACCCATAGAATCTTGCTCAATATGGAGGCATTTAGAGCACGAGAACAAGGGTATTTAAATACCGTATATCCATAGAGTCTTGTTCGATATGGAAGGTATTTAAACCCCGAAGAACACGCCTGGAGTATTACCCCCGCAGAGTCTTGCTCGATGTGGGGGTATGGATTGTATCATGATTTTTTTTGAGAAACCCTCCATGGAGACTAGCTCGGCATGGAGGGGGATGGGGGAGATGTCGACGTCGGGCGGAGACGATTTCCCTTTCTTTGCGCTTGTCGAGGGTGGATGCTTGACACCAAGCGGGAGAGGAGCCGATACCTTCACACCAAGTGGAGAGCCGTGAAGAACAAGCGGGGAATTTTGGGAAAGAGCTTTTTGCTTTTTTCTTTTTCAAAAGGGCAGCATGGAAGCATGTATCCAACTTCCAACCTCTTTTGCCCCTAGGGGCTACATGGCATTTTATAGGGGTTTCAACCCCTTTACACTTGCGTGGGATGGGGATGGGAGCCCCCCCTTAACCGATGGAAGGCCCATCGGTTATCGGTTGGGAGGGAAGACCCCTCCAACCGATGGACAATCCCATCGGTTGGGGCTTTGAGCTTGGGGGGAGGGGGGGGGGGGGTTTGCCTATAAATAGGCCCCCATATGCCCCATTATAGGGGTACTGGTGCTGCTGGAGTTCTGCCCCTTTCCTCGGAGATTTACTCGGCGAAGAGTTGGATTTGCAAATCCTTGAAGCTTCCGTTGCAAGCGTGTTCTTTGTACTTGTTCTTTTACTCGGTCTTATAGACCATGTGCTGCCGGATTTCTTCCGTGCCGTATCTTCCTCGAAGCGTTGTTCTTTCTTGAACTTTGGCTTCCCTGGAGGGGATTGCTGCCATCTTAATAAATAGACTCCCTTTCTTAACTTGAAGAGCATTTGGACCCAATATTACCTAAGCAACCATGGGGTTACTTTAAGTAACAGTTTTACTTTGCCTTTAAGTCACCTCTTAAAAGAGACTTCACAATTATTACTTAAGCAACCAAGAGGGGCTACCTAAGTAACCATTGGGCCAGTATAAATGGACCATGGTATTCCTTCTGGTAGATCCATCACAACTTTTTAAGGTTCAACAAATGCCCCCTACGAGATACGTGTCGGAATTTGCAAGTGACGACACGTGGCCCGTGTAGGTCCTTTGCATAGGTTCCACTTTGTATTCCGAGACGTCCTTTTGTCGACGTCCTGTCACCTTGATTTGTTGCTTAGCTGGACTTGCTGCCCTTTGACTTTCCTTCTCTTACCCCTGCATTTCTTTATCCCTTTCCAGACCTTCATCATGCCTCACGGAAGAAGGTTCTTGAGCCATGACGACTATGCCCAGAGCACTCGCGATGGGGTTATTTTCTTAGATGACTTGATGCCCGCCTTGGAGGAACCCTGCGTCACGAGGGATAATATGTCATCGCTGGGTAGCGGCTATAGTATTGTGCCAATGGCTGCACTGAAGATCTTTCGACTGATGGTGAAGTTAATCTCTCACTCATCACAAGGCGGAGAGGGATTTATCTATATCAGCGGAAGCTGGGCTATCCCAGGCATTTTCCACTGGACAAGGAGCTGTTCTCCTTTATTCAAAGGTTTATTCTGCCTCATATGTCTGCCAACGACCCCTGCCTGCTTGCAGAAAGGCGATATTTGGAGGCAACTATTCTGAAATCTCGGGATAGCCTCCTTGGCACCAGTACCTTTTCTTATCCCAGTTTCCCTCTGGGTTTTGCTTCTTAGGACCAGCTGCCTTCTGTCACCGATCTGGGTTCTTTCAGTCAAGATCTTGACTGCTATACCCGATCACGGAGGATTTCTCCGGTGATCTGGGGCTTGAAGGTCGCCACAAGACCGTTATGCAGACTGATGGTCTATTGTTGATGCCTTGCGACTCCCGATATGCTGCTGGCGGCTATGACAAGTGCTGCCTCCTTGACAGGATTACTGATGGTACCACACCAAGCTGGTATGGGAGATGGTCGGTACTGCCTTCCCATGTCTTCCATTATGGGGCCACCGAATGGCTGATAGGAGTTCTGCACCATTACGGCGAACTCCTTAATTTATCTTGAATTTATGAAGCTGTGGAGGCGGCCCTGTATGATTATCCCTGTTATACGAGAATTCTTCAAGCCTTCGTGGAGCGATTCAATGCTCGTTGGAATACCTTCGGGACAGCCGAAGGGGAGACTTCTATAGATTTATGGAGCTTCCACCGGATTTCTGACTTGTCGATATCTGGACACCCTTATGAAGAAGTCACTCTGAATGACTTACACAATCATCGCAGCGACGGCTCCGGGCGATATATTCTTCCTTATAGCTTTCGATTCTTGACGAAGGTATGGCAAGATTTGGCTCGTACTGGGAGGAAAGACGGGCCACGGTCTTCTCCCAATAATATGAGAGTGAGCCAAAATGCCTGGCTGCGTTATTTCTACAATGGGCCATTTTGTTTCTTTGATGATTTTACAACAGAAGGTCTTCCTCTGGAGCAGTACCGACAGCTGGAGTCGAAGAAGCCTCAACGTGGGCGGTACTTGTATGCTCCAAAAGATGAGGGGTGGAACCCGTGCCATTTACCAGATCGCACATATCTTGCTGCGTATCTGGTACATTGGCTCTCTAGCTTTGCAATCTCGCATGGCGAGGAAGAGTCAATTAGGCCGGGCTTGATATATCCCGCCTGTCTTCTGGCCGAGGGCTATAGGCTTGCCATTGCTCCTGCTGCTTTGGCCAATATATTCCATGGGCTGGGGTCTTTGAGTTCGCATCCCTGTCCTCGGGATCGGAGGGTGCAACTGCCCACTCATTACTTGAGTGCCTGGGCAGGTCTTCTACTGCCCGGCTTATGCCAGACTATTAATTTGCCTCGCCCGATGGCTCCACTGATATTTTTATTCAGGAACCGGCCATCTGGAGAATCGTTGGAGCAGCTTATCGACGCCCGCTCCACTTTATCTTTTCTTCTAGGCGGAGAGCGGGGCCTCCTTCAATTTGATTGCATGTCTTGGGGTTCTAGACCATATGGCACCAGAGACCCGAGTGGGGTTAACATATCACTTGCCCCACTGTGGCAAATCTGACCAGTCTTTATACCAAGACTGGTTGTGTTGCATTCGGCCAGGTGTAGTTGTATATCGCGGGGGAAGGACTCTTATATTGGAGCCTTATTATCCCTCACGCTTCGCTAGAAATTTCGGCTATGATCAATCAACTCCACGGAACGCGGAGTTTCCACTGGCGGCCCTGCCTTTCTCGCAGTCGTCGTCTTCATCTGATTGCGGCTGGTTGGTGGAATTATTTCTGCCGAGAGGAGACCGGCACTGTATGTACTCTTCCAGCCCTTAAGGCCACAAGGCAGATAGATATCTTTTAAGCCCGATGGTGGTTCGAGCATAGTAATATCTTCCGGTTATCTCCTCGTAAGCTGAGGGAGGCTGAAGAGTCTCGTCTTAAGAAGAAAAGCTTGATGCCGATCTTCATCGACGAGGAATTTCTCTGCGACCACTTCTCAAGTTTGGTGAATTCATACACAAGACATTATAATTCTAGAGTGACAAAGGATGCTCACCCCGCCACCGACAGTTATTATTATCAAGGGGTGATGTCGCATCTAGAGGCCATGGAACTCTTTTCGAGGAGGGCTCCGGACAACGACAGCGACCTCTCAGAGTATTGTTGGTGGAGTCACTTTTTGTCTGACTGTGGCTATGCTCCTGATGTTCCTCTATCAGCGAGGCTACCCCCTGAGTGTGTTGGCAATCAGGCATGGGCACGCTGGGAGAGGCACCTTATCAATGCCATTGGCCATGCCAGGCCTTTGGAATATTTGCCTTGGCTTGAGAATGCTTCGACACTCCAAAATATTTGGGATGTTATAGAGAAGGTGAGCAAAACCTGCAAAGCCGATCTTGCTCAGATAGTGTCGGCACCCCCATCCAGGCCAGTAGGTATTAATGATTTGATTTTTTTTTATTTCCTTTCCTTCTTTGTTTTCCTCTCCCTTTTTCCTTTTACATATCCACTTTGGGTTTTCAGCCATCCCCGCTCCGGAAATTATCAGAGGGAGGGGCAGTGAAGCTTGCATGGACGCTCCCTCCTCCTCCAGATGCAGGAGGACTGGTAAGAGCAAGGTGGTGAAGTACACCTCATCTGGCGGTAATTTTCTTTTCTTCTCTCATCATTGTCATTCATAATTTTTTTATTATTATTATTCATCACTTTCCCCTCTCTTTTTTTTTGACTCATCATTTCATTTCATGATTCTCCTTTTTTGTAGATTCCACTGCCTCATGTGACGAGACAGATGAAGAAGCCGCCGATCCAGTTGCTCCGAATGACCATAATCCTTTGCCTGGAGGTTCTTCTCTTCTTCATGGTGGGGAATATGGAAGCTCTTCGCAAGCAGCTATGGGCTTTTTGCCAAAGGCTGAGAATGATGTACCGCCACCCCACCATCCGTTTTCTGGGACAGCGGCGATGGAAGGTGATAACACCACTTTCACATTTGTCGAATTGGGGCTCTCGACGGAGCGATATCCTTCTGCTCCTGTCGAGGCTTATGTCCCAATACCTGTCGGGGAACGTCCTACTGCGGGAACAACCCCTGAAGGTGATTTTCTTATTCAGAGCCGACATACAGCTCTTTTGATTTCACTTTCTCTGTATTCTTGATGTCGACTTTCCCCCTTTTTTGTGTTCAGACGACCCGCACTTCTTCGACCAGCTTTTTTCGTGCAGGATAACGAGCCCATATTTTGTACCCGCGACTAGTCCTCCTTTTTCTTCCTAGGAGAACACAAGGAGTCCCTTTTTGGAGCCGCAAGCCTATTCCGCCTTCCAAGTGGGGGATACTGTCGGCGATGATGGAGGTCTTTACCAGACAAATTATAATCTGGAGCCGTCTGCTTTGCCAGTTGATGAAGGAAGCTTCGACCCATATCCGGTTGATTTTCCCTCCTCCTCTCAAGGATTTTATGCTGAGCAGTCGGATTTTATTCGACCCTCAAATTCTGAGGTGGAGGTGGAGGAGAGACATTCCTCGCCAGGTGAAATAGAGTGGATTTCATTCTTTTCTTTTTCCCTTCTTGCTTGAATTTCATTTGCTTTCTCTTTGCTGATTGTCTCTTTTTGTTGATTGTTGGTATTTTCGGCAAGTAATCCGCCATCTCTTAATGATGGTAAATCTCCGCCGTTGGAGATAGACGCCTTATCTGGACATGGCATAGAATGGCCAGCAGGAGACCAATCGGGTCCATTTCCTGTGGGCGATGATTTCTTTGGCTTACTCCTTGGAAGAGTAAGAGCCGCAATGGAGGCAGAAATTCCCCCGCCAACTAAAGCTATTAGGCGGGTGTTAGAGCAGAACACTGTGATTGCCTTCAACACAGGCTTCTCCAGGGATTGCTGGATGGGTGTTGTCGAAGAAATTTGGGGCGAAGTATGTCGCCTTCATGCTGCTGTAGCCTGGGCTCCTTATGATCAGCAGATCCATGCTTTGGAGAGCGATATATGCTCTTTGACTAGTGAAGCTGATGAACTTGACTCCGTGCCTGTGAGGCACATAAACGCCGGAAGACGCGGGAATCGAAGATGGCTGCAGAGAGGGACAGGATTGCCAGATTGCAGCGTGAGCTTGATGAGGCGAGATCTTCCTTGGATCAACAGGCCAAAGAGGCTGCTAAGGCACCCGAGGAGGAAGTCACTTTTGCTGGGGGTGGAGGCAAGCTTCGTCAGTCCGTACCTTCCAAAGCCATGGAAGTAGAACGATTGAAGAGGAAGAAGCCCCACTGTCTTTGCTTTGCAATATAGTGTTTGTATACTGGATTTATTGTTTTGACTTTCTGTCTGACTTGTACATGGTTGTTGCTATCCTCTGTATTTTGTAACAGAGTGGCTTGTAACTTTGTGAATATAAAATGGAGGACGAACAAGTCATCTTTTTCTTTTCCTTCCTTTTTTTTCTCTTTTTTTTTATTTGATTTTTTTTTTACCAGCCTCAGTGCCCTTTTGGGTTTTCACTGAAACTGGCCCCCTTTAGCTTTTTCCAACGCGCCCTTTCGGTTTTCACGTCGAGGGGTTATCCATTTTTGCCTGAAACGCCCTTACGGGTTTTCACCTCAGCCGAATTTTTTGATCTTTTACCCTTAAGATACTTAAGTCCATCGGGGTATCTCTATTTTTAACCCCTTTTTCTTTCTTTCTTTTTACAACTCTTTGTTTTGTTTGTTTTTTTTTTTGAAGCTTGGTATTTGGGTATTTGACTGATTTTGATAGCTGAAGGGATAAGAACTTGGTTTGATGTAATTGATTTTTTGTGGTTCACTGGTTGAATTTGGACATGGATTTGGATATGGCTTAGCTTATCTATATGGTTTGCTGGATATAGTTGGAGTTTGGGGTTGAACTTGGATTTGGTTTTGGATTTGGATTTGGATTTGGATTGGGTTTGGATTTGGATTTGGATTTGGATTTAGGTTTGAATTAGGATTTGATTTGGTTTAGCCTACCTTTGTGGCTTTGTGGCTAAGATATGGAGTTTGGATTTGCATCTGAATTTGGATTTGGATTTGGATTTGGATTTGGATTTAGGTTTGAATTTCGCACCTTGATGGCTTGTGGCTGAAATATGGAATTTGGTTTTGCATTTGTATTTGTGTTGGGATTCGGTTTAGTTTTGGATTTGGTTTGGTTTTTTTAGTTTTGGCCTTCCTTGATAGTTTTCTGGCAAAGATGTGGAGTTTGGGTTTGGATTTGAATTTTTGGTTTAGCCGACCTGGGTGGTTTGTGGCTAGTAATTTCCTGAGTTGATTATGATTGAGCCTACCTTGAGGTTCACTGGCTATGCTTGGGAGTTTGGATTTGAATTTGAATTTGGTTTAGCGGCTTTTGCGGTTTGCAGTGGTGGGACTATAGGTGTTGGATTGACTCACCCTTCCTTGATGGCTTTTTGGCTGAGGGTTTGGCATTTGGATTTGGTATAGCCTACCATTGTGGTTTTCTGGCTAGAGCTTTGGATTTGAGTTTGGATTTTGGTTTTGGATTTGGGTTTGTATTTGGTTCAACCTACCTTGATGGTTTGTGGCTAAATTTGATATTTGGGTTTGACATATTCTGGCATTGTAGTTTGGTGGATATGGTTTTGAATTGGATTTGGATATAGCCTACCTTGATGGCTTTTTTGCTATGATTGGAATTTGGATTTGGCATAGCCTACCATTGTGGTTTGCTGGCTGTGGTTGTGAATTGGATTTGGGTATGGCCTACCTTGATGGTTTTTGGGTATGATTGGAATTTGGATTTGGTGAAAAGCAGAGGTGCAAGATAATCCTCGACTTTCATATTCATGCTTCTTGGATTTGTACATGGAGTGCCCTTGGCTTCATGCTCTGGCAGGGATTGAGGGATTTGAAAACTTGGGTTATATGATGGACATATAGAGGTTTGATTCCTTTGTCCCATCTATAGCAAACTTTTATTCCAGCATCAATCCTGAAGAGGATAGCTTTCATCTTTTCCGGCTTCCTGCCCATCTGGATGATTGGTTTTTTGTTTTGATGATTGGCCAGAAAATTCATGTTCTGGTGTATGGTATAGCTTCAAGTGTTTTCCATTGAGTGGAGGAAAGGGTACAGTACCTTTATGGTCCACCAGCCTGTATGCACCTCCTTCATATGCCAAGGTGACAATGTATGGGCCGAGCCAAATGGGTTGCAATTTGCCACTTGACTTTTCTGCCATTGCTTCTCTGCATTTGACCATGACGAGATCTCCCTACTTGAATACCCTGGATCTTGCCAATTTGTCGAATGCACGAGTCATTCTGGCTTGGTATGCTTGGAGGTATTTATATGCTTCAAGTCGCCTTCCTTCCAGATTGGAAACTCCTCGAGTTTTTTTCTATTTGATTTTAATCTTGACTTTGAAGTTCATTTTGGATTGCCACCGATAGGATGCCATTTCAATTTCTATAGGTATCATTGTCTCAGCCCCATATACCAAGGAGAAAGGCGAACATCCAGTAGGGGTTTTGTATACTGTTCGGTATGCCCATAGAGCTTCATGAACTTTTTCTCTCCATTCCCGCTTTCGACTACCGACTATTTTAGCGAGCAGCTTGCAGAGGGTTTTATTGAAGGCTTCTGCCAACCCATTTGCTTGTGGATTGTAGACAGATGACGTCCTCCAATCAATATGAAATTTAGCTACCAAGGCCATATATTGTTTTGTTTCGAAATTGTGACCCATTATCGGACATGATCTTGTGAGGGTACCAAATCTGTATATTATGTTTTGCTTGACGAATTAGCGACTGCTCCCTTGTTACTTCCCTTAATGGAATAGCTTCAGCCCATCGAGAAATAGGCTGTAGCAGCCAATATGAATTTGTGACCTTGAGATGAGGGTAGGAATGGTCCCACAATATCCATCCCCATTCTGAAAGGCCAGGTTGGGCTGTGGATGTAATATATTTGGTGACTTCCTCGGCACAGGGCCGAAAGCTTGACATTGATGACATGTACGGGCATATTGGATGCAATCCGTGTACATAGTAGGCCAATAAAAGCCCTTAATTTGATATTGATCTTCATCTTCTCACCTGCCTGGTGTACACCACACAGTCCAGAGTGAACTTCTTTTATAATGATTTTGGTTTCTTTGGAGATCAGCATCTGAGGAGGACTCGTCCTTTCGTTTCATGGACCAATCTGTATAATTGATCTCCTATCAGCTGATATGATGCAGCCTACGTAAGAGCTAAATTTCTGGGCTCGATTAGAAGGTAGCCAATCTTTCTTAATATTGATAATCGGCTCACGCCAATCTTCATATTGAATTGCTGCATTTTCTTCTGTGGTATATACTTCCTCAATTGTGATATCGAACTCACTGTCGAGGACACTTGGCATGAGTCTTCTATGACGAACAATTATGTCCAATTCTCCTTCGGGAGGTAGTTTTATGGCAGAGGCCAATTTGGCTAAAGCATCTGCCTAAGAATTTTCACTTCTTGGCACATGAGATATGTCGAAGAAGTTGAACTTTTCTTTGAGTTTCATGACTGTGGTATAATATGGAAGCAGTTGTTGTTTTCCGACTTCATACTGGCCCAACACTTGTCGAATGACCAGTTGTGAGTCTCCATAAACTTGTATGCCTTTGACCCCATTTCGAGAGCTAGTCGGAGCCTAATAATTAGAGCTTCATATCAGCTTCATTATTTGTCAGTGGCTTCATAAGAACACAGGAATTAATAAGATTCCTCCTTGTGGAGTGACCAAGACGATGCCTACTCCAGTAGTGAGGCTGACGGAACCGTCTGTGAGATGGAGAGTTCGGGAAGCTCCATCAAAATATAATTCCCAAGAGGGTAATTCAATTGTGATGACCTCTTCGGGATTTGGATTTTCTTGAACATGACTTTGTCTTTCATGGCAGGGGAGAGAGTTTCTTCTTCTGAAAGATCAGTAGACAAGGGTGAATCTTCTGACACTGGATGTGCAGCCAAGAATTCAGCTAAACCTTGTCCTTTGATTGCCCTTTGTGGGACATAAATGATATCAAATTCCATGAGAAGCAAGGCCCATTTCCCGAGTCTTCCTGACAATACGGGTTGCTTTAATAGATATTTGAGAGGATCATACTTGGAGATGAGTTTGACTTCATGAGAGCAGCAGATAATGCCTTCATTTCTTGACGGCAAATACCAATGCTATGCATACTTTCTCCATAGGAGCATATCGGAGTTCTGGACCGATCAACTTTCTGCTGAGATAATATAGAGGTTGCTCCTTGCCTTCTTCATTTGTTTATGCTAATAGAGCTCCCAAAGAGGCGTCCATAGCTGCAATATATAGTATGATAGGCTTTCCACTGATCGGGGATCCCACGGTGGAGGAGTGAGGAGATATTCTTTCACTTGCTCAAAGGCAACTTGGCATTCTTGGTCCCAGATGAAAGGAGCGCCCTTCTTCATTAGTTTGCCGAAGGGCATACACCTTCCTGAGAGGTTGGAGATGAATCGCCTGATATAGGCTAACTTTCCTTGGAATGACCTTAGCTCGGTCAGATTTTGGGGAGATGGCAGTTGCTGGATCGCCTTGATTCTGTCGAGGTCTATTTCTATTCCCCGATATTTGACGACGAAGCCCAGGAACTTTCCGCTTGAAACCCCAAATGCACATTTCATGGGGTTCATTTTTAGTTTGTATTGACGAAGTCTTTCAAAAACACGGCGAAGATCAGATAGATGATCTTCCCGTTTTTTGGTTTTGACGACTAAGTCATCCACGTAGCATTCGACCACATCATGGAGCATCTCATTGAATATTTTTGTCATTGCTCTTTGATATGTGGCTCCTGCATTCTTCAATCCAAAGGGCATCCTTTTATAGTTGAAAATACCTTTGGGAGATCTGAAGGCAGTATGATTTTTGTCTTTGGTTGCCATCCAGATTTGGTTGTAGCCTGAAGACCCGTCTATAAAAGATAAGGCTTCATGGCCGGTGGTCATGTCCACCATGGTTTGTGTGATTGGAACTAGGAAATCATCTTTAGGACATGCTTTGTTCAAATCCCTATAATCAATACATATTCGAACTTGGCCATTCTTCTTCTTTACTGGGACAATATTGGCGAGCCAAATTGGATATATGCATGGCTCGATGAAGTCTACTTCAAAGAGTTTGCCGACTTCAGCATTTACTTTCAGCTCCAACTCATGCCGCATACACCTTTGAGGCTGTTTGACAGGCTTGGCTGTATGAAGTATGGATAATTCATGCTCGGCGATTGATGGCTCCAGCCGGGCATTTCTTTGTAATTCCAAGCAAAGCAATCTTAGAATTCCAGCAGGAGAGTTTGATAATATTGCCTTTCTTGTTCATCAAGAAGGGCGCTGATGAAGATTGGTCGGGGTTATCTTGATCCCCAGATTGAGCTCAATCAATTCATCAATTGTGGCTTGTCCGCCATCCTCGATTTCCTGAGGAGCTGGTTGTAGATCCACAAAGTCTTTATCGTTGTCAGAATTGGCGATGTAGACCTCATAGAAATTCATATTTTCATAATTTGTTGGTGAAGCTTGTTCGTCAGATTCTTCTGACGATTCTTCATTTGATGGTTCCTTTTTTGAGGAGGCAGTATTTTCTTGGGAGTTAGAGCTGGAAAGCCCTTGGCTGCTTACTGAATTACAGGCCTCCGGCGATAGCCCTACAATATTGACTGTGAAGGAGGTCTTGGTGTCATAGCCTAGCCCTCTTATATCTTTCTTGGAGAAGGGAGGTTGTCCTCATACTTGGGAAGGTTCCCATAATTGTTTGAAGAAATCCCGTCGGAACGCATTTTGCACCTGAGGGATATTTTGCTTTTTGCACATTTCTTGATATTTTCTAGCATATCAGCCATTTCTTGTATTGGCTCAAGATGATTATTGGGTCTATCTTCCCAACCAAAGTCATCTTCTAGAGATGCTTGAGGTATTGGCTCCCCTTTGTAAAAGAGAATTGGCTTTGTTGCCTTTCTGGCATTCTTCTTTTCTTTGATAGGTAACGACGAATGTTTCAATCGCCAAACAATTTGATCTTGCTTCGGGGAGTAGATTTGTTTGCAATTGGGAGGCAGAGGAATGCTCTTGTTGATGGCTTGACTTACATGATCAGCCTCATAATTGATGCTCCGCCTTTCTGGGCGGGTTTGATTTGCTTCAGGAATTCTTCTTGTGGAGCTTGGCAAGACCTTTGTTTATTACAAAAAGCTCGCCAGTCTCACTATCTTCATCTGAGCATCTAGTTTGTTTACCCTTCCCTTTTGATGGGGCAGAGGACTGAAGGACTGGTCCTCCAAGATATAGGAGGGCATCAGTCAGATTGCATTCATCTTCCCGAAAAGGGGTTTGATCAGCAAAGACTGTATGCTGCTTTCCTTCTTTTACATATTTGATGCATTGATGAAGTGTTGACGGGATGACCCAATTTTCATGTAACCAGGGTCTTCGAGCAATATTCTGTATGTTGTATCAGCATCAATGATATAGAATGTCACCTTGGTGACGAAGTCCCAGAGTTAGGTCGACGGTGACTCTCCGATGGCTTCTTCAGAATTTTGATTGAAACCAGTGATCCTTACATCCCTTACTTGCTGCATATAAGGCATGAGATGTAGGGATTCAAAGGTTTGTAGGGCATTAAATTGATGGATGCCCCGGATCGATCAGGATCCGATTTAACTTGTTGCCGTTGACCCGCCCCTTCATATATAAAGGACGATTGCGGCATGGAGAGGATAGCAGTATGTCTTCATCTGTGAAGGTGACATTTGCCGCCAGTGCTTCATATGCTTGAGCTTGGAAATTAGCCATAAGAGCTTCATAAGTTTCTGGTTCTGGAGTATTTTGACGAGAGTTTCTCTCAAGTCTTTGCTCCAAGCAATTACCTCCCAGACTGTGATATTGATGGGGAGTGACTTTAGTTGCTGAAGAATTTTGTCATCAGCCTTGGCGGGTGTCTGACCTATGGGGAAGATCCCCCAATCAAGGATTCAGACAGCTCCTTTGGCTTGACAGACCCGTTTTGAAAGAGGGAAGTGATGGCTTTTCATTTTGAGGGAGAGGAGCATTGTCCGGCTCATTTGATGAAGTATACGGACTTTAGTCCCCATCCTTTGGATGAAAGGCTATATTGGGCAACCCCTCTTCTTCATCTGAAGGGTCGAAGATATAAGAATCTGCCCGAATTTGAGTTTCAGGCAGAGACCTTGATTCTTCGCCACGAAAGAGTATGACTTTGCTTGAATTGTGATATCAGGCTTCTTGGCAGTGGTAGATGTTACTTTTTGCCACCTACCACGTCCTCTTCCACGACGGCGATTTGGATTATTTGCAGGTCGACGCCGATATGTCAGCGGCGTCGATTTGTCTTCAGCTTGTATAGTAGTATTACTTGGGGAGACTTGCGGCTCCTTAGGTGGAGGTACGAATACCATATTGCAGGTGAAAGAGTTGAACATGCGGTCCAACTTTTCTATGGTGATTTCCCCATCTCCATGGAAGGCTTCTAGTCGTGTTGAGAGATGATGCTCCCCTTCTTCTAGAGCTTCTTGTTGCGCTTGATAGAGCCAATTCGGAGCGGATCTTTCGTTCTAGCTCCTCCCATGGAATATATTGGTCGAGCGTAGCTCTGTCAGAAGGTTTGGGAGATATATATTCTTCCAGCTCATCAATTAGCTTCTAAAGTTTTTTTAGAGGAGTTAATTCTTGAGGAACTTCTGCAGCGGCAGCTCGCTCCATTTGCTTTTTCATCTTTCTTTTTTCATTTCTTCTGTTTCTCTCTTTGTTTTTCATTTGCAAGGCTTCAACTGAACTCACAGCTTCCTGCTTGGGAGATGGCTTGGAGACACTCCTTTTGCTAGAGTCGCCTTTTGCCATGGATTTCTTGGACATTTTGGAGCTGATTGATTTTCGAGGGCCCACAGTGACCCATTCACCTTTTGAGGCTTGTGCTTCGAAGGTTGAATTAATTGCCTCTTCAATAATTTCAGGTGGGAGTTGGTAGAAATCATCCACGAACTCCTCAGCTTGTTGCAAGATTGGCTTCGCCGCAGTTTCTTCTGGTATTTGATTTCTATATCGCAAAATGGCAGCTTTGCGCTTTTCCATTTTGGCGTTGCGTTTGCTTTGTCCATCTAGTTGAGAGTGATAATATTCACATATATCTTGATATTGTGCTTGATAGTCTGGACTTGGATTATATGCTTATTGTGACGCTTCACCAAAGTGTGTTGATGCCAGGGAGTTTCCATATTGATCAATTATTCCTTCTCGAATATGTGTTTCGATCAAGTCATGGAGCTCCGAACAGTCTTTAGTGGGATGCATAGCTCTGGAATGGAATTCACAGTAGTCATGCAGCTCCTTTTCACTTTTAGAGATATAAGGGGCTGGCTCATGCACCTTGATTAGCTTTTGCCTTATGAAATTATCAAATATCAATTTGGTATTCTTCTCGACAAATGAGCGTTGATGTAGAGGATGCCAGTTCATATACCATCTGTTGGACAAATATGGATTTGGAATTGGACGCTCTGCCTCTGACTCAGAAAGACCAGAGGATGATGCATTGATGACATTTACCGAATGGGACACAGAGTTGGCTGGTCCATTCGGCGGCTGTTGAGTATGAGGTTGTGGAGGGTTGACTAAAGAATCACCCAGGTCAATCATCCCTTGTCTGATTATGTTCTCCACGTCATCTTTGAAGTTTGTGCAGTCTTCAATGACGTGGTCTGCCGTTTGATGATATGGGCAGTGATTGGATAATGCATTTGTAAGGCCCTCGAATTTTGTTGCATTATTTTAATTTCGTGTAAATAATTTATGTTGTGTATGCATAAAGGTACCTATCTATGTATGTATTAACTATTTATACTTATGTATGCATGTGTATAAGTTAGTTGTAAATAATGTATGAATGGTATGATGGTAGTGTGTACATGATAACGTATACATAGGCACATATATAGGTATAAGATGTGCATGGTTTCTGCATGTTTTTGGGTTCTGGCCGAAGGCCAACTTGGCGTCAAGATCAATAGACGTTTGTGTTGTGTCGGCGTCAACCCTATGGACGCCAACACTAAGTCCAGCGTCCAGCGATGTGGACGCTAATTTCTCTGACTTGCATGCGTTGCAGAGCCGGATTTCCGGGAGCAAGCTTGCTCACCCATTGGGGAGCTGTCCCCAACGGTCTGAAAGGGTTCACATCAACCCTGCGGGAATGGGAGAGGCCTCTCTCCTATATCGGAACCCCTTTGCAACCAGAAAACCTCTCTTGGCTCTCTTTGCAAGAGGAGAAGAAGGAGAAGAAGAAACCTTAGAAAATCAGTGAGAAAACCCCACCTTTGCAACCTTAAATCCGGCGATCTGAAGCTTGTTCCGGCCATCTACCACGACAAGGAGGTAGCTGGAACATCGAGGAAGGCATCCCCGACCTCGACCTGCTGTGGAGATTGCTCAAGAACTCGGAGGGAGGCTTTCTTGGGAGCTTCTTGGGACTGCCCAAGGAGAGCTTCACCGCCACCTTTGATCCTTCTGGAGATTTTTGGAAGGCAAGTAACTTACCCCTATCGTCCATGTAGATGTCTAGTAGAGTTTTGTGATTTTTACATATTTTTCCTCGTGTCCTGGATCCCCCATTCTTCTTGATTTTTGGAGTTCGGTCTGTGTTTCTGCACAGACAGGAACTTGGCGTCAATGCCCTTGACGCCGAGATCCCTGGTGTGCGTCCAGCGATCTGGCCGTCCACTCCTGGAACGGCCAGAGACCGCCGTTAAGTTCTCCAGGACAGAACAGTGAGTTGTTCTTCCTGATATATTGGATTAATTTCGATGTGTTTTCGATGAGGATATATTGTAAACTTATTATGATATGTAATATGGATGTCTGAATGTGTGGTGAGATCTTTGTAATTTCTGTGATTTGGCATAAATGGTTTTATTGTGGAGAATGTATGCATGATGAGACCTAGACCATGTTTGTTACCGTTTGTGCAATTCATGTGGAATTGGATGCCCTAAATTTTGCTAAACCAAGAATGGGTGAATCAGTCCATGCTCTAAATTTTTGGGAATTTTCTCCATGTTCCTCTGATTTATTGAATTTTCTGAAATGGAATTAGAAAAACATGTGTAGGGTTGTAAAATCTCCAGTAAATGGTGTACTGTGAAATAAATTCGGGAAAATCCTTGTGTGATATTGTGTATATTGAGTTCAGGGTTATGACCTGTTAAAATTGAAATTTTATGTTATACATCATGATAAATTGAATTTTGAATAATGCGGGATTTATGATTAAATTTGCTGCAATTGCATTTTGGATCAGAAAAATGTGAAAATTTCATGTGGGGTCCTAAACCCGAAATTAGCATGTGGTTAAATTCTCAGGTCATTTGGACAACTATACCATGCAATATGAATTTTCCATGCAAAAATAGGTAATTAATGCATGCCTTGGTGAAATGATTTAATTTTTGTGTAACCCAACCTGATTGTGAAGCTTCCTGAATGTTAATTACTGTCATCTGTAGTGGCATGATTAGGAAAACAGAGTCATGTTGGGAGTGAAAGAATAAATGAGATATGAGCGTCATGTGTAAAATGTGTGTAAAAACCGATATGTGTAATGTGTAAACCTGTGCCAAGTGTGATACTGCTTCCATAGAGGGCTGTGGAACCGTACCATGGAAAAGTCCCCATGGGAAGGTTCAATGTGTTGTGATCCTAAGGGCATTAGGATGAAATCCTGGAGGTGGACAAGTACCACTGGTTAGGGTGGAGACTTGTTCTCGGGGTTGCGCAGTCCAAGAGTCGTCACTGTATGCCTAGGTGACGTCTATGTGTATGTGATGAGATGTGTCTTTCTTATGGTGGTTTGGACTATGTGTCACGGCACTAAAGTGTAAAATGTGAAGGTGATTGTGATCATGTGCAAATTGTGTAGTGTGAACAATGTGTAAATGTGAATGTGTAAATGTGCAATGTGTAAAGAGTGAAGTATGTGAATTAGAAATTGTGTAAAAATGTGAAACCAAAATGTGAGGATGTGAAATTGAAAACCCATGATATGATGATCTGAAATCATGTTAGAACAGCAACATAAATGTGGTTATGATTTTGTGCTATATGTGTATAATGCGTAGAACCCATGCTAGGGACAATCCTTACTTACGTGTAAACCATTCCTTGTGCGTATGCCCTCACGTTGTGGTTTGAATGAGAACATAGCTTTCATGTGTTAGATTGTAAAGTGTTAAACCACATCAAAACGGCAAGCTTAAAGTATGTGAAATGGTTATGTGCATGTATACGAATGAGTAGTAACCATGTTAACAATGTTTTCTTTCATGTATGTAAGCTAGTCATGCTAGATTGCTCTGATGTTTTAGTTTAATTGAAAGTAGAACTTTCATGTGTAAGAATGAGTAGAGAGCATGTGATAGGAGATTTGATTTAGAAAATCTGAAAGCATGAATCATGTGTTTAATAAGTAGAATCACCATGATAGGTTGTTAATTTCAATCACAAGCATGCTACATGATTGTGTCTTGTAAATGTGCATGTAAAACCTGCTATGACATGTACATGTATGGTATATGTAGAGTTATTTGCTGAGTCTTTTAGACTCATTACTTGCTTCGGCGTACAGGTGTAGTAGGTGACACACCTTTGGAGGAGACCGTGGAAAGCGACTCCGAGCGCGGGGAGTAGCTAGTTTGGTGGAGCTTAGTTGTGACATTTTGGCATTTTGATGTATATAATTGAAACATTGTATTAGCACTATCATGGAAAGAAATTTAAGTGTGGACAATTATGTATTTGATTTTCAGCAATTTAATTATGTGGACTTTTAGTTCTTTAAATGTTATCGAATCATGTATGTTAAATGTGGATGATGAATGAAATGAAGACAGTGGTTCTATTACTTCCGCTACTCTGTTCTTATATTCACGTGTATCTCAGCTGAATGTTATTGTTGGGTAAATGTCCCACTGTGGCAACGTTCACTATATCGACGTGGGTTGGTATAACCGTACCGATATAATGAGGGTCGCTACACATTTGCTGGAGCAAAATAGTCCATCCATCCGGACCGCAGGCATAGCCGGAAGAGTGGTAATGTTTGATGTTGAGGGAAAGAATATAACTTTGCAGGCTCGACAGGATTTGGAGATGCTTCAGATAGCCACCGGATTGAATCTGCATATGGTGACATCGGAGGCAACTCCTGATTTGCTTGTGTATGAACTTGAGTGGTTTGTGGAACACAGGGTCCCTGAGTGGGAATATCCTGATGTCCCTCTATACTTTGTATGATTTGCCACAACTCTTGCTGACCTTGTTGTAATTGCCGGAGTTGCTTTTGAACTTTGCGCAATGCTTTGCATGTGGCTTGATGCCTGGATCTTGGCGAAGAATGAGCTCCAGAATTATCCTGAGGTGGGTCGCATGAAGGACCAGCCTTGGGATTATTTGAACTTGTAGCGGGCTCCGCTGTATGTATGACATTGACTGATTGTTCTAGTCGATCCCAAGCATGAGGTTGAGGAGGGTCGACCAGACCACTTTGCATAGATATAAGGCCATTTTGGATCATTTTTTGGACCTCATTCTTGAAGACGTAGCAATCTTCAATTGCATGCCCCACCATGCGATGATATGGGCAATAATTAGGCTCATTGATCTTGCTGACATCTGTCGGCTTTCTTGGTTCTGGCAGTGATATTAATTTGTTGTCGAGGCAGAGATCAAAAAGCTTCTTAGTATGCTCCTTTTTTAAGGAATAAGGAGACTTCATGTGCTCTGCCAATGTTGGGACTAGCGCTTTTGGTTCTGATTTCTTCTTTGGGGTGGTAGATTACTGCCCCCTTTGCTTCATTACCAGGTGAGAAGTCGATAACATTGACCTTTTTTGCTGGCGGGTTGCGTTCTTTGAGGAGCTTGCCTTTATGAGATGTATGAGCCATTTGTTCGGCTAAGAACATCTCGATTTCTGCTACGATAGAATTCAGTTGATCGAAATTCTTGATATTTTCCCCCAAGAGTTTCTCATTGATTGTTGTTGTAAGGCCTCTTCGGCAGATGGTGATTGCATCTTCTTGAGCGGGAGGGTTGTCGCATTTCATGCTAAATTCTCTCCACCTTTTGATGAAGTCGATTGCCGATTCCCCTTTCTTTTGCTTGAGGGAGCATAGCTCGGCAAGAGAAACTTTTCTTTCAGCCGTTTGAAAATAGTTGATGAATTTCTTTTGCAGATAAGCCCAATCAGCAACTGAATTGGACTTAAGCTTTGAATACCATTAAAATGCAACCCCAGTCAAGGAAGTTGCGAAATATCTGAGGAGATATGATTCCTCGAGGGCGAGATCACCCATGGCGGTAATATAATGTGCCACATGCTCCAGCGGTGACCCATGTCCATCAAACTTTTGTAGTTTTGGGACTTTAAGGCACGTCAGTGGCAGCTTCTTGAGTTGATGATGAACAGGATATGGGACAGAATATAAGTCCGCAACCTGGATCCCTTCGCCCTGTTGAGCAAATATGTCTTCAATGATTTTTTGTATCGTATGCCTTTGTACGGCAATATCCTGTATTGCTCCTATTTGAGGAGGTATAATATTGGATGGATCAATAATATCTTGACCCATAGCTTGAGGAAGAAGGCCACTTGTAGAAGCCGCCGGATGATTTGCCGGGGCAGATCCATCCGAATGTTGATTTTGTTGTTGACTTTGAATAGAGACTGGCTCCATAGATTGCCGAAGGCTTGAAGTTGCCAGCCGCCTCATTTCATTTAGGAGCGTGGCCATTTCAGACTGCCACTGCCGCATCACTTGATATTTGTCATCATCCGACATTGCTTGGAAATTTTCCCTTGTAGGTAAGTCGATGACGGGATTGATAGTAGAAGTAGGAAGTCTGCCTTCTTCAATTGGAATATTTGTTTCTTCAAAGAAGGGGATTTTAATTCCCTCATGTTGAGAGTCAACACGAGGAGGAGCTTGACCAGACGTCCCAGCTTGCCCACTGAGTTGGCAGTTTCTTCTGACAAATTGCCTAGTATTGGGATGAATAGCCTCAGTGGGAATATTTGGAGTGGCTTCCACGATTTGTTCTGCCGGTTCGAGCTTGGGTTTTTCTTCCGCTGCCCAGGTGACACGTCGTCTTTTTGACGAGCGGGTACCAGTATTAGGAATTGCCCCCAGCCTATCAAAGACCGAGATTCACGATATACAGTCGAAGACCGATATGCGAGGTTTGAGTTGTTAAATTGTATTTTCTTTGACAATCCGAATATTCTTCGGGCCTTGAGGAGTATAATTTGATTTCTTGTATATCCCTTTTCTCTTTTGTCCTTTGAGGTATTTGGACTCAGCATGTTGAAGAGAAGCGTATTTGAAATTGCTTCTCCTTCCGACCACCTCCGGTGCATTTGTTTGAGTTTTCTTGAGTTTCTAGGCCTCCTTCTTGGGAACCCAGATTTGTTTGAGCTTGGTGGACCGCCGTATCTTTTGCTTGACGTCAGCTTCCACCTTGGAGTCTTCTTGTTTTCCTCAGAACCACCGCAAGACTGAGAAGCGGTTTGAGGTAGGAATTGTTGGAATATACCTATCACGAGGGATGATAGGCTGACTTCCGTCGAGCCGCACCCGCAGGCTTCCGACCATAATGGATTTGCCGGATCTTGAGGTGGCAGCAGACGGCCTTTTGTTTTTGTGAATTTTATATTGCTCCTGTTGTGAGGGGACAACAGCTATAACTTTAGGAGATTACCTGAACCGAGTAACTCCGAATTTGAGTTGGGTGGGGTTTGCCCCCTTTGGCAGCATCATCTTTTGAGGGCATTTGGGTGCCCCTCTTGACAATAGCAGGACGAGCTTTGACATGCCCACAGCTCCTGCCGGTCTTCTTTATTGATTTGTTGGAGGAAGACTTTTGAGCAGCGCCCTCCTCTTGTTGGGCCGGGACCACCACTAAGAAGTAAGGGGACCCGACGATGGCTGGGAAGTCTCTGAACACAATCGGAGTCGCCAGGTAGCCGAACATAGCGTGGTTGTTAACGACGAGCGGTCCATAGGTGACGGCCATCTCCAATAGTTTTCTTTGTATCCGAGTACCTTGAAGGAAAAATACCAGTATTAGAATTTTCATAAGAAAATGCATAAACCTCGACTTTTTGCTATGAATGGTGAGAAGTCCCACCGGGCGTGCCAACTGTGGTACGCGGAAAATTTTTGTTTTGGTTTAATCTCTATGGTGTTTGAGTTTGATTGATTTTTATTTATTTCTTTTGCCTTGCGGGGCGTGCCAGCCTATCTAACAGACAGAAGTTAAAATCCGCACAGTGTGGAGAGAAATTTTTATGTCCATGGAATGGACAAGTGCACCACTTTTATCTTTGAACTTCATCGGTTCCGCGATTTTTATTCATCAGGCGATTAGGGTAGTGTGTGCTGGACTCCTGTCTCCATCGATCGGAATCGATGTTTAGTTTACATCGGGTTAAAAGCCTTTGATGTTATTTTTACATCAGTTTTAACCCGAATACCATTGATAGCAAAGTCGAGAAGTTATGCATTTTCTAGAAAATTGTAATACGATGTTTTTCCCTTTTTTCTTTATCGGACAAAATGGATTTTAATTGAAAGAAAGAATTTATTCCTTTGAAAAAGGTATTTCATTTTGAAAAGAAGTATGGATTTCTCTTGGTTTTGAAATATAATTTGAGAAGATGTATGGGTGTATACCCGTGAATTTATTTGGTGCTTGGACATGTTATTTGCTTTAGAATTTTATTTTGAAAATGAGTATGAGTTCCTTTCGAGGATTTGACATATGATTTGGAAAATGAACAGGTGTATGCCCGTGGATTTATTTGGTGTTTAAGTATATTATGAGTTTGGGCAGTGTTCCCGCATTGACAGAGTTATCGCGCGGATATATGAGTATGAACTCAATGGACATATGATTGTTTTATTTTAGGGGAGAGTTTCTGTATGGACAGGGCTTCCCCATGGAATACGCACATATGTACATATATTTATAGACATATGGATATGCTTTTGGGCAGAATCCCCGCTTAGACAGAGCTTCCTTTAAAAGGCATATTCACATGAACATGTATTTGTGGACATATGGATATATTTTCGGCAGAACCTCCGCTTGGGCAGAGTTTCTTTTAGAAAACAAATACATATAAGCACAACATTTGTGAATACATGGATATGTTTCCGGACAGAACCTCCGCTTGGGCAGAGTTTCCTTTAGGAAATATATACATATAAGCACAATATTTGTAAATATATGGATATATTTCCGGGCAGAACCTCCGCTTGGGCAAAGTTTCCTTTAAGAAACATATACGTATAAGCACGGAGTTGTGAACATATGAGTATGTTTTCGGGCAGAACCTCCGCTTGGGCAGAGTTTCCTTTAGAAAACATATACATATGAGCACAATATTGTGAGCATATGGGTATGTCTTTTGGACGGAACCTCCGCTTGAGCAGAGTTTTCTTAGAAGACGCATACACATATGAGCACAAACACTCGCCCATCCCGGAGTCTTACTCGACGGGCGGGGAGAACATATGCATCTAAATGCCCATACCTATAGAGTCTTGTACAATATGGAAGCATTTAGAGCACGAGAACAAGGGTATTTAAATACCATATATCCATAGAGTCTTGCTCGATATGGAAGGTATTTAAACCCCGAAGAATACGCTTGGAGTATTACCCCCACAGAGTCTTGCTCGATGTGGGGTATGGATTGTATCATGATTTTTTTTGAGAAACCCTTCATGGAGACTAGCTCGGCATGAAGGGGGATGGAGGAGATGTCGACGTCGGGCGGAGACGATCTCCCTTTCTTTGCGCTTGTCGAGGGTGGATGCTTGACACCAAGCGGGAGAGGAGCCGATACCTTCACACCAAGCGGAGAGCCGTGAAGAACAAGCGGGGAATTTTGGGAAAGAGCTTTTTGCTTTTTTCTTTTTCAAAAGGGCAACATGGAAGCATGTATCCAACTTTCAACCTCTTTTGCCCCTAGGGGCTACATGGCATTTTATAGGGGTTTCAACCCCTTTACACTTGCGTGGGATGGGGATGGGGATGGGAGCCCCCCCTTAACCAATGGAAGGTCCATCGGTCCCTTAACCGATGGAAGTTCCATCGGTTAGGGGGGAGATCCCCTCCCAACCGATGGACAGTCCATCGGTTGGGGGGGAGACCCCCTCAACTGATGGAGGTTCCATCGGTTGGGGGAAATGCCCCTCCAACCGATGGACAGTCCCATCGGTTGGGGCTTTGGGGGGGGGGGTTGCCTATAAATAGGCCCCCATATGCCCCATTATAGGGGTGTTGGTGCTGCTGGAGTTCTGCCCCTTTCCTCGGAGATTTACTCGGCGAAGAGTTAGATTTGCAAATCCTTGGAGCTTCTGTTGCAAGTGTGTTCTTTATACTTGTTCTTTATACTCGATCTTATAGACCTTGTACTGCCGGATTTCTTCTGTGCCGTATCTTCCTTGAAGCGTTGTTCTTTCTTGAACTTTGGCTTCCCTAGAGGGGCTTGCTGCCATCTTAATAAATAGACTCCCTTTCTTAACTTGAAGGGCATTTGGACCCAATATTACTTAAGCAACCATGGGGTTACTTTAAGTAACAGATTTACTTTGCCTTTAAGTCACCTCTTAAAAGAGACTTCACCCTTATTACTTAAGCAACCAAGAGGGGCTACCAAAGTAACCATTGGGCCGGTATAAATGGACCATGGTATTCCTTCTGGTAGATCCATCACAACTTTTTAGGGTTCAATAAGGATCTCACATGGTAGGTTGCCAACATGTGATAAATTGCATCCTTTTCTCCATGACATCTCTGTGCTTTGCTTTTTGTGTGGGAAGAAGATGAAGACATAGACCCCATTTTTGTCGCTTTCCCTTTTGCAAAGGGCATATGGGAGAAGCTTGGCCAGTGCATTTAGCAGGTGATGCCTCCATTGGAAAGGGTCCAAGATTTGTTTTGTTTACGAGTTGGCAAACAAAGTTATGTGGTGGCTTATTTTGCATGGCACTTTGTGGGATTTGTGGTTAGAAAGGAACAATAGGATTTTTAGGAGGGAAGTGAGATCGGAAGATAGTCTGTTTTCTTTTGTTTGAGGAAAGGTGCTTTTATAAGGTAAACATCTTTGTACAGAGGATGTTTCTAAATCCTCCCTCCTTTTGCTTTTGAGGAGTTAAGGGGATGCACCATCTTGGTGCGGAGTTTCTTTTTGTAAAGGGGGCAGTGGTGAATCTCACATTATACATGTACATCCCTTTTTTCTTCAATATATTTCAGTGGTATCATCGACTTTTCAAAAAAAAATAATGACCTCTAATAATGCTATTTAGACAAAACCCTCAATTTTAAACCCTAAACAAGGTGAAAATTGAGGGTTTACACAAATTCCCGAAATTAAACACCTTATTTTTATATCATGTCACAATTGGGTCAATTAAGTGATTAACACACTCAATTGACCTCCAATTACACAAATTAAACAAAAGTCCCAATTTTTAAACCCTAAATAGGGTAAAATTTGGGGTTTTACCTAATTTTTTGAAATTAAGCACTCTTTTTTTATATCATGTCACAATTAGGTCAATTGAGTGATTAACACCTTTAATTGACCTCTAATTACACTAATTAGACAAAAGCGCCAATGGTTAATGTAACACCTCGAAAATTCAGAAATTAGAAAAATTAGAAATAAATCGAAAATGATAAATTCAATATTTGTGAAATAACAAAAATGCACGTGCCACTATCGTACATACAAAAAAAAAACCATTAGAAAATTTCATAAAAACCATAGTTCAACTCAAGGTTTGCCGGATCGGAATCGGGAGGCGAATCGGATTTTCCTTGATCCGATTCGATTCCCCCCGAATCGACCCGAATCGATCCGAATCGGATCGATCCTCATAGGTATAATATATTATATATATATAATATATCATATATATGATATTATAATGTATAATATATATTATAATATGATATAATAATATTATATATATGAGGCAAATCGGATCGAATCGATGGAATCGAGAATCGGGTTTTCCATGATTCGCCCCGATTCGGGAGAATCGGGCCGATCCGATCCGGCACGCCAACCCTGGTTTAACTCTAAATAATGCTCCCTAATGACCCATGAAGAAATTCGTGCAAAGAAAAATCGGATGGTCCATGTTTAAGGCGTTTTGAGACTGAGTATCGTAATCAGAGAATAAGTCAGAAAATCATTATCACACATACTTAGATGAGTCAAAAAATTAAATAAAAATCATAGATGGACTTCAAATAATATCTTGTAATGATCCATCAAGAAATTTGGGTCAATAAAAGTCACTTGAGGTATATTTAAGAGTTAGTGTGACTTATTATCGTAATTAGGAAATAAGTTGGACAACCCATTATCAGGTGTATAAAATGAGATCATAAACTAAATGAGAAATTTATGGTGGACTCCAAACAATATGTGGGGATAGTCCATAAAAGAAATTGGATCAATGGACAACGTATGACCCATGAACAAATTCAAGTATGAAATTAGTAAATAAATAACTTTCGTATTATCAGAATGATAGAACTTACGTACCACTATCGTACGTGAGAAAACAGATCGGAAAATTCCGTAAAAATTATAAACCAACCCCAAATATTATCCCTAAGCGTTCCACGAAGGAATTCGTGCAACGGAAAATCTGATTGGCCGAGTATATGTCACACGTGACCAAGTTACCCGAATTAGGAAACTAAGTCGGAAAATTGTTAACGCGGAAAAATAACCTGACCATAAATTAAATAAACATGTTGGAGAGACTTCCAACATCATGTATTAATAACCCATTAACAAGATTGGGCCAATAGAGCACATTTGGCCCAAGGATAAAAATTGGGACAAGAAAATACCCAGAAATTCGTGTATGTAATTATGCAATAATTAGGGAGGGCAATTTAGGGTTAAAATTAGGGTAATTAGTCATGTAAGGTAAGTCAAAACCTGACCCAACCCTAAGAGGTGGTTTCCTAAACCTTTGCTACCTCCTTTGGGTGAGAGAATCCCAGATTTTGGAAAGTAGGAAGCAGAATTCGCAGCCCCCTTTCCTAGTCCCATTAGAACATGAAATAGAACCCTAAAACTATAAGAACTCCTCACAAAACATTTAGAGAAGGGTTAGAAACAAGTTGGGGTCGTGAGCAGCAAGTTTAGGGCGCTGGAGGAGTGGAGAACGGCTGGGGAAAACGTGGTCTTCCTCAACCTCGCTCTACATCGACCCCGGAACCTGCAGGGAGTTCTTAGCATTCAAAGGTAGGTGTTCTCGGGCCAAGATTAAAGAAAACCAACACCATCATGTAGATCTTCGAGTCTAGGTTCATTTGCACTTGATTTGACTAATTTTCATGGAGTATACATTGTGTATTAGTAGTTTTCCCTAAGTCGCGCACAGTTAGGGCTTTTTCCGTTCTTCTTATCATGCACGCGATTCAAGACCGAATTAGACTAAATCCCCAACATCAAAGTTCTTCTACTAGTAGTCACGATCATCTTTTATGTTGGACGTTTTGTCTAAAAGTCTTTAGTTAGAGAGTTATAAGTGTGGTAAGAGAGTCACTGCATGATACTGCGATTTCGGGCTGCACTTAGCTTTATGTTCTTCCTATTTTTCATGAGATTCAAGACCGAATTAGGTCAAGTCCCCAACATAAAAGTTCCTCCACTAGTCGTTATGGTCATCCTTTATCTTGAACGTTTTGTCTAAATGTCATTAATTAGAGAGTTACAAGCTTAGTAAGAGAGTCGATGTATGATACTGCGTTTTCGGATTGCACTTAACTGTACGTTCTTCCTGTTTTCACAAGATTAGAGACTGAATTAGGTCAAGCCACCAACATCAAAGTTCTTCTACTAGTCGTTCTAGTCATCTTTCATGTTACACGTTTTGTCTAAATATCAGTAGATCTCAAGTTACGGGCCAGACATATAAGTTGCAATGAAGTCACATATGTTTAGGGCTTTCTTACGTTTTTCCTGTGTTACAAGCCATTATAGACCGAATCAGACTTAACCCTCAACACAAAAGTTCTTCCAATAGATGTCCTCGACATTTTTCATGTTTAGAGTTTTATCTAAATGTCAGTAGATAGAGAGATATAGGCGTTGCATGAATATCGCACCCTGATTACTGTGTTTGTCTAAATGTCAGCATGTTTAGTTGTTGGATCTGTTAGCATGTTGCATCATGTTACATAGTATGCATGGACCTAAAAGTAATCAACCCATGTGAAAATGGTAATGAACATGAATATGATTCTAATGTATGATATGTGATTTTCTCTTATGAACATTGACTATTATCTTGTGATCTAGCTTGTTATGAAATTGAAATGATAAGAATTTAATGTGAATATGTGGATGAATACATGTTAGTATGGACTCGTTAGTTAAGTTGCTATCATGATTTGCATATAAGTTTTCTTTAGCTATATGCTTTCCGATGGTTAAATTATTTGTTCATAACTTGCATACATGTCAGGAAAGATCTGTGACACGTCACTTACACCTTTGCACGAATAGGCACACCCTTCTTGGGGAATTGAGAGCTCTCTGTCCGTCATTCCGAATCGGCAAGACTAGCGATCTTTTCCTTAAGACCTCCGTAAATCTCCGCTCTCTATGGATTCCCACATAGAGGCTGAGCTGGTTGTACCATGAAGTACCCTGGAGATAGAGAGCACATGTTCCGCATACGATCTGTCATTAGTCATCCTCATGTCAAGACACTAACGAATTATGAAAAACGTAAGATACGTCGTTATACTGCCCTTTTGTTCTCTTGAGCTATTGTCATACCTCAACTCTACGATGATCATGTTCTTATTACATTGAGCTTATTATTGAAACTCTGTGGTCATAATATGAATATGTTTGTTCCATGGTTTGGAGGATCGAATCGGATCGGCCCGATTCTCCGAATCGGGGCGAATCATGGAAAACCCAATTCTCGATTCCATCGATTCGGTCTGATTCGCCTCATATATATAATATTATCATATCATATTAGTAATATATATTATACATTATACATATCATATATATGATATATTATAATATATAATATTATCATATCATATTAGTAATATATATTATACACATGAGAATCGATCCGATTCGGATCGATTCGGGTCGATTCGGGGGGAATCGAATCGGATCAAGAAAAATCCGATTCGCCTCCCGATTCCGATCTGGCAAACCTTGGTTGTTCGGCACAATCTGGGACTTCGGTCCATTTGACTAATGCCTGTGCAATAGGGGCCCTGTCTGGTCCTGGGGAGGAGCGCCCCAACGTACTTATTAACCGCGGGAGTATGGACTTTTGGTGCTTGGCATAGCACAAACAAATAAGCAAGATTTGTGGGAACGTGCCTTCGTTTGACATGATATGTTTGATATGATAAGTCTGTTCATGTGAATACATGAGATCTGTATGAATACGGCCAATTCATTTTGATATGATTCTACTCTTGAACTACCTGTCCATTGTATATGCAATTCGATATTTGATTTGATATGTCATCCGTTCTATTCCTCTATTCAACTTGTTAGAAAAGCATGCATTGTCATCATGTTCATGTGCATATCTGCCTATTTAAAATGTTAATCATGTATATTAGTGCCCGCACAATATTGAGATGTAAATCCTACTGAGCTAGTTCGCTCACCCCTATCATCCTGTTCTTTTCAAGTAGTGATGAGGAACCACAGGAGTCAGTTGGGGCAGGGCAAGAGTGATGAGCACCCGCCATATGAGGAGTTGATAGTCTAGGAATAATTATTTGAGTAGTCGATGTAATAGTGAAATATTTTTATTTGAATAATGGGCCCTTTGATTGGCTCGATTGATGTAAAATTTTTAATTAGTTGAATGAATGGAATAAGGAGTACTTTTATGACAATATTATAGTTTCCACTGTGTTGTTATGTTTAATTGTGACTCTACGTTACTCAACTGTGATACGTCTATTTGTATCGTTCATGCATCCCGGTATTTATTCCGCTGCTAAATATCGGGGCGTGACAGTTAAACCCCAAATAGGATAAATATTAGGACTTTTGTCTTATTTTTACAAACCTTAAATAATATCCCTTCTCTAAGCTCCATGCCCCCCATACAACTCAAATTATGCTTCCTAAACCTATTTTCTACTTTTCAAAATGAAAAAAAAAAAAAACTAGTAAGAGTAAAGCTTTGATGCCTTGAAGAAGAAGAAGAGCAAGGTGGCGATGGCGACGGTGGCGGGGGCAGCAGCCAGCGATGGGGGAGGAGAAGAGGAGGGCTAAAGGGGTTGAGACTCGAGGGGAGGGGGGGAGGTATGTCATAATCTACAAAATGACTAATCCCTAAAACCCAGGATTCTGGCCGGATCGGGCTGATCTGGTCCGATACCAAGTCGATCTAGCCGATTTGAGCAGATCTATCTAATTTTTAAATTCCATTGCCAGAATCAACTGATCCCGATCCAGATCGATCGATCCAAACCGATTCTGACTAATTCAATCCAATTTTGGCCGATCCTTCTTGAATTCCATAAAAAGTCGGACCCCCCCCCCCCAAATCAACTGATCTAAACAGGAATTGGCTGATCCTGATCCGAATCTACTGATTCTGCCTTCCATGGGAAGCAACCACTAGGCGCAGTTGGGTGACATGCCTAGGCGAGTCAACTAGCAACCCGGCTACAATGCAGCCACCTAGTGCACTGGTGCTGGGAGTGCAGATAGGTAGGCTAGGCACTCGCATAAGGGTGGCCACTAGGATGGGGCCGATACTAGGTGGGTGCGACATAGCCGTAAGGAACTCGCAATTGCTAGTATTCTGCGTGAGAGACTAACATTAGTCCAGGTGCGAGTGGTCAAAATAGGAAATGTTAGGTTTATTAGCAACTGAGTGGGGACAATGGTTGTAGGAAGAAGATAAGAAGAAGGGTGCAGTGACAATCGGAGCTCGGGCTTGCACAGTGAGGAAGACCACGGTGCAGCTAGTGTCGACAACTTACCTCCCCATCGTAGGAAATGTCAAACACAGCAGCACCTAGGGTGGTGGGAAGAGGTAGTGGCAACACAATGCAGTAGCGAAGGCAGAAGTCGAGATGGCTAGTGTGTCAAAGGTAGTGACGACATCTGATAGGGCTAGGGGCCTCACACCCCTTAGCCTGGTCGGATTGGGTCTCCCCTCCCAAAGAACCCAATAGAGAAAAGAGAGAGAGAGGAGAGAGAAGAGGGGGCGGCAGCCTCGATGACCTTCAATTTTCCCAATCTTTTTAATTCATCCTATCTCTAAACCTTATTACAACCCATTTATAAAGGGGAAACCCTACAGCATGGATGGCAAAGTCGGCCGACTCGGAGCAGAATCGGTCTATGGAGACCCGACTTTTTTTTTTTTTTTTGGTGGGGGGGGGGGGACAACCTCCCACCCACAGTATAAGGTGGAATCAGGATGGATCGACTGGAATCGGGTGGAGTCTATCCGACTCAGGACTCAGCCAGACTCTGAGCGCTCCACCCCGATTCCATTCGCTCCAGGCCGCTACCACGGGAAGCGGGGCTCCTTTTAATGGGTCCGCTCCAGATGGATCCGGCCTGACTAGGGCCGACTCCTGTGGATCCCTCCTTAAGGAGGGATTTTTTATTATAGGTCGCCCTCCCCTCCGCCTCTACCCCCCCTCCAGAGGTCCCCTCCCTCGCCGTTGCCGCCGGAGCTCCGAGGAGGCTTGCTGCCGGCACCGCCGCTTCTTCCTTCTTCCTCTCTTTTTCTGTTCTCCTCTCTTTCTTCTGTATTTTTTTGGAAATTTTCAAATCTAAGGTTCCCCAAGAAGAGTTTTGCATTTGGTTTGGGTGTTTGTCCAACTCTTGAAAGATCTTTTTATGGGTGAAGGAGGGTGGTTTCCACCGCCGCCGCCGCCGGTTGTGCAAAGTGATTTTTTTATTTTTTAAAAAATATCAAAAAATAGGAAATGTTGAATATGTTATAGATCTATAGATAAATAGCATTGATAAGATGTTTATGACCCTCATTACTAAAAATCCCCAAATTAAACCCTAATTAGGGTTTAAAAATTAGGAATTTTATGTCATTAATGTAACTAATGTGTAATTGAGTGTCCAATGCAGTCATTTGAGTTCATTAGAGTTGTTTGTATACTCAATTGTATTGCATAGTCTATTTTCCAAAAATCTCATAATGAACCCTAATTAAGGTTTAAAAATTAGGGATTTGTGTCATTAATGTAACTAATATGCAATTGAGTGCCCAATGCAATCATTTGAGTTGATTAGCGTTTGTTTGTAGACTCAATTGCATTGCATGGTCCATTTTCCCTAAAATCCCCAAATTGAATCCTAATTAAGGTTAAAAATTAGAGATTTGTCTAATTAATGTAATTAACGTACAATTGAGTGATCAAAGTTCTCAATTACATTTATTAGTCTTATTCAATTGCATTCATTTACTCTCATTGTACCAAATGCACATGCATAAACATCACATCTAAGTTTCTATCTTACACAGGAATATGGCAGATCAAGAGCAAGAGGTGGAGCAGGCCATCGATCCTGGTTGGGCTCATGGTACTCTCCTTGATGCACGGTAGAAAAAAGTGAAATGTAATTAGTGTACAAAGGAGATGTTTGAAGGCATATATCGTCTTAAACAACATATTGTTGGGATTTCAGAAAATGTAGCAAAATGCCTGTCATGTCCACTTGAGGTTAGGAATGAAATGAACGAGTACACGAAGGGGAAAAAGACTGAAAAATTATTGACAACTCAGCAGCAACAACAGCTTCAAGATGAGATTTCTAGGTGACAGATTCATAGATATTATAGTTTATCACTCAATGTTGACGATGATGAGGATGATGATGATCCTGATCCTGAGTTCACTGCAGCTGCACGTGCTAGTCGGCGTTCTTATGCAGAGGAACACGATAGACGAAGGGGCATGGGGACATCAGGGTCACATTTGCCTAGAGATGACTCTAGGAGATCTCTCCCTAAGAGCACATCAGTTCATAGGGCTGCCAGTGCATTAGGATGTGGAGGTAGACTCTCAGATGTTCATAATCCTACACAAGGTTCTATGGATATATATTTGTATAGATCAAGGTCTGTAAAACAACCTTCTATCAAACAGACCTTGAAAGGAATCAAAGCCACTGCAAAGGGAGCAATCAAAGGAATTGTGAAATGGTTTTTACATACAGGGGTGTCGGCACATACGGCAGAGAGACTATATTTTCAAACTATGTTGGATGCAATTGCAGAAGCTGGGTCTAGTCTTAAGGCTCCCACACGGAAGTACATTTATGATGCTGGACTTGATGAAGAGTATGATGAGTTGAAAGGATGGGTTAATGGCTTCAAAAATGTTTGGAAAGAACGTGGTTGCACCATTATGTGTGATGGTTGGACAGGGACAACAAGAAAATCTATGATTAATTTCTTTGTTTATTGCTGTGAGGGTACCATTTTCCTTAAATCTATTGATGCCTTTGACAACATTAAGAATGTAGATTACTTATTTAGACTAATAGATGAAGTTGTGGAGGAAGTGGGTGAAGAAAATGTTGTACAGGTTGTCATTAACAATGAAGCGAACTACAAGGCTACTGGTAGATTGTTGATGGAAAAAAGAAAACATTTGTATTGGGTTCCTTGTGCAGCGCATTGTATCGATTTGATAATAGAGGACATCGGCAGAGATCCACATATTTATAGCCTCATTAACGATACTCAAATGATCACTTCATTTATTTATGGTGACAATAGAATTTTGAATATGATGAGACAATACACAGACGGACGAGATCTTCTTCGTGCTGGTCCTACTCGATTTGCATCAAATTTTATTTCTTTGGAGAGCCTTATGAAATATAGGCATCAATTGGGCCAGTTGATTAATTCTGAGCAATTTTTGTAACATGTAAACACTCTTAGGCCTGAAAGTCAAGATGTTGCTCTCTAAGTACAAGATTTGATTAGCAATGCACGATTTTGGGAGAGAATTTCCTACTACCTCAAAGCAGGGTTTGACAAGGCGGGGCGAATCGGCCCGATTCGCCCGAAGTGGAGCGAATCAGGGCCGGCCCGATGCGTGATCCGCATGGATCCGCCGCCCGGCCGCGGACTGGGTGAATCGACCGGATTCGATTCGATCCGGCCCGATTCGCCGGATCCGCCACGATCCGATACGCCCCAGTCCTTAAGATTCGCCCGACGCCATGCGAATCGAGACTGTGTAGTCTCGATTCGCAGGTGTCTCGCTGCCAGCCCCTTTCTCCCCCATTTTTCCCCCTTCTCCTCAAGGAAACCCCAGATCTACACCCTAGGTGACCCAAGGAGGCTTCCTACGTGGGATTGAAGGTGCTTGGAGGCGTTCTTGGGCTTCTCTCATCTCTCTCTTCATCCATTTCACTGTTTTGAAGGTAACTCTCCATGTATCTTCCATTTTTTGCTGTTTTTTGTTGATTTATGGGAAGTATATTCTGAGAAAGGATGTTGCAAGTGATTAATGTTCACTTGCAACCATTTCTCCCTTAAATCTTCAATTCTTTTACATAGATTTGCCCATTTCCTTTTAATTTCAAATTTCTTTAATTATTTAAAAAAACAACAAATTGCAAACATGATGGCCAAGTTTAGTGTTCACTTTCCACCATTTCTCCCTTTGATTCTACATTTTTTACACATACATTTGGTCATGTTCTTCCATTTTTATTTTCTGAAATTATTAAAAAAACAGGGATTGCAATGAAATTATTTTAAAAAAAATCAGAATTGCAACCATGATGTTGCAAGTGATTAATGTCACTTGCAACCATTTCTCCCTTGAATCTACAATATTTTCATATAGATTTGGCCATTTTCTTCAATTTCTATATTTCTGAAATTATTAAAAAAATTTACAGAAATTGGAACCATGATGTTCCAAGTGTTTAGTGTTCACTAACAATGTCTAATGTGTTGTTAGAAATTGTTCGTATGTGAAACCAACATAAAATATTTTTTTTTCCTGAAAGTTAATGAATATTTATTTTATGTAGATAGCACCGAAGAAAACCGCTAGTGAGGACATTGGGTGGCAGCATGGGACTGCAATGGGCAGTAGGCACAATTACAAGTGCAACTGCTGCGGCCATACGGGACAAGGAGGTGGCGTCTCTCGCCTAAAGAAGCACCTTGCAGGTGGGCGGCTTGCAGGGTACCATGATGTCCAAGGTTGTAAATCGGTGTCTGCTGAAGTGAAGCGGCTCATGATTGAACACTTGAAGGGTGTTCGGGGCGAGTCGGGAAGGCAACGAGATGAAGACGACGATGATGAGCCACAAATTCATGCAGAGTATGTGCCTGATGTCCCTGAGCAGAGAGGGAGTTTTGAGGTTGGCAGTGGTAGTGGAGGCAGTGTGTCGAGAGTTGGGGGCGAGGCGCAGTCCCGTCGGTTTTCCAATGTGGGTGATTACTTCAGTCATATTCCAACCGACATCCCAATCCCAGACCAACATCAAGGGCAAAGGAAGAGATCCACAGGTGTAACCTTAGAAGAGGTGGATCCTAATATATATTCTCGGGAGCATGGAAAGCAAACCAGAATTGATGATGCATACAACCAGGGCCTGTTGACACGGGGGAAATTTCCATAAAATATCGTGCGATTGCGTTCATTCGTTTCGGTTCTTATTTGTGGGTGTTGACACGGGGGGGAATGATGAGGAGATGTTGGTGATTTCCGCTCTCCTACTTCTTTCACACTCGGTTTTGCCCATTCGTTTTATTTGGTGTGTGTATTCATTTATTTCCAATTTTATATTTTGATATTTATGGGGGCGTGCCAGCCTGTCTAAGAGACAGAAAAAGAGTCCGCGCAATGCGGAAGAAGAATTTTGGGTCCGGGGAAAGGACGGGTGTGGTGTCCGTGGAATGGACGGGTATGGTGTCCGAGAAAAGGACGGGTTTGTCCGCGAACGGACGGGTGTGTCCGCGAACGGACGGGTGCGCCGTTTTTTATCTGAACTCTTGAGTCCCATGTCTATTCTCATCAGGTGATTAGGGTAGCATGTGCTGGACCTCTGTCTCCATCGACCGGAATCGATGTTACTTACATCGAGTTAGGACACTTGGTATTATTTGATACCGGTCTAAACCCGAATACCATTTCATAGTAAAGGACGAGAAAAATATACATGCTTTTCTTAGAAAACCCTGATTATGACATGTTTTTCCTTTCTTTTGATGTTTTGAAATGCTTTTGTTTTGGATATTTTATTTTTGAAATGACTGCCTTTTTGGGAGTCCAAAGTTTGATTCCTTTTGAAAAGGGGAGCGGGTATATACCCGCAGGACCGATTTGAGGTCTTTTTTTTCTCCTTTTTGCAAAAGGTTAGTTAGGGGTTTACATTTGGGAAAACATGGAGATTATTATTGTGAACGGGTATATACCCGTAGATTTTGATTCTGAACTTGGGGGTGTTATAATTCAGAGTAACACTTCCGTATTAGAAGGGCGATTGTACGAATTTTTATATGAGGTTCTTTTACAATGCCATTTCTGAGCAGAGTCCGAGTTTGAGATAGAGTTTCTTTTCTCCTCATTTCGTACTTGTGCGGGTGCAATTTCCGGAGATCATATGAATGTATCTCCACGGAAGTCCTTGTCATATTGTGATTTTTGTCGAAGTCCATTTCCACGGGTATGGTTCTCGTGGAGGTGCATATGTGCTCCCATTTGGGGTATCTGAGCACGGTCCTGTCTCACTTCCTTTTTTTGATGTGTGTATATTATCACAATCCCTCTTTTTTATTTTTTTTGAATATGTGAATATGTCTTGGTGAGTCCCTACTTAGGCAGGGTGTCCTTGTAGAGATATTTTCATATTGGCATATGCTTATATCCATGTATTCTCGGGAGAAACTTTACCCGGAGGGACTTTGCCTTAAAGAGATATATGTGTATAAACACAAATTTGCACTTTGTAAAATATTCTCAAACGGTATCTCCACTTGAGCAGAGTATCCGATAAGAAGGAGCCCCCCGTATGAACGGGTCCCTTTTTTTTAGAAACATATACAAACGGGGCATATTTGTGATTATATAGATATATTCTGGCAGAGCCTCTATTGGGCAGAGATTCCACTAAGAAATACATTTATATAAACATGAAGTTTGTGATTATACGGATATGAATTTAGAGAGAACTTGTCGGGGTCCGGGCAAGATTCCTCCTAAAGGACATATGCGTATAGACACAAATTTGTGATTTTATGGATATGTTCTTAGGGGAGTCTCCATTTGGGCAGAGTTTCCTAAAAAACATATACATAAGAACATAAATTGTGAATATACGAATATGTTCTCGGACAGAACCTCCGCTTGGGCAGAGTTTCCTCTAAGAAACATATACATATAACACGAATTTGTATTTACATGGATACGTCCCTGAGAGAGATTTTTGCCCGGGTGAGATTCTCCCTAAGGAACATATTTGTATAATTACAAATTTGTGATCTTTTATTATGTGTTCATAGACGGAACCTCCGCTTGGGCAGAGTTTCGTCTTAAGAAACATATATATAAGAACACGAATTTGCGAATATACGAATATGTCCTTGGACAGAACCCTGCTTGGGCAGAGTCTCCTCAAGAAAACATATACATATAAGCACAAAATCCACCATCCCAGAGACTCGCTCGATAGGCGGGGAGAACATGGGTATTTAAATACCATGTGTCCATAGAGACTCGCTCGATATGGACGGCATTTAAGCCACGGGAATATCACCCCACAGAGACTTGCTCGATGTGGGGGATGGAGATTAAGAAGGAATGCTGATGACGATTACGCCGACCGCTCTCCTTCCGCGCCTGGCCTATCGGCTAAAGAAGGGGATTTGTACCTTCACACACCGGACGGGAGGGATTTGAGAATGAGAGAGGGAATGAGCAAATGCTCTTTTTTCTATTTTCCTGGGATTTTCCCAACAGGGCTTCGCCGGAGCAAGTAGAAGACCCCCTTTCCTTTGGAATAGGGGGGGTATATTATAGGGGTTTCGGCCCCTTACATGCGTGGGAGAGGAGAGAAGAGAGAGAGCCCCAACCGATGGTGACCTCATGATGAGGTCACCATCGGTTAGCCCCTTAACCGATGGTGACCTCATGTTGAGGTCACCATCGGTTAGGGGGACCCCCCTTTAACTGATGGTGACCTCATTGTGAGGTCACCATCGGTTAGGGGGTCCTAACCGATGGAGAGAGAGGGGAGAGGGGGGGATTTTGTCTATAAATACCCCCCCTACACCCTCATTTCCAGGACTGTTGGAGCCCGGAGGTGCTGCTGAAGTCCTATTGTTTCTTTGGAGTTTCGCCCGACTTCTCGGAGTTCTGCCCGATCGGAGGGTGCCTTTGCAAGCCTCGGAGTTCTTCCGAGCTTGTTCTTTGTGCTTGTTCTTTGTATTCGGTCTATAGACCTTGTGCTGCCGGAGGTGCTGCTGGAGTCCGGCTCCGTTTCCTTGGTGCTTCGCCCGACTTCTCGGAGTTCTGCCCGATCAGAGGGTGCCTTTGCAAGCCTCGGAGTCTTCCTCAAGCTTGTTCTTTGTACTTGTCTTCGTACTCGGTCTATAGACCTTGTGCTGCCGGATTTTTCCGTGCTTCGTACTTTGGACGGAGACATGTTCTCCTTGTACTTTCATTTTAACCGGGACTCCGGGCACCATTTAAGGGCCGGAACTCCCCTGCTGAATTTTGGGGAAGGATCCCGCTAATAAGTTTGTAACTTAAATAACCTTGGGGTCATTTTAAATCACAACTTTTTGGCCTCTGAGCAGGCTGCTGATAATGTATTGTAACCAGGGCTGCTGATAACCAACATTTAATCTTCGTGGCCCAACGGCCCCTTTCATCATGTCCACGACTCGAACCGTCGTCCGCCAAAAATAGGCTTCAGCTAGCCAAGTCGCCGGACCATCATCAATGGATTTTGTAATTTCCGCTGAAATAAACGTGTCACACTTTTGCCGTTCAACAAATGCCCCCCACGGGACACGGTGTCGGAACTGAAAGTGACGACACGCGACCCATGTAATCCTTGCTTTGCATTCCGGAGCATTTTTGTAGTGCTTTTGTTCCCGGATTTTGCTCAGCTGGATTTAGTGTCTTTTTCTTCTTCTGATTTCCTTTTTGTTTTACCTGTGGTTTCCCAGGCTTTCACCATGCCTTTCAAGAAAAAATACTTGGCCGTGACAACCACAGCCAGAAGACCCGTGACAGGGTTGTTCCGAAAGGAATATGATGCCTGCCCTGGCGAGGCCTCGTATCACTGAAGCCAATTTAGCTTCTCTGGATAGTGGTTACCATGTAGTAGCACCCTTAACCCTGAGGGTCTTGCTCCAAACGGCTCAGTGGACTACTCTCGCATTTGTCTTCAAAAGGGGACTTATCATTATACGCGGAGAGGAGGCTATCCAAGCCATTCCCATCTGACAGGGAACTATTTTCCTTTATCCAGCGGTTCATCCCACCGATATGCCTGAGAATGATCCCTGTATTTCAGCCGAGAGGAGGTATCTGGAATTTGCCATTTTAAGGTTCCGGGATAGCCTCCTGGGTACCTGTGTCTTTCCTACCCCAGTTTTCCTCTGGGATATATGCCTTTGAAGAGGATGCCGACGGCTGATAACCTGGCCCTTATAATCGTGACCTGAGTGTATACTCGGTCACGGAAGCTGTCCCCTGTTATCTGGAACTTGCAGAATCGCCATACGACTGCGATGGAGATCAATGGCACTTATTTGATGCCAGGTGATTCCGGTATGCCGCTGGAAGTCATGACATCCGATGTCTTTTGGATCGGATTATTGATTTCACTTCTCCCAGCTGGTATGGCCACTGGTCAGTTGTATCTTCTCATATCTTTCGTTATGGGGCCACAGAGTGGTTGACCGGTTGTTTTGCACCATTATGGCGAGATCTTGAAAAAAATGGCATCTATGGAGCTGTTGAGGCAGTTTATATGATATCCCTGTTACACAGGTGTTCTCCGAAGTTTGGTGGAGAGATTTAGCCCCAGATGGAATACCTTCGGGACGGCTGAGGGTGAAACTTCCATTGACTTATGGGTTTTTTTCAAATTTCAGGCTGCCGATATCTGGGCTTCTTTATGAAGAAATTGTATTGGATGACTTGCACAGCCACCGCAGCAATGGCTCTGGCCAGTATTTCTATCCATATAGCCTCCGTTTCCTGACAAAAGTATGGCGGGACCTAGCCCGTGTCGGAAAACAGACAAAGCATCCTCATCTTCCTCAACTATAAGAGTCAGTCAGAATGCCTGGCTTCGATATTTTTATAATGGGCCATTTTGCTTCTTCGAGGGCTTTTCAGTTGAGGGTCGCTGTTTAGAAGAATATCAGCAACTAGAAGTGAAGAAGCCTTCCGGGGACGATTCATTTGTGCCCCGAAGGATATGGGTTGGAACCCTCGGCGGCTACTGACCGCACTTATTTGGCCGCTTAATAGTTACTGGCTGTCCAGCTTTGTGGTTCCCCATGGCGAGGAAGAATATATTCGGCCAGGCCTTATTTATCCTGCTTGCCTTCTGGCAGAGGGCCGTCAACTTGCTTTGGCTCCTGCAGCACTAGCAAATATATTTCACGGGCTGGGATCGTTGAGTTCACATCCAGTCCCCGAGATCGGAAGGTGCAGTACCCACCCATTACTTAAGTGCTTAGGCCGGCCTCTGCTGCCTAATTTGTGTCAGACAATTGACTTGCCTCGCTCTTCAGCTCCATTAATTTTAATGTTCCGGAATCGTCCAGCTGGAGATCCACTGACAGAGCTGATGAGTACTAGATCCAGTTTTCTTTTCTGCCGAACAATGAACAGGGGCTACTTCAATTCGACAATGCATCCCGGGGAACCAGGCCTTTCTGCACCCAGACCTCCGACGGGACACAATATTATTCAGCAAATAGCAATAGCCCCAGCCAATCTGTGTATCAGGACTGGCTATGTTGTATTCGGCCCGGAGTATTGGTGTATCGCGTGGGATCGACTCTTATCACTGAGCCTTATTATCCTTCGCGATTTGCCAGAAATTTGGGTATGATCAATCTATCCCCCACTGCGGAATTTCCATGTCACTCCGACTCCAACGCGCCATGATGTTCACATGACGGCAGCAAGTTGGTGGAATTATTTCCGTCGTCCTGAAACAGGTTCAGCATGTGCCCTTCCTGCGCCAGAATGACGGGACATATGGATATCTTTTATGCCAGATGGTGGTTTGACCGGCAGCGGTATTTTCCGACTCTCCCCTGGCAAAATAAGGGGAGAGGGAGTGTGCAGTACAGCTTGTCCCGGTCTTTATTGACGAGGCATATCTTAACCGGCACTTTTCCAGCATAGCGGCTTCATATAAGAGGCGTTATGATGCCAGTGTGTCACATAATACCAAGGCCGAAAATGACAGGTATTATTATCAGGGAGGAACCGCTCCTGGCATCCATAGAGCTGTTCTGGACAAAAGCCCCGGGCGCCAGCGATGATTCTTCATCATATTGCTGGTGGAATCATTTATTATCTGACTGCGTGATCACTCTCCTACAGTACCTTTGTTGACAAAGTTACCTCCAGAGAGCATCGGCCATCCCGGATGGACACGATGGGAAAGACATCTTATTAATGTAATTGGCAATATTGGGCTCTGGAATATATCCCTCGGCTAGAAAATGCCAAAACATTTCAAGATGTTCAGGATATTATGAAGAGAGTGGGGGAAGCTTGTAGCACCACCTTCCTTCAGCTGGTACCAAAGCCTTTATCAGAGTCAGCACGTAAGCAACCCCTCTTTCCCTTCTTCTTCCCTTTTTTTTTTCTTCCCCTTTTTTTTATATGGTGACCTTGTCTTCCAGCTACTCCCGTTTTGAGGATTAACGGGGATAGGGGCAACGGGACTCGCCCCGGCGCTCCTTCTTCCTCTACCAATAGAAGAGCTGAGAAGGCAAAGAGGTTGCATATGCCTCCTCGAGCGGTATACTCTTTTGAGATTCCCCCGCCTCCTTTTTTTCTTTTATCATCAGTTCTTATTGATTTCTTTCATACTTTTCTGCACTAGATGATGAAACTGATGAGGCGGGCGCCGGCAACCCTTCCAGATGAGTGGGTTCTCCGCCGAAAGTCCCTCTATTTTTCATAGAGAGGGAAACGGGAGCACTCTGCAGGCTATGGCAGATCCTTTGCCCGAAGAGGGGACTGATGGTGCTCCCTCTCATTTGCATTTTCTGGGGTGGTAGAAGCCGATGTTGACTGCCGAAGATTCACATATGCTGAACTGGGAGCTTCAGAAGGAGAGTATTCTTCTGCCCCCGTTGAGGTCTATATCCCGAGACCTGTGGAGGAGCCTCCTGTAGGGACACTTCTTTTGGTGAGCCGATTTTCTAAGCTCGTATATAATTTTTCTTTTTCTTTTTTTTATGACATATTCTTTTCATGACGAATCCTCCTCCCTTGCTGTATTTGCTTTTAAAAGGGGAAGAATTCTGTGATCAATTGTTTGGCTGGGGAACGACAGATTCATATTCTGTCTCAGGGGCGAACTTCTCCATCCCGAGTTGGGGGATTTCAAGGAATTTTTTTTGGCCTGTTTTGGCATCCCAGCTCAATCCGCCTTTCAAGTGGGCGATACCACAAGTGGAGGTGGAGGTCTTCACCAGGCAAATGCTGCTATGTTCCTCCAACTTCCCATATGATGGGGAACAATTTTATGCAACTTCGCCATATTTTCCCAGCTCCTTTCAGATCCGCATCCTGGACCATCCAATCTCGCTCAACCTTCAGAATCCGAGGCTGAGGAGGAAGGCGAAATTCCCGCCCCAGGTGAGAAGAGCCGAGCTTTATGCCTTGCATTTTTGACTTGGTGTTTTA